>OX352772.1:91463803-91906303 GCA_947095535.1 Poecilobothrus nobilitatus
ACATAAGTTTTCTAAAAAAACCTTATTAAAAAACTCTCCCTTGATAGGATTGAATATTTTTTTGTAAGTGTTCCGGTACATTTGAAAACATTTTACATACCAAATAAAACGTTATTAGCCAGCTTAAAAGGAAAATTTTATTTAAGCCATCAATATTTTCGTTTGAAAAATAAATTGTTGTGTTTTTTTAAAAAAAAACCTGAGTAAAAACCTAAGTAGAGCATAGAATTGGGATCGAACGTAAACATAATATATTCTTAAACTTACCTATACCTATAATAAATTCTTGTTATTAGAGAGGTAGGCACTTGGGCCAGACTGGTCAGTAGGTCAAACCGTAATTAATTCAGTAGGTTAACGTCATAAAAGTAGGTCACACAGGCGGTGGCGACCATCAGACAAGTGTTGTTGTTTATAAAGATTGTATAATTGTTTTAAGTAATAGGTAAACATGGAAATAATAAGAAAAAATGCTTTTTTTATGCTTGCATTTTTGAGATGACATTATTTCTTTTTTTTTTTTTTTGTTTCTTTTTTTTTTATGAAGTATTAAAAGGAAAAGAGGAAAGAAAAACCATTACTTAATTGTTATGTAAGTATGTTGAAAAAAAAAACCGGAAATCAAAAATATCGAACGTGGTACATGCTTATTGATGTATAACTTGGCTTAAGTAATAGGCGTATATGAAAAGTAGAAAGAAAAATGGTTGACAGATGTTGAAACAAAAAAAAGTTTAAATGTACAACATACAACAATTTTAAAAGGTACAACGAATCTTTAAAATTTATAAGGAAAAAGTGCAAACCTATTTTTCCGTTTACATAATGATGAAATCATTGAAAAAAGTGATGTGTTTTTAGATGCACCTAACTATTTGTGTTGTTTTTTCTACTTTTAGTATTTAAAGAAGAGGAAAGAAAAAACTAATAATTATTGTCAGTGTACCAAATTCAAAGAAAATAAAAATAAATAAAAAACACAATAATTTACTTTAACTTAATTTATTTTAATTTAATAACTTAATTTAAAACATAATTTTGTATTGACAGCTAATTTAATTAATTTTATGTTTTATATAACTTTACTTAGTAACGACCAAATTATAACTGTACTTTTATTTTATAAAAATTTGTACAGTTGGATAATATTTTATTGTATTTTATACAGTTAGAAATAACTAGTTGAAATTATTCGCGATGTCATCATTTTTGATCGCGACAGTAAAAAATGATATGAAGAGAAAAAAAAAATATAAATGTAAGAATTGTAATTTGACACTTTTATTTATTTGAAAGAATAATTTAAGTAATATAGAAAAAACGGAATTTATAATTTATGAATTTAAGTTTACAGGATAGATGACTACCCCATCCTTAAGATCATTGTTCTCCTGAACGATGTTTTCTTTATTCTTTACGTTAATTGCCACTAATTGTTGCCTTTGTTTTATTTTTCTTAAAAATATTGTAATTGATATTATTACAAACATTAATACTATAGAACTGTTAACATAAATTAATATTTTTTTTTTTTTCTTTTCAGATTTAATTTCTTCTATTTTATCATAATTTTCAATTTGTTTATGATTTAAATATTCAAGATTTATTAGTTTAGAAACATTATCAATTTTAGTAAAACTTGGAATTACAATAATTTGTTTATTTTTTTTTTTTTTTTTTTTTTTTTTTTTTTTATTTTATTTTATTTTATTTATATGTTATGATTTTACAGTTATGATTTTACAATATACTAGACTTAGACAATAACTTAAAATTGGTATAAAAGTCTTAGCAATTATAATAATTATATGTATTGTTATAAAGTATAAATACAAAAATTAAATATATATACAATATTATTATTATATCCTAATTTAGTTTTAATTAATTTTACTTATAATTCTAACAATCTTTTGAGTAAAACTGAATCATTTTTTAATAAACATTTCAATTTAAATGTGAAGCTGCGTATGTTACTGCATTTCTTTAATTTCTCAGGAAGACAGTTATAAATTCTTATTGAAGAGCAAAAATTACTGTTTTTAGCCAATTCGGTTCGAGTTTTTTCATGACATAACTTTCCCATATTTCTTGTGTTATAGTTGTGAATATTCCTTCTCTTTTGTAACAACGTTTTGCTTTTAGTGACACCATTTTCTATTTTATGAATTATTTTAGCTTTTTCTAAAATTATTAATTCATCTAATTTAAGGAAACCAGTACTTTTGTATAGATTATCAGATGGAGTACGCCAATTCAGCCTGTATAGTATCTTGATTGCTTTATTTATTACTATGTTTACTTTATTCTTCAATGAATTTGTACAACATGACCATGTCCCCACATTGTATCTTATATGAGATATAATGTGAGCATGAAATAATAATTTAGCTGATTTATCATCTAATATAATACCGCTTCTTCTAATAGCACCTAGTAATGGCATTATCTTTTTTAATATGCCATTAACATGATCACTCCAGGATAATTTGTCATCTATTATAATACCAAGATATTTATAACTTTCTTCTCTTATTATTTCTCTGCTATCAATACAAATTTTGGGATTGATATCAGGTTTGTTGCATCGTTTAAAAATCATGTATTTTGTTTTTTCAACATTCACAGTTAATTTATTTCCATTCACCCATTTCATATATTTCTTCAAATCCTCATTAGCCAATTCTTCTAACAACTCAGCATTTTTTGCTGAATAGATAAGCAATGTATCATCAGCAAATATTTTATAATCAGCTTTTATATTAGCAAATTGCATATTATGTACATACAATAGATATAAAGTAGGACCAAGAACCGATCCTTGTGGTACTCCTATAGTGATGGCACGTTCATTACTACAAACACCATTAACTTTGGTTTTGATAAATCTGTTTTGCAAATACGCTCTCAGTAATACATGAGGCAGCCCTCTTATTCCAATTTCATGTACTCTGTTTAACAATATCTGATGGTCCACTGTATCGAATGCTTTACTTAAGTCAACAAAGACCGAGCATACATAGTTTCCTTTATCGAGATTATCAATAATAGATCTTATAGAATCGTTGATAGCTACATCTGTGCCATGCGATTTTTGGAATCCAAATTGATTGATATCAAATCCCCCTGAACATTTAATAAATTCACATATTCTTTTATTGATTATTTTTTCAAATATTTTACTCAAGCAGCTAGTAAGTGTTATAGGCCGATAGTTAGATGTATCCAAAGGAGAACCACTTTTGTATATTGGAATCACAGTACTACATTTTAATGAACTAGGATAATCACCTGTTCGAAAGCTATCATTAACAAAGTTACTAATTAACGGCGATATTATATTAGCAACAGCTTTTAAATCTTTTGCTGCTATATTATCCGACCCAGGTGAATTATCTTTTAGATTCATAATAACATTATACACTTCTTGATCATTAGTAGGTACCAGGAACATAGAACGTTCATTTATCGTGTTTTTTATTATATTTCCTTCTTCAGTTTGAATTTTATCCGCTAATTTTTTACCGGCATTACTAAAATACTCATTAAAGCCGTTAGCTATGTCTTTGTTATTAATTAACAGTTCACTATTATATCGTATTTCCTTAATTATTTTGTTACAATCCGATTTTTGGTTTATAATCTGAGAATTCAAGACATTCCATATCTTTCTAGTATTAGATCCAGCTGCTTGCAATTTTCTATTAAAATATGTTTGCTTTGCTTTTTTTATCTCAGCATTAACCTTATTTTTTACCCCATTGTAATTTACCTTATACTCCACATTATTAGGATACTTCTTACATTTCTTATACAAGTTATTTCTAGTTTCAATTAGCTTTAAGATTTCTTTTGACATCCAATGATTATTTTTTCTGATTCTAATGTTCGTAGCACTTGTACAAATGTCTCTGAAATAATTTATAGCTTCAATCAATTCATCAACATTTGTGCAATTATGACTACGTAAGTACACTTCTAACAGGTATGCGTATTTATCATAGTTTGTATGAGTTATTTGCTTGTACACCATCGTTTCAAGTTTCCTAAGAACTGCTTTAACTTCAACACAGACTGCTTTATGATCTAAGTTTGGAATATCATACATAGTGATATCAAAACCAAATCGATTCGAGTTTAAATCAGAAAGAACATGATCTATTAATGTCGCCGAGTTTGATGTAATTCTTGTAGCATTACTAACATCATTTATATTTTTTATATTAACCGAGTTAACATCCAGCATATCCATATACATCCTGCTTACATCCGTTTCAGAGAGTAAATCAATGTTAGTATCACCAATCATAATTATGTTTTTATACTTAACAAACAGCTGATCTATATGTGCTATAAATTCCTTATTGTTCTCATTCGGGCTTTTGTAACACACGGCGATATTAATAGTAGGCTTGGTATCTTCTAAAGAAATTACAATAGTATAGAAGGAGTTAGATACTTCCAAAATTTTATGACTAATATTTTGATTTACATATATTGCAGCCCCGCCACCTCTGCTCAAGTTATTAGAGATAAAGGATGCTGTATAGCCAGGAATATTAAAGTACTTTTCTTCTTCAGAATATATCCAAGTTTCTCCAACCATGATTATATCAAGACCAGTTTTAATTTTTATAAATGTTTCAATCTCGTGCAGATTTTTTCTCAAACTTCTAGCATTAAAATGAACCATCTTCAAATTCTTTAGGTTATGCAGCATCATGGATTTCCAATCATATAATTTTGCCACGATTCTCTAATTCTCTGCAGATGCTCTCTGTATTTATTATCTACATGTCTCCTAAAATGAGCTAAATCTTGTAACACTTCCTTTTGAGATATACCTGTAGTTTCATGATAACTAAAGTATAATTTAGAAAGATCTTGATAGTTATTTGGCAATCCTTCTTGATGTATAAGCACTTTTAGACTAGTTTGCGTCATACCCTCATAACAGATATCATCATGATCATGAAAATACGATAAAAATAATCTAACATTGTTGTATATTCTGTGTTCCCTTAATCGAGAAGTAGCATAAACATTGTCCCCAGATATAATTGCATTTCTTGTTAATCTGACAATAGGAGGAGCTAGCGGATTTATAAAGCTTTTTCTATTAGACATTTCAATATCACTGCTTCCCAGATTTAACGTTTCACCCTTAATCCAATTAGCATATTTAGCTGTTGGAACTTCAGATTGTCTTACATCTTCAGCATTATCTTCATGAAACTTCATATTATTATTATTAACATTATTGTTCTTATTGATATTATTAATATTTTGATTATTGCTATTATTTTCAATCTGATAATTTTCATTGTTGATATCTGTTGACACTATATCTTGTGATTTTTTATCAGAATTAAATTTATTATTATAACTGTTATTATTAACTTGAACTGCACAAACATTCTTGTTGACATTTTTCTTCTTTTTGAAAGTTAATAATTTAAGTATAACACTACTTTTTTTACTGTTAACAGGTTTTTTATTAGATTCCTCTGTTTTTGTTAAAGTTGCTTTAATTTCCAATTTATTTTCTATATTATTAATATTATTATTATCAACATTATTATTATTGTTATTATTAATATTATTATTATTATTATTATTATTATTATTATTATTATTATTATTATTATTAATATTATTATTATTATTATTATTATTATTATTATTATTATTATTATTATTATTATTATTATTATTATTATTATTATTATTATTATTATTATTATTATTATTATTATTATGAGAGTTGTTTTTGTCCTCATTATTGTTTTCACTGGTCATATCCAATACAATTGAAATTTTGTTTTCTTTCACAATTATCTTTGATTGCTAATACCCAATTTTTTGCCTTAGGTTACATAACTTTTTCTGGTAAACTGGACATGATACGCTGAACGTTTTATGATCTACATTCAAGCCAAGTTTCAAAGTTTCATTTACCTTCAAGCAATTAATGCATTTAATAATTTCATCTTTATGGCAATCTCTACTTTTGTGATTTTGATGACATTTACTACACGTTTCTTCTTTTGTACAGTTCACAGCTTTATGATTGAAGCCCTTACATTTATAGCACCGTAGAACTCGCAAAGCATCGAAAACTTTACAACGCTCCCATCCTATTGATACTTTTTCATTTGCAATCACCTTACGGAAAGATTCTTTATCAATTTCAATGATAGCATTATATTTTACATTATTAATATTTTTTGCTTGATACATTTTCACCACCTTCATAGTACTGTGTTCTAAATTAGGATTCTGTACCTTCAGTTTGTTTATTAGATCCTCTTCAGTATATTTAATACCCATATGTACAATTTCAATTTTTGTCTTAATTTCCGCTGGTACTTTGATTTCATAATCATCCATTTTATTTTCAAGCTCATTTATTATTTTATCACGTTCTTCTTTTGTTTCAGTTTCAATAAGAACCATTCCATTTTTTCTATTTTCCACATTTTTTATTTTTAAGTTTATTGGATCAACTTTTTTATTTAATTCCATTTTGGTTATTTGGCATTTTTGTTTTTGTTTGGGTTTAATAACCAGTGGTACACCTTTTTTTATTGCAGGTAAAGTTTTGTTGTTTACGTTTGCACTTTTTAATATTTCAGCAAATGAAATATTTTGACCTATATTTTCATTTTTTTTATTTTCACTGTTTAAAATTTTTAATTCAGTACATAGTTCATCGTTCTTAGAAATAGTATTTTTTATATTAGCATTAATATTTTCACTCTCCGATTTAAATACCTCTGTTAGTTGGTACATTTTCTCAATTTCTCTTTTTTGTTCATTTTTGATTTGTTCAAGCCTCTCTAAATATCTTCCTTCAATAGCTTTCAATAACTGAATTACCTCTTGCTCATTTTTATACCCTACACCTAAAGTATAGGGTATATTAACTTTGGTATGGTGTTTGTAACCACCAAAAGGAAGCGAGCTAGGTATAGACATGTATATATATTCTGAATCAGGATCACCGCCGGAGTCGATTTAGCGATGTCCGTCCGTCCGTCCGTCCGTCCGTCCGTCCGTCCGTACGCACGATAACTCAAAAAATAATGATGCTATCTTGATGAAATTTATATAGTAGGTTACTAATTACGAAAGAAAGGCTAAGTTCGAATTTGGACAAAATCCGTCCATGGGTTCGGATTCTGGAAGCTTCCGAATGATTCCGGGCTTTTGGAGATAATCTCTGCAAACGAGATTATCTCCAAAAGCAACAAAGATAGAACCTTCAAATTTTGTACAATGATGTTTCTTCCCGTTCGATTTATGTCTCTGAAATTTAAGAGGATTTGGTCCATGGGTTTGGGTTTTGGAAGCTTCCGAACGAGCACCAGAGCAAATGAGATTATCTCCAAAACCAACAAAGATAGAACCTTTAAATTTGGCAGGGTGGTGTTCTTTCATGTTTTATTTAAGTCTCTGAAATGTGAGAAGATTTGGTCCACGGGTTCGGCTTTTGGAAACTTCCGAATGAGCCCCAGAGCAAACGAGATTATTTCCAAAACCAATAAAGATAGAACCTTTACTTTTGGCAGAATGGTGCTCTTTCATGTATGACTTAGGCCTCTGAAATTTAAGAGGATTTGGTCCATGGGTTTGGATTTGGAAGCTTCCGAACGAGCACCAGAGCAAATGAGATTATCTCCAAAACCAACAAAGATATAACCTTTAAATTTGGCAGGGTGGTGTTCTTTCATGTATGATTTAGGCCTCTGAAATTTAAGAGGATTTGGTCCATGGGTTTGGATTTGGAAGCTTCCGAACGAGCACCAGAGCAAATGAGATTATCTCCAAAACCAACAAAGATATAACCTTTAAATTTGGCAGGGTGGTGTTCCTTCCCGTTCGATTTATGTCTCTGAAATTTAAGAGGATTTGGTCCATGGGTTTGGATTTGGAAGCTTCCGAACGAGCACCAGAGCAAATGAGATTATCTCCAAAACCAACAAAGATATAACCTTTAAATTTGGCAGGGTGGTGTTCCTTCCCGTTCGATTTATGTCTCTGAAATTTAAGAGGATTTGGTCCATGGGTTTGGATTTGGAAGCTTCCGAACGAGCCCCAGAGCAAATGAGATTATCTCCAAAACCAACAAAGATATAACCTTTAAATTTGGCAGGGTGGTGTTCTTTCATGTTTTATTTAAGTCTCTGAAATGTGAGAAGATTTGGTCCATGGGTTCGGCTTTTGGAAACTTCCGAACGAGCCCCAGAGCAAACGAGATTATCTCCAAAACCAATAAAGATAGAACCTTTAAATTTTTTATAATGATGTTTCTTCCAGTTTGATTTATGTCTCTAAAATTTAAGAGGATGTGGTCCATGGGTTTGGATTTTGGAAGCTTCCGAACGAGCCCCAGAGCAAATGAGATTATCTCCAAAAACAACAAATATATATAACCTTTAAATTTGGCCGAATGGTGTTTTTTCATGTTTGATTTAAGTCTCTGAAATTTGAGAGGATTTGGCCATGGGTTTAAATTTGAAAGAATTTGCACCGTGGATTCGAATTTTGGAAGCTTCCCAACGAGCCGCAGAGCAAATGAGATTATATCCAATACGAACAAAGGTAGAACCTTTGAATTTGGTACAATGGTGTTCTTTCGTGTTTGATTTGTGTCTCTGAAATTTAAGAGGATTTGGTCCATGGGTTTGGTTTTGGAAGCTTCCGAACGAGCACCAGAGCAAATGAGATTATCTCCAAAACCAACAAAGATATAACCTTTAAATTTGGCAGGGTGGTGTTCTTTCATGTTTTATTTAAGTCTCTGAAATGTGAGAAGATTTGGTCCATGGGTTCGGGTTTTGGAAACTTCCGAACGAGCCCCAGAGCAAACGAGATTATCTCCAAAACCAATAAAGATAGAACCTTTAAATTTTTTATAATGATGTTTCTTCCAGTTTTATTTATGTCTCTAAAATTTAAGAGGATGTGGTCCATGGGTTTGGATTTTGGAAGCTTCCGAACGAGCCCCAGAGCAAATGAGATTATCTCCAAAAACAACAAATATATAACCTTTACTTTTGGCATAATGGTGTTCTTTCATGTATGATTTAGGCCTCTGAAATTTGAGAGGATTTGGTCCTTGGGTTCGGATTTTGAAAGCTTCCGAACGAGCCTCAGAGCAAATGATATTATCTCCAAATGCAACAAAGATATAACCTTTAAATTAGGCAGAATGGTGTTCCTTCATGTTTGATTTATGTTTCTGAAATTTGTGAGGATTTGGTCCATGGGTTCAAATCTTGGAAGCTTCCGGACGAGCCCCAGAGCAAACGAGTATATCTCCACAACCAACAAAGATAGAACTTTTATTTTTAGTACAAAGGTGTTCTGTTATGTTTCCTTTTCTGTAAAATTGGAAACTGACATTTGAAAGAATTTGAACCATGGGTTCGTATTTTGGAAACTTCCGGACGAGCACAAGAGCAACGAGCATATCTCCAAAACCAACAAAAGTAGAACCTTTAAATTTAATAGAATGGTGTTCTGGCAAGTTTTCTTTATGTTCCTGAGATGGATTCGATGAATTGGAGTGGCAATTCGGGTAGCTGACACAAACATCCCAAGGACTACCAATCTTCGAAAATAATTAAGATAGAAACTTAAAATTTTATACAAGGGGTGGGTGTCAAGAATATCCCAAGCGGATGCCTCTTTTACGTTCTTGAAATTCGAGTTGAATAAGACAGAAAAGGGAAGAAGTTCAAGCACTGCCAAAAACACTTATGTATTGTTAATTTAATTCGAATTATTCAGGTGTAGGGTATTAATAAGTCGGTTGCATCGACTTACTGTTACATTTACTTGTTCTTTAACGCACATTCAAATTCCGTCTTGTATTCTTTTAAATACTCACTATTTTTTTTGACAGAGCATTCAATGTTTTGAACCACCATATCGACATTTTGAATATATAGAACGCAATCATCACATATAAATTTAATATTTGAATTCACATTTAGTATTCCAATTGTTGACTGATCTAATCCAGAACATTTATGTTGACAGTGGTAAATCTTGCTACACACTCCGGCACACCGTACACCTGTTTCTCCTCTTATTTTTAATTTACATTTACTACAATCCATTGCTATCACGCTTATGGTTGTAGGAACAACTGCTGCACGATCACTTTGAATAATGAAGTGATCAAATTTCAAATTGAAGCGAACAAAATAATAAACTTTATGAAAAGTAAAAAATAAAAAAATAAAAAATTACTAATTACAATTATCCGTTAATTTTAGTACGTCTGTATTCAATGAAAGCTTCCAATATAGTTGAATAAATTCTTTAAGTTTATTTGAAAATTTCATATTATTTATTTCAATTGAATAGTTTTTAAAAGATAATACATAATTTTTATTTAATAATTATTCAACATTATTACAATTGTTATTTAATTTTAAGTTTTTGCATTTTTTATTAAAATAATTCCAGTATCAATTTCAATTAGTTTTAAGTTAGTTTCAATATTTTTTGTACAATCGTTATAAGTTTTATTAAATAAATTTTGAATACAATTTGACACTGGTTTTAATTTCATTATATATCTTTCTTCAGAATAAAAGTAAATATTGTTTTTATATGAAATAAAATCAAAAGTATCAATACTAAGTTCTTCGAAATTCGAGTTTGGAACTGGTAAAATTTTTAATTTATTAGCTGTTACGTTATTTGTGACTGGAATTTCCAGAACGAATATTAGATTAGTATCATATATTGCTAGAGAAATTTTTATTTCTTGAATTTTAAATGAATCTATTTCGAATAAGTTTATTTCTTCCGGTGTAAGAATAGATCTACTCATAGTTTGATGCTTAGAAAAAATTATATTTTCTTGGATTTTCTCTAGTTCTTCGTTTGAGAGGTTTATGTTTGTTAAGATTTGGAAAAATTGAAATTGTTTGATTAGTTTTTTGTTATCTACAGAAACGCCATTTAAAAGTTTATTAATCATTAAGTTGTTTTTGTTAATAGTTTTTTGAATTAATTTTAAGTTATTTTCGATATTACCGTTTATTTTAATTTGTTTATTAGTGTTTGTTATTAAATTATGGTTATTTTCATCAATTGATTTTAAATGGTCTTCCACTTCTACGCGATCATCTTCATCCATGGTTCCAAATATCCATTTCAGAATTAAACCACCAAGGTTGATTAGAGCTCTCTTATATCTAAAAGTAGTTAAAGTTTTTAATGTATGTTTAATATTATTAATTTTATTATTCAAGGTTTTCGTTTGAATTTCATCATCTGGTAGGTTAAATGATATGTTGATATTATTTTCTATAAGATTTATGGCCGTTTGTATTTCTGCAAGGTTTATTTTATGAACAATTTTATGGTAGTTTTCTATAATTTGAATGTTTCCCTGTTGTATGATTGTAAATCCAGCTTCAGTTTCTAACTTTTAAATGTTAATTAAGGCTTGACAGGGGTTTATTTGAATTAGCATTAGTAAAATTATTACCTGTAAATTTTTTAAAGTTTCGTTTAATTCTAAATGGATGGATATGTTTGTTTTTGTTATCGATTAGTTTATTGTTGAATTTATTACAATTATTTTTTTTATATTTTGGTATTTCTTTATGACGAACTGCGGCGAGGTTTTCTATAAGTATTTTATCGGTATTTGGTATTTCGAAGTTTATTCTATTTTCGTTTAATTTTGATATAATTTTATTTTTATTTTCTAATAATAATTTTTAATAATGTCAAAATCTAGAACTTTCCCGTTAATAAAGTCAATAGGTTTTGTTGCAGTTGTTGAATGAATTGTACTATTGTAAGCTTGAACAGCTTTAAGTATTTTACTTTCAGTATCTAAATCAGGTTCAGTAAGATTTAAAATTCTAATATGTTCTAATATAGTTCCATGAACTCTTTCCATATCCGAATTTCCCGTATGGCTTCTGGGTGATGTAAAATGAACTTCAATCTCTTCTAATCTGCAAAAGTCCTTAAGGTTTAAACTGTCGAACTCATTGTCGAATATAAATTTTTTGGGTTTTCCGAAAAGAGAACTTCTAAGTTTTAAGGCCTGAACTATAGTTATGCTATTTCTGTCGTTTAATTTGGATACTGTTAAATGTTTGCTAAATTTATCAATAGTTGTTAAGAATATTTGTTTTTGCAAATAAAAGACATCAGCGTGAACGATTTCATTTAACTCAGAAGGAGTTTCAGATAATTGATACTTGAATTTATTTGGATGTCTATCATATTTAGCTAGATTGCAAACGTCACAGTTATTGACAAATTAGTAAATAAAGTCTTTTAAGTTTGGGAAATAATATAAATCTTTTATTTCTGTAAAGTTTTCCAATATACCGCGGTGGTTAGTTTTTTCATGTACTTGTTTTGTTATTTTTAATAGGTCTTCTTCATCTTCAATATCTTCAGCCAGTTTTGAACATTTTACAAATTTTATTTTGGAATTATTACTAAATAGATTAAAAAGTTTATTTTGAAAAATTGCGAATAGAGTGTCATTTAATTTAATATAAATAGCTGTAGTACCTGACTTGATAAATCTTCTTAGAACGTCGTTTAAGTAATTTTCATTTTTGAGATTTTCTGTGGAAATATATAATTTTCTGTATCTTTTAAATTTTATTACAATTTCTTCAGATTTATTCTCTACGAGGTGTATTTGAGAAAGATACTTATTAACAATATTGTCTACAATAGGAATAGCATTATCCAAATTTTCGATAGCACTATGAATTGTAGCTCTATCGCTCCTATTATCTATAGCATAAATTTCATTGTTTTCCACATCAATTCTACTCAAAAAGTCGGCGACTTTGTTGTCTTTACCCTTTCGATATTCAATATTAAAATCAAACTCATTCAGTTTTATTCTCCATCTTTGGAGCCTAGAGTTAGGCTCTTTTAATGAGTTTAACCAGACCAATGGTTTATGATCACTAGAATCTGATGGAAGCCCTTGGCAAGGTCCAAGGTTGTAAAGTATTGCGATCGACCTAACTTTTCGAACAATGAATCTATATTTGGATTTGGAAATTTGTCGTCTACAGTAATCTCATTGAGTTTTCTGTAGTCGACAACAATTCTCCATTTTTGCTTGCCTGATTGATCCATTTTCTTTGGAACAATCCAAATAGGTGAATTATAAGGCGAATTGCTATGCTTAATAATTCCCTGGGCTAGCATATCTAATGTTTGCTTTTCCACTTCTTCTTCGTGGATTTTGGGAAATCGATATGTTTTACAATATATTGGTTGACTATTTTTTACAATTATTTGATGTTTAATTACTTTAATATTTGTTAATTTATCGCCCTCTTGATAAAATAAATCCCTATTTTTCGAAACGATTTCATTAACTTTTTTCCTCTCTTCTTCATTGAGATGGTCGGTTTTAATGAAATTAATAATTTTATTATTTTTTAAATCTATAGAATTTAACTCGTGAACCTCGCGATATGGACATGAGTCTTTAAATTTAGTGACTTTGTTCATAATTTTAATGGTATTATTACCAAAATCAATTTTCGCGCCTATTGCTTTTAAGATATTTTGCCCTAGTATGGCATTAAATTTTTTATTTTTTAATTTTAAGATTTTCCAAACCATATCAGCATATTGGTTGAATTCGGTTGGAACATCTGTTACTATTTCATACAAAATTTTATTTTGACCGAATAAGGTATTATTGGATTTTTAATTTTTTTTCTTTTAATATGTGGAAATAATGTTTCATCCATTCGAAACTAATGTTTATCCAGAAACAGTAGATCCCGAATCTATTAAACAATTGATTTTTGTATTACTGATAGTAAATTCAACTATTGGTAATGAATTTTCCGAGGCACTAAATGAAAATTTTGCTCGACTTTAGGAGGATCTACTTCCATTTCGTCAGCGCTTCGGTTATTTCGGTAATTATTGGAGAAATTCCCACTAGGGTTATTACGATTATTATATTGTTGCCTATAATTATAGTTGAAATTATTATTATTATTATTATATTGTTGCCTATTATTGTTAAAATTATTATTATTGTTATAATATTGTTGCTTGTAATTGTTAAGATTGTTATTATATTTGTTAAATTTATTTAATCCGTTATAATTATTATTATTATTTTTATTTTGAAACGAACCGCGATTAAAATTATTATTATACTTATTTTCATTTCAGTTTCCTAGTAGATGTTGCTGCTTGGCCTACAATTTTGGTAGTTAAAATTCTGCTAACATAACTTCTCTCGTTTATATCCGTTAACTGGCTCAATAACGAGTCAGCCTCTTGTAAGAAGTAGCTAAGCTCGTTCGAGTCAGTTCCGGTGAAGGGTTCAACAGATCTGGCTTCTGTTATAATATCCCGAAATGTCACAACCATTTTGTTTAATTTTTTATAAATTTTTGAATGATAATGTAAGGTTTTGTTGATATAATTTTTTATTTTTTTTGATAATTTAGTTGATAATTGTTGATAAAAAAAAATATTATAATTTTAAATTTTAAAATTACTTAATATTAAATAAATGTTTTTTACTTATTTATTTATTTCAGGTGAGTAACAATGTTGATCACTATTTTAATTTTATTTTTAATTGCCGATTTTATTCTTTTTGATAACAGAACGGTAAGTTTATTTTTATTTTATTTTATTTAAGAAAAAAAAATATATTTTGTTTATCAAAATATTATTTTTATATAATACATCACAATATTTACTTTGTAAATCAAAATTTTAATTTGTATTAAAACAAATTTTATTGTTTGATTGTGATATTATTATTGTTCTTAAAAAAAATGTTTATTTTATTTTACTTTTGTTTTACCGTCGGCAATCCTACCGACTGCACCAAATTTAGGTTTAGAAGCACTCAAAGAAAATAGAAATAAATAAAAAACACAATAATTTACTTTAACTTAATTTATTTTAATTTATTAACTTAATTTAAAACATAATTTTGTATTAACAGCTAATTTAATTAATTTTATGTTTTATATAACTTTACTTAGTAACGACCAAATTATAACTGTACTTTTATTTTATAAAAATTTGTACAGTTGGATAATATTTTATTGTATTTTATACAGTTAGAAATAACTAGTTGCAATTATTTGCGATGTCATCATTTTTGATCGCGACAGTAAAAAATTATATGAAGAGAAAAAAAAATATAAATGTAAGAATTGTAATTTGACACTTTTATTTATTTGAAAGAATAATTTAAGTAATATAGAAAAAATGGAATTTATAATTTATGAATTTAAGTTTACAGGATAGATGACTTGCCGTGTAAGATATTTTTTGTTTATAAGAATGTTGAAAAAATATGAATGAAAAGAAGATTATCATCATTTCGCATCATTTGCGAAAAAAGAAAAAAATCCAAGTCAGATTAATTGCATTTGGTACCTATTTTGAAAACAAGAATATAAAAATAAAACAGATTTATTTACATGTTCAGAAATTTTTATTTAACTAGAAATATTTTATAATTTTATGGAAGTCTGAGTTGAAAAATTTTTTACGGTGATCAAATGTTAAGTTTGCAGAAATATTGAGATCCAATTTTTCTATACGTCTTTCAAATCTAATTCTGTTTATAAATTTAAAAAGTCTTAATTTAATATTTGTTCTTTTAAGAGATGCATATAGACATTAAAACAATTTTTTACAGCACATCTGAAACTGATGGTGTTTGTACGTGTATAGGACATGTTGATTTAAAATTTTCAATCTTTGATAATGACGGTAAGGTTCTGCTTAGATCGTCTACTTTAACACTGTCAATGTACTTAACAAGAAAATGTTTTATTTGCTCTCCTTTAACATACATTTTTTCAGCTGAATCTAAATAGTATTTTAATATAGGTTTTATGTCTAAATGTGCAACTAATCCGTTATTCCATTTAAGTGCATTTATTTTATTTTCGCAATAGTGGTTATCATAATTTCCCTCTGAATTAAGTTCTTCTGCAGGGTATGTTGGTTTGAAGTGATATACAGTAGGAATTAAACTTATTCTAATATAGCCAGTAAATATTGATTTTCATTTCCTCGTAAATATTGTAGGTCAACTACGAACGTTTGACTATTCTATGTTGAAAGTTTACGGAGGAATGTTCATTAGAATAACTAAATTTCCATTTATATTCCATTTATATAGGTTAGCAATATTAGTTTTTGACTAATATAACTATGTTGTTTCACCCATTAACTATGATGGTGGCGGGGCCATCATGCTGTGGTAAAACCACTTTTATTCATAATTTAATAAAATATAAAAAGAAAATATTAAAACACATATTAATAGAACTATTTGGTGTAATCCAGACAAAAATGCCGTTCCAAAATATATCAAAGATGTGGAATATAGTAACACTATTCCAGATTTTAATGATAATTCAAAACTTTTTTATCGATTATATGATGTTATTATCGATTATATGTTGTTAAATTCTCATGGTAAGTATGTATGTGATTTATTTACTAGACGATCACATCATAGAAATTTATCTGTAATATTTGTAACACAAAGTATTTTTCACTAGGGTAAATATTCAAGAGATTTTTCACTTAACTGTAAATATCTAGTACTTTTCAAAAATCCAAGAGATAAATCGCAAATTTTACCTCTAGCTCGCCCAATATATCCTAATCAAATCAAAGCATTTGAAAAAGTGTATAATGGCGTCAGTCCCATACGGCTATATATTAATATATATTACTTAAGGCGTTATATTTCGATTAAGAAGTGATATACATATTTGAAAAAGGTTTGTGTTATTGTACGAAAGATCAATCAGAGCAATTTGGAGAAGAATATGAAACTTTTGAGGACCATTCGTCATATATTGCACCTATTAAAAACCTCTAAACTAAAATTAAAGAAAGTAATTATAAAACACTGTGATCTTGAAGTAATTAACACAATTTGTGAAACAGTGTCAAAAATATTTTAAAATCATCTGAGTAAAAAAGCAACAACACAATTACGAAAGTATAAAAGGAATTAAGATCACTCATTTGCCGTAAAAAATTTGTAAATAGCAAAAGAAAAATTATTATTGAGCGTGGTGGATTTTTACCTACACTTCTTGGTGAACTTCTTTATAAAATGAATAATTCAACATTTAACAAAATGATAATTCTAAAACCCGAGATTTATGAGCAAGATAAATGAAGCAAAATGCAGACGTTGAACTCAATGAGTTGGGTAAAATTATGAAAAAAATATTGATAAATAAACATCTTACGGCCACTCAAAAATGATATTTATACAGACAAAATATATTTAAAATAAGAAACAAAAAACGAGAACTTGCTAGAAATAAAAAGGAGAAAGTAAAAATTACGGAAACAAAAGGTACTCAAATTCGTGCAAAACTAATGTATATAGATGCGGAATCTCAGTCGCATTGTCCTGAATATAAAAATGTTGAAATACAAGTTGTACCTGAAGAAGAAGAAGTATATGAAAAAGAATCTGATGACGAAGTATTTTATGATGAAATTCAAGAAAAT
Source organism: Poecilobothrus nobilitatus (assembly GCA_947095535.1). Lineage (NCBI taxonomy): Eukaryota > Metazoa > Arthropoda > Insecta > Diptera > Dolichopodidae > Poecilobothrus > Poecilobothrus nobilitatus. The sequence goes on from OX352772.1 coordinate 91,481,354, forward strand.
ATTGTAACAAAACGATTGTCAGCTGCTTTAGTCAGTCAGTCTTGGAAAAAGAAAATCAATTAGAAATCAAAATGTAGAAATATTTGAAACTAATACTGGAGACATTATAACTGTTCCTTTAGATAGCCCAAGCTCACCAAAGAAAAAAGAAAAAAACTATAAATATCAAAGAGTTGAATAATTCATCAAGATGTGTTTTAAGGTTAGCTATAGCATGTAATACTCAAACAAACAGAACTTAATTTTCCAATTCGTAAGAATAAATCCGCCAACATACAAGTAAATGATTAATTTTATGTCACTTTACTTATTGATTCATCTATGAACATCTATTATCCAGAAAATTCATTATCATCTTTTACAAATAAAATGAATAAATACATGTGTGATTCAAGGTGAAAAGTCGGTATTTTAGAAATGTATGTCAATGATTTCATTCCAAATATATATGGTGAAGAATGTGAAAAAAGTACTCAAATATTTATTCAAGGTATGCAAAAAAATATGATAGGAGTTGGAATATGATATATTCCATACATAGAAAAACAAATGATATGCGACTGGAAAGTTTTCCTACTACCAACACTAATTCAAAATATACGCCCACTCAATAGATTTACAAGAAAAGAAGTTGAACGACAGTTGATTTGGTGATTTTTTAATTTTATAAACAATGATGTTCATTATATACAACCAGCAAAAGCTAAGGAGATGCCTAAAAATATAAGTTACACTACAATATGTGTTACTAGACCTAAAACGGATATAAAAATAAGAGCAAATTACGCTTATACCCTTGAAGGACTTTTGACAACATGTTTCAATCAAGTATCTTCGAAAGTTGCAGAATTAAAAAAATATAAGCAACTTTTTAGATAGTAACTAAAGCAACTAAAAGTACCTTTTAGTAATTTTATAGATAGTGTACAATTGATTCCAATTATTAAACCAGATATGTTTTTTATATACACAGATATAATTGAACCACGAAAAAGAGGTGATGAAAATGTTAGGTGTTTAAGATCTGTTAACATGCAAGATGCTTTCACTGATACTGTACCAAAATTCAGTAATATTACAATGTGGAGAAATCATTTAATAACATTTCACTACTTTTATGTGATAAATATAGATATAAAATAACCTTTTCCAATAGCTCAATTCCAACAAAAATTGTATTACATTTTAAAAATTTGTATGGTGGAGTTCCAGATAAACCGGAAATTTTGAAATACTTGAAAAATCAGTGTATAGCTTTTAATGATTGGCAGATACAGCATGTCCTTTCGAATGTATAATACTGTTGCGTTTATGGCTGGTATAGATGTTTTAGTTTAAGTATAAAAACTTTTTTGAATGAATTTAGCAAAGGTCATCATATAGAAAACAACAATCTAATTATTAAAATGTTTTACAACTTATTTGAAAATTTAAATTTTTCACAATTTGGTGTGCAATATAATTAATTTTTTAATATCTTTAGTTAAAACGAAGTAATGGAAGATCAAAGTACGAACACAAATTTGATGTTTAATTACGTTATAAAATCAGTCATTAAAAGTTCTTGTTGGTTTTGATGCAGAATCTCTTGTAGTGACTTGCATTTTTCATCGTATTGGAAAAAGGCCTTCTTGGTTATTTATTTCCCAAATTCGTTGCTCCACTGTATCTTCATCTAAGACTTGAGACGGTGGTATGAATTCTTCTGTTTCCATTAATTTCTCCTCATCTACAGTGGATGTAATTTCATCAACTTGAATTTTGTATACTGACTATTGCAGTTCGCTAAGTAAATGGAAATGTTGTTGAATCAGCTTCCATTTTTATAAAATAGCCAAATTGAATTGAAAATGGTTTGCCAATAAAATTTAACCGCCTTATATACTGTAGAACCCGTAGTCAAAATTCAAAGTTTTCAGATTATATAAATAAAGAAATGTAAAATTAGATTTTTAAAACTAGTTAGATGGTGTAAAAATCATGTCAAAATCTCAAATAGTAAAAGAAATACCTAAAAATCTGTGAAGAAAAGAATGTTATAAGGTTGGAAGTAGATATTTATATTCCGCGTCAAAAATTTAATGTACGATGTCATTTTTCTCGGCTCTTTTTATGAAATACCTGTATTTTTACGACAAAAATGTTAAATAAATCAATTTTGTAACTATATAGGTACATATAAAGCAACTAAATAAAATACCTTTTTTTTTAATTTTATGTTTATTTATGAATACCTAATAATAACTCATAACTACAGTTTACAGTTTTGTGCTACTTTTGAGGTACAAATATTATTAAATTGCAGGTCTCAAAGACTCTCTTAAGACCATATAAAGGCGAATCTTAGAAATAAAGAAACTAAAGCCGAATCTTAGAAATAAAGAAATAAAAGAAATTTACACCTTTTTTTGTTTTTAAAATTTTATATAGGATGTTCAAAATTGAGGTATCATTTTGATTTTGCCGCCATTTTTTTTCTACCTGGAATTTTTATACGAGGTTTCTTTTAGTATATTCTAAATACATTCCGGTTAGTTAATATGGAACGTTACACGAAGGAACAACGTGTTTTTGTTATTACAACATTTTTTGAAAATGGTAAAAGTTCTCAAGATGTAATTAGGAAATTTTGAACAAAATTTGGTAGAGAAAATGCTCCAACAAATCGTGCCATCAAGCTGATGGTTGATAAATTTCTAGAAACTGGATCTGTTCTTGATAACAGAGGCAACATTTATCAACGTAGTGGCCGTTCAACCGAGAATGTAGCAGCTGTGAGCAGAAGTGTTGAAGAAGCTCCAAAAACTTCCATTCGTCATCGTTCGCAGCAATTAAACATCAAAACATCCACATTATTCAACATTTTGCATCGTGATCTCCATTTAAAGGCTTATAAGATCCAGCTGACGCAAGAATTAAAACCAACTGACCATGCATTACGTCGGCAATTCGTTTCTTGGGCAATTGAAAAACAAGAAGAAAATGAGAATTTTTTTAACAAAATAATCTTCACCGACGAAGCTCATTTCCAGCTCAATGGCTACGTCAATAAACAGAATTGCATTTTGGGTGAAGAGAATCCAAGGGTTATCTTAGAGCAACCAGTACATCCACAAAAAGTTACGGTTTGGTGTGGTTTGTGGTCAGGAGGAATCATTGGACCATATTTTTTTGAAAACGCAAATGGAAATTCGATTATGGTCAATGAAAATCGCTACAGGGAGATGATCCGAGCTTTTTCCGAGCTGAGCTTTTTGTGGCAGAAAATTGATGATTTGGACGTAGATAATATGTGGTTTCAACAGGACGATGCAATTTGCCACACAGCAAGAGAAACAATGGATCTTTTGAAGGAAAAGTTCGAAGATCGCGTTATTTCTCGTAGAGGAGGAGTGATGTGGCGACCAAGATCGTGCGATTTGACACCGTTGGATTTTTTTTTGTGGGGTTTTGTGAAATCGAAAGTGTACAGCAATAATCCCACAACAATTCAAGAGCTTAAAAACAACATTTTCGAGCAGATTTCAACCATTGAGAACAGTTTATTGAACAACGTGATTCGGAATTTTGGTAAAAGATTGGAAGCCTGCCGAAGTAGTAGAGGGGGCCACTTGGCCGACATAATTTTTCATTATTAACCGGAACTTATTTGTAATAAATTAAAATAAAAATATATTTAATATTTCAAAAAAAAAGTCTTTTTTTATTAAAATTAAAATGATACCTCAATTTTGAGCACCCTTTATTTATTTATGAATAATAAAAACTTATAACTACAAACCAATTTACATCATTTATTGTTTATAATTTGCATTTATTTTACCAAAAGACTCAGATAGATCTATAATACTATAATCTATAATACTATATATCTATAATAAATTTAAATTTTTATCTATATAAACAAAATGTTCTTTTTATTTTATTTCTTTAATAAAGTTAGAATTCTTGAAAATATCTGTATATTTTTGAGGTAGAAATATAATTAAATTGCGGGTCTCAAAAACTCACTTAAGACCATAAATCGTCTTGATTTGTTTTGCGTTTATTATATGATATAGAGCATCTTGCTCCATATCTTTTGTTTTTAAAAAACTTTCTAGTTTCAATATTTTTTTTATTAAAAGCTTCTTTTAAGCTTTTTTTTGTTGGTTGTTCTTCTTCCTGAAAAAGAATGATTTCTTCTTGTTGTTGAAATTGTTGATTGTTGTTGAAACTGTTGATGTTGTTGCTGTTGTGGCTGTTGTTGTTGTTGTTGTTGATGATGATGATGAGGTTATTGATGGTGTGTCTACTGATCTTGTTGCATTCTTATTCTTTTTCGTTTGATTAGGGTCAACTCCTGTGTTGGCTCTATCTGTTGAGCGTATGAAAAAATCTCTGCTGTGTTTTCAATTTTTCGTTAGATTTTCTTTATATATTAGGAAAAAATCTTTTACATAAATTCTAATTATACCTACTTTTTATGAAAGAATATCATATTTACTTATTCATTGATTATGGCTATTATCAAAGCCTAAATAGTTCACAAATACTTTATTGCCCTTTCGTTTTAAAATTTTTTCAATTAAATAAGCATTGGGGTTTTTGATACTAGTTAGTTTCTGTTCATAGAAGCCACCAAGAACTAATTTTATTTTATAATCTTTTAAGCTATATGTAATCGGGTCTGTCTTGTTTTTGAAAGCTATTTTAAAATATTCAGTTGTATAGTTAATATCCTTTTTGAAAAGTACCTTTAGACCTTGCAATTCTACAAAATCACCAACATTAAATTTCCTCTTATTAAATATTTTAGGGTAATTGTAGAACGAAGAATTTGTTTTTCATTTTGTGATGTAACTTGGTTTGGTTTTAACTTAATAGTACTGTGTTTTGTGTTATTATATTTTTTCCACATAATTTGTTTTTTCCCTAAGGGAGGTGGGAATCTCCCAAAGACACCAGAAGTTCTCCAAGATTTTTTTTTTTACTGTAATTTAATAGTTTAATACAAAATTTTTACAATATATTAACAATAATTTATAAATTTTTCTGTTTTTGAAGCCATAAGGAACTCGAAAACTCGTTTTCTGGAATTTATTCGATATGTCTTTATTTCAGGAACAGTGATGACTCTATGATCGTATGTTCGACTAATACTAGGAAATATTATGTTTAGATTTTTATTTATATTTTTTGTCCACAAAATAGTTTTATTAGTATTTTATTTTTATAATTGTTAAAATATTATGATTAATCAGATTTAGTTTAACTCACAATGTAAAAATCTAATAAAAATGTTCCACAAACTTACGGTTGAAAAAATTCAAAGATAATGTTATATTTATTTGTTGAAAATTGTTTAATTTTTTAACTAATTGTTTCATAGAGCCAACATTTATTTCTTGTGAAGCGTTATAATTTAAAACGAATATCTTTGACTTTGCAAACAGTTTTTTCGCATTTGGAGTTGGTACTATATTTGTATATAGTTCTTTGTACCTCCACTGACAGATTTTGTAATGTAACTTCCAATTCCATATTCTTCAACGTCATCTGTCATATCTCATATCAAAACTCCTATTGGAGGGTTATATTCTCCTTCACGTGCTATATATAATATTGAATAAGTATCGTATTACAAAACTCGTTCTTTTAAATTGTTTAAGTAAGAATACAATTTTAAACGAGCTTGTGTGGTAGTGTAAGCAGCTATACAAACGTGAACTGTTAATAATGATTTAGCTGTTTCTTCTTTATATTCCTAATTTACCAAAACTGTTTCTTCGTTTATTTGAGTTATTTGATTTACATTCTTGGAAGGATCAATAAGAAGAGTAACTAATTCATAAGGATCATTTATGATTTCAGTTTTTGATTGATTTTCTTTCTGCCCAAATTGATTCCAGAAAGAGTTTTACATTAATTTAGCTAATGATCTAAGTCCAGGATTTTTATTTCGTTAAACAGTAAATTTATGCCTTCCACTTTCGAAAATTTTTCTAAATGTTTACACTTTTGCTTTGGTGTTCTACAAAAACTAGGACAGCCTGAAGATTCTTTTTTAATTTTAAGTAACTTGTTTATCATTTCAGTGAAAATACCTTTTTAAGGGGACTAAATTGTTTAACAGTATATTCCCATACCTCGTATATTTCCACAATTTTGTATCCTTGTTTAACAGCTTCTCTTACTTCATTCATTACCCATGTTCCTAAAACTGACCTGATACTTTTGGCATGAGAACAGTCATCATTATTCATTTCCAAGCTACATGTTTGACAGCAGGAAAATATTAGCTTATTATTTCGATTTATAGGCAAAACCGGTGGTAGATTTTTCTGGAGGAATGCCTTTCTTAATCCTTCGGTATCATTTAAAATTAATTTAGTGCACTCAAGTTGTCCAACATGAACTTTTAGATGACCCACTGGACATTTTCCGTAGTTACACACGCAAGGGGATAGTAAGCATTTACCTATATACATTATTTTCTCATCAGGTGCAAATTTATAATATATCCTTGTGTTTCTTGTTCTACTGCCATAAAACGCATGTCGCGGCTTTAGTGGTATCGAACTTTCGTTCTCCAATTTTGAGAAAAATGCTATGTATTCTTTTGACCTCATTTCATTTTGAAATTCACACTCCCACATTTCAATTACTTGATAACCTAAAGAGCGTAATTTATTGGCTTTTGATAGTGTACCCTCATAGCGTGTTTCATATTTTTTAGTATTATTATTTTTGAAGCATTTTGGATGGCCATGGTAGTAACAGCCATAAAACTCAATTATTTGTTTTGTGTCTGTACAATATCCGTTAACACGAAGGCCAAAAATGACTTTTTCTTTTTAATTACCAATATGCTGAATTTTTATATTTCTTTGTTTTTCTTCCCACATTAACCATTTTATGGCAACCATTGACTAGTTTTCTGATAAGCTATATCCTTATTTAGGTGTAAGTCCAATTGTATACGGTTTTAAAAAATATCTTGTAAAAATCAAATTACACTCTGAAGCAATTGTAGTGGCCTCTAAAAATGGCTCAACCTTACGTTCTTCTAAAAATAGTTGTCTGAATTTAATACAGGCTGCTGTCAAAATTTTTGATTATAACAGTAATATTTACGATCGGGTATCTTTCCATTATATTTTATATTGTTTTTTTATTAAACATGAGGAAAATATTCTTCTTTCAAATTTATGTCTAAATCAAACGCTTTAGGTAAACTAGATAATGGCATTGGAATATAGTTTAATAAATCAGTACATTTCACGTTATTTCATTTATCAATATACCCTTAGATGGTAAGTCTATACAGTGGGTATATGTTGGAGATATTGATTAACAAACATAATTTAATAATAAAATATATTTCACGCGCGTTTAAATAGAGATACAAAAGAACATCATAAGATAGTAATGTCAAATTTAAAATGTTGACAACAAACAAAAATAATTCATAAATTTAATTCAAAGCAAATCAAATGAGTTACTTATTACTAAAGTATTCAAAGCAAAGCCGAAAAAATTCACCATGAGTTTGAGCTCGCCTAATATTGATAGGTAGAGAATTCCATTGAACAGGTAAAAGTTTTATTAAACACCATCCCACGATTTTTTGCTATATCAACGTAGTGGATAGTACGATCATTTATTTTAAGGGCAATTGCAACTAGTTCATCACTTAATATGCCAACAGTCGCAGAAAGTTGGTGAATATTACAATCCATGAACAGCTGTGCATCATCAGCATACAACCTGCACTCCGCCTTGTTCAGACATTCTGGTAAATCATTTATAAATAACGAAAATAGAAGAGAACCCAGTATGGAACCTTGGGGTACTCCGCAATTAAGAATTAACTGGTCAAAGCTGTTCCCTGTTAGATTTAAAAATTGAACTCTGTTACATAAATAATTATTAATAAGTCTGACAGCTGAACTATGGAATAAAAAATTTCGATTCAGTTTAGCACATAACAAGCTATGATCAACCGAGTCAAAAGGTTTAGAAAAATCCAAGAGAATTAGAATGGTAACTTTCCTTGCATCAAATGAAGAACAGATGTTATCAGAAATTTCCAGTACACTTGATCTGGTACTATGGCCCTTCCTAACACCAGACTGATAAGCAAACAAACGAGTACTACCTTTGAGGTAATTTGGTAAGGATACGAATAGATCTAATATCAGTTATAGCTGAATTGTTTTTCTTCGGAACTGGAATTATTTTAGGTATTTTCCAAATAGCTGGATATTCAGAAGTAGTTAGTATTGAAAATATGAATGAAGTAGGGCAAAATAATTGGTATAAGTAGTTTTATAAATTTGAGTGGGATATTGTCTGGACCTATAGCGTTAGATTTGATATCACATATTGCCTTCAAGACTTCGTCAGCACCAATGTTATGAAAGCTGAAAGTACTAGAAACAAATTCAAAGTTTGAAATATTTGTGATATTAACAGTATCAGCAAGAGCAGGTAAACTAGTTTCAACCAAGAAGTTTCTATTTAATTCTATGGCATCATTGTCCTTAGATTTACTTAACTCTAATTTTGAAGCATTTTTCTAGAAATCTGCAGATGGTAAATTTGGATTCAACTGCTGCGCAATGTATTTTCTGCGCGCCTGGCGAATTAGTAGGGATACTTTCTTTCGAAGTGTGGTAAACTTGTTACGATTTACATAAGTTTTTTATCTTTTCCATTCTGCAAATGCTTTGTCCCTCTCTGATGATAGATAAGCTATTGTAGGGTAAAAATACAGAATATAATCATCTCGAGGTTTTAAAGTTCGAAGAGGAACATGTTGTTGAAAAAGGTCAGAAATGCAATTATTTAGATGCACTACTTTTGAATTAATATCCGAATAGCTTGAAATCGAATTAAATGACATTTGCGCTGCATGTTCTAAAAGGTTTTTACAGCGTTTATAACCACGAAATGTAATTTTTTCAGTTCTTATAGATGCTGATGCGAGCTTAAGCCTTTTTAAACTCAATTATTGTTGACAAAAAAATATTAAACGAAGATTAAATTAAATTAGTTTATTCAAATTTTTTACATTTCAAAATATTGTTTTATTTATTTTTATAAATTCTTTAGAAATTGATTGATTTATTTAAATTTTACATTTTTTCAATGTTATTTTAATTTTTTTTATAAATGCTTTAGAACTTCATTAAATTATTTAAAATTTACATTCTTTCAATATTATTTTAATTATTTTTATAAATGCTTTAAAATTTTATTAATTTATTTAAAATTTACATTCTTTCAATATTATTTTAATTATTTTTATAAATACTTTAAAAATCTATTAATTTATTTAAAATTTACATTCTTTCAATATTATTTTAATTATTTTTATAAATGCTTTAAAACTTTATTAATTTATTTAAAATTTACATTCTTTCAATATTATTTTAATAATTATTAAAAAACAACCTTTTAGCGTCCTATCAGATCCAATGCCGCAATATAAAAGAAAGAAATTTTGGATTTCGTACTATGAGTTTAGAAGAATAAAACTTACTGCTGTCTCTTTTTAACACGTGCATTATGGTTGCAATTAAAAGCAAAATTATATGAATTTCTACTTAACTATAAAATTACTACATTTGTTCTATTTTTAATGAATTTAACGAAAAGAGCTTGTTCCGAAATTTGAATTGCAATGTGGTGAATTTTGAGTTGACAATTTAAAAGTACGTACTTTCTTATTTTAATGTTCAAACAATAATTAAATAAATTTGTCTAGGTTTTTTTTTGTTTTAATCTAATTTTAAATATGTAGCTTGAATCTGAACATCCTCCCGGCCGTTGAACTGTTTGATCTTCAAAGTTTGATTCCATTGGTAGTGGACAAAGTTTAGTAATTCTCGTCGAAGTATACCATTGCATGTTTTAACCAAAACCAATCTAACAAATCCATAATTTCCTGTTATAACATCAATTATTCGACCTAAACTCCATTTAATAGGTGGTAATTTTTGTCTTTGATTAAAACCATTATTTTGGTAGCAACATTTGGATGTCGTTCGTTCCATTTATTACGTTGCCGTAATGTTTGTAAATATTCAGCGGACCATTTTCTCCAAAAAAAATTGTTTTTCAAACCCAACCTTTTGCTATCTTGATAAGTTAGAGAAATTATTGTCGGTAATTGCAGGTTCAGTATGCGAGGTTCATGATCTTTCAATTTATAAATGTCCAGGTGTTAAGCATTGAAAATTTGAGGATCTTTTGAAATAGGCGTGATTGGCCTTGAATTAATAATTGCTTCAATTTCACAAAGTAATGTTCGAAATTCGTCTGCCGAGAATATGTGACCACCAATTGCCTTGTGAATATATTGCTTTCCTATTTTAGTTGACGCCTCCCAAAGACCACCGAAGTGAGGGGTTCTCGGAGGAATTGTTTGGAATGATAATGCACAAGTTGATTTGATAATGTCTGTATGTTGTTGAGAATTGAATAAAGCATGAAGTTCTTTTAAATGATTGTTTGCCTCAACAAAATTGGTGGCGTTATCAGAAAATATAATATATGGTTTACCGCGACGAGAAATTAATTTTTTAAGAGCAGATATGAAAGCTTCCGTAGTCAAATTTTGCACAGCTTTGATTACAAAACATATACAACAAGAGATATAGAAAGGTCCACCAAAATCTATGCCTGTGTGGATTACCTGATGGTGCTGGGTTGACTCGCTCAGCTGGAAGATTTCCCATAAATTGCTCGATGGATCTCGGTTTGTGCCTAAAACAAGTAATGCATTTAAAAACTACCTTTCTTATTATGTCTTTTGCTCTAATTGGCCAAAAGCGTTCCCGTATAATTGCAAGTAGGGCTTGACAACCCGCATGATGATGTTTATTATGAAAATAATTAATTACTGTTTCTGTTTCATGTATATGTACCATTATGTTTGTATGAAAATTTTAGCTAAAACAATCAAAGGTCCGAGTAAACCCAATGGATCGAAAATTCTTGCAACCATTGATAAAAGTGTTCGCTTACAAATTCGAGAAGGTAATTTTATTGCTTGATAAAAATAGCGAAAATTGTCTTCTTCAGGTTTCCAGTATAAACCCAATGTTTTAATGGCGTTGTCGTTTGAAACCTTAAGAAATTTTTTTTTGCCAGCATCATCAATTTCCGAGAGGATTGTTTTATGATTCGGGCACCATTTAGTTATTTTGCAGCCACCTAGTTTTAAAAGTTCTTCAATTTCATATTCGATTTTAATTGTTTCATCTAAGATATCTGATCCTGCAATCATGTCATCAACGTAAAAGTTTGAGGCTAGAACGTCACAGTCTAATGGAAATTTTGCCCTTTCATCTATGCTTAGCTGTTTTAAACACATTATACTTAAAAATCTGGCTGGTGCTCTACCATAGGTTACAGTTTTTAAACGAAATACTTGAATCTTTTTTGTTGTGTTATTGCGCCAAATTATGCACTGGAATTAACTATCATTTTCAGCCATCTCAACCATACGATACATTTTTGTAATGTCCCCTGTTAATACATATCTGAATTTTCGAAATCTCAGTAAATGTGAATACAAATCTTCCTGCAATGTTGGACCGATCATTAAGATATCGTTAAGCGACCGAGAAGTTGTGGTCTTGCAGCTTGCATCGAAGACTACTCTGAAACGAGTGCTGGATGAATCCGGCTTAATGACACAAAGATGCGGAAGAAAATAATGATTTTGTGGTAAATTCCACTTCTGGCATGTGATCCAACTTTAAATATTCATCAATAACATTCGAGTATTCTTCATATAATTCTGTATTTTTTGACAATTTTGACTCAAGTGAGTAATAACGTTTTAATGTGATATTGAACGAATTTCCTAATACACTTGGATCTTGTCGAAATGGTAATGATACACTATATCGACCAGATGGTAACCTTTGATAATTGTTTGCGAAATGATTTTCACATCTTTGTTCTTCATTGTTTGATGTTTTACAATTTTCTTGGTGGTCTTCCATCTCTCAAAACTGTTTGACGATTTTGTCTAAGTTGTCGAAATTTTCATTATGCAAGTCCTGTATCATTACTTTGAAACATGATGCCTGTGATAAATATTGATTGTTATACGGGCCAGATATCACCCAACCAAGCAGAGTTTTCTGTAAGGTGGTTAAATTTTTTCCTAAACGAATTTGGCCTACAGAAAGTAATTCATAAAATATGCTCGCCCTTCTAGAATATCTATTTTTTGCGGCTCGAAAAAATTAGGATCTGACAAATTATTTAAAACGTTACTCGCAATATTCCAATTATTAATATTTATGAATGTGTCTGGATGATTACATGATATATTACGTAAGATGAATGCTTCGATATTTTCTTTAAAACCACTAAAACGAGATTTTATATTTATATTTGCTTTATATTTGATGTTAGTTGATAATTCACCAATACCACTTAATAGGATATTGACTTTTTCTTTCTGTATTCTTAATTTTTGGGCCAGCCGTTCAGTCATGAAATTGAGTTGACTTGCTGAATCTTATAACGCGCGACAAGGGATGAATTCACCAGATGAGTTGCTAATTTCTAGAACAGCTGTAGCTAAAATTACTTGCGATGAACCGAATGTGAGCAGTTGCAAATTGTTTAGAGTTTTCTGATTCAATGTTTCGCGTAGAATTAACATCGGTTGATTGTGTATTTTTGTAAATTATATTTTGTGATTGTATTGCAGCATTTTTATTTTCGATGATGTCATAACTATGTTATAACAGCGCTTACGGTCATAACAGCAAATTGTGCTTGTTATTGCACTTAAAAAAATTTCTGGAGCGGCAATCACTAGATTTATGACCATTGTTTAAACAATTAATACACAATTTTAAAGGTTTTACTTCATAAAATCGTTCTTTTGGTGAAAGTTTTAAAAAGGTTTCACATTTGTAAATTGGATGATTATATTTGCTATCTAATGCACATTTATTTTCCAATTTCGAAGTGATAAATGTAGATTTTTTTTGTACATTTTTATTTGATTTGGAAAATACAGGCATAACTGAATTTGTAGCATAAGGTTTTGAGTCATGTAAATTTTCTAATGCTGTACATCTTCTCTGTATGAATTCAACTATTTCATTCCATGTTGGAAGTTCATTTTAAGTAAAAGCATCCTCCTCCCATTTAACTTTCGTTTGAAAATCAAATTTGGATGAAATCAAGTATACTAATAATGAATCTGCTAATTGCTCTTTATTTCCCAATTGGAGAAGCGCCAGAAAATGGGAACGAATACCATCACTTAGGGCTCGAAATTGTTCAGCCGATGACTTTTAAATGGTTGGAAAATTTATAATTTTAGCTATATGATCCTGAAAAATTAAACGTTTTTGTTAAACCTAGTTTTCAATAAAGATAAAGCTTGAGCATAATTGTTCGATGTAATTTCAAGTTGTTCAATTGGTTGTAATGCCTCTTTTGTAACAAGACAGGATCGAAGAAATTAAAATTTTTCAATATTTGTTAATTCGTCATCGTTGTGTATTAAATTCGTAAACATAGTTTGAGTTGTGGTAGATATTTATTTTTTGGTTTATTGTGAAATATTGTTGATTCTGCAAACGAACTATTCGAAGGTGTTTTTTTGCTCTTTTACCTTCCATTACTTCTAATAATTTTGATTTTATGCTTACATATGTTTCCGCAAATCCTTCGCGTTTTTCATCCGCTTTTTTTCGTTCTTTTGCATTCAACGATTCCAATTTTGATTGAATTTTATCGAATGATATATAATAGCTCTCTAACATTCCAAGTCTAGTCACTGCTTCCGATAATGAAAGTAAAGCTTGTTATTTATCTAGAATGTTTTTTATTCTTGTCTGTTGACCTATTACGACGCCCCGTTGACTGCGAAGACATCACAATTCCAGTTGGATCGTCTTCTTCAATTTTGTTTTCGTCAGCTTGTGACACCGTCTCTGATTTCATTTTAATTATATGTTTATGTTATGTGCAATATTATAATATGTATTAAAATAAAGACTTATGTAGTATATTGTATGTAACCTTATAGTAATGCGTGTTTGTCAAAATCCGAGTACGTGCAATCGGGATTTTAATTTTAATTTTTTTTTATTTTTGTTTCGCGGACTTCCAAGATATCCGGCTCGAAGGACCATATTATGCGAGCTTAAGCCTTTTTAAACTCAATTATTGTTGACAAAAAAATATTAATGGAAGAATTTCATTCTATTTTTTCTAATTTTATTAGTTTATTTAAATTTTTTTCATTTCAAAATATGGTTTTATTTATTTTTATAAATACTTTAGAATTTCATTGAATTATTTAAATTTTACATTTTTTCAATATTATTTTAATTATTTTTATAAATGCTTTAGAACTTCATTAATTTATTTTAAATTTACATTCTTTCAATATTATTTTAATTATTTTTATAAATGCTTTAAAAATTTATAAATTTATTTAAAATTTACATTCTTTCAATATTATTTTAATTATTTTTATAAATGCTTTAGAACTTCATTAATTTATTTTAAATTTACATTCTTTCAATATTATTTTAATTATTTTTATAAATGCTTTAAAAATCTATAAATTTATTTAAAATTTACATTCTTTCAATATTATTTTAATTATTTTTATAAATGCTTTAAAACTTCATTAATTCATTTAAAATTTTCATCCTTTCAATATTATTTTAGTAATTATTAAAAAACAACCTTTTAGCGTCCTATCAGATCCAATGCCGCAATAGAAAAGAAAAAAATTTAAAAACAAAATTATATGAATTTCTACTTAACTATAAAATTACTACATTTGTTCTTTTTTTAATGAATTTAACGAGCTTGTTCTGAAATTTGAATTGCAATGTGGTGAATTTTGAGTTGATTGAGTGAATTTTGGTTGACAATTCAAAAGTACATATTTTCTTATTTTAATGTTCAAACAATAATTAAATAAATTTTTCTAGTTTTTTTTCTTTAGTTTTAATCTAGTTTTAAATCTGTAGCTGTTCAGATTGAATCTGGTCTGAGATATCCGGATCTGATACCTGCCCGCACCCTGAAACATTTTGCTCCTTGTTACTTACAATTAAGAAATAATCTAATAGCGACGGTCGAGTACCCTCGAAACCCATTCGAATACACTTGTTAACAACAAGGGATAAACTGTTTACCATTTGAAGAAATCTGGATCTTAGCCGATTATTACTATAAAGTAATGTTTCAATTTTTGTTGAAATCACCTCCAATCATTATGTTACTTGGGGCTCAATATATTGAGCACACGTTTGAACGGCTCTAAGCGAGCAAGAGTCGAATACGGAAAGTAAACACCACCTAATAACACTAAGTGCTTCTCTGTTTTTATTTCTAATAACATATATTCAACATCATCAGTTTGACTAGAACAAGCTATATCTTTCTCTGGGATACCGCAACGAGCATAAAGGGCAACTCCACCTCCTCGAATCTATCGACCAGCCAGATCAAGTTTTGA
The DNA here is from genome assembly GCA_947095535.1 of Poecilobothrus nobilitatus. Classification (NCBI taxonomy): domain Eukaryota; kingdom Metazoa; phylum Arthropoda; class Insecta; order Diptera; family Dolichopodidae; genus Poecilobothrus; species Poecilobothrus nobilitatus. The sequence continues at coordinate 91,496,856 of OX352772.1, forward strand.
TCTATCGTTTCGGTACAGCTTAAAGCCAGATATTTTTACGCAATGAAATAGAGAAAAAAAAAATAAAATAACTTAACGAAAGATACGATAAAGTAATCTCTGTGCTAAATTATAGAATTAAATTTGAAGATTAGTAAAAACTATGAATTAATAAACAAAATCACAAAAAAGAAAGTTGAATTAATAAACACAATTAATATAATAGGTTAATTTTGAAAAATTAAAAAAAAAAAAAAAAAGTTATACAAAAAAAAGAATATACTAAAGAATATAATATAGAGAATATAATATAAAGAATATACTAAAGTTGAATTAATAAAAAGAAATATTTATAAAAAAGCAAATTATATGAAGACTGCTGTAATGGGTGCAAAAAAAAACAGCATTAAAATAATAATTAGTTTTGGTTTGATGATTGTTTTCTCTAAGATATAGTTTTATAAAAACTGATTATAAAATGCTGGTTCATAATGTGCAATAACTACAACTTTATCAAATATTTTTCGCGGTTGCGTATATATTCTAAAAACATTTGTATTGGATTTTGTTTCAACACATGTTGCAACGTTGTTCAAAGATATATAAATCAGCCTGATATTCAATTATATCCCCTATTGCAACACCTTCATGAAGATTCTCCCCTATGATATCATCTTTAGTTTTTTCGAGATCGTAGAAAATATAATATATTCTTAAGTTCATCTTATTCTTTACATGGTGTAATGAAGCATTCGTGATCTGAAGCTACATTTGTATTACAGTTTTTACACAAATGTTCATAGCATATATGATTTACATCGGCTCTGTATACTTTAAAGCATTTTGTACAGGAATTTATAAGAGTACAAATAGATTTTCTATTTGTAGATGCTGTTGCTTTATAATAATAAAAATAAGTGTGATCTTTAAAAATTCGGTTGCATACATCACATTTAATGTTTGGAAAATTTACTTCACATGCTGGAGATGATTTACAAAAGAAACACGACTGTTTACATCTGTGAGATAATCTATTGTTATAAGGAACATTACATGTTTGGTAAAAGTAATCACAAATAAATGCTGCTGTTAATGATGTAATCACTTTGAAGTGACCTTCATCGTACATCAAATTTAATCTGTTTTCCTTATCTTCTTCACCTTGAAAAATAAGCGATTTTCCTTTTCCTCTGAAATCAAAAACTACAATTTGATATTTAGAGAGGCACAGTTGCAATTTTTTGACCTTATTGATACTAGATACTGATACTGATACCTCTTTTGCTGGGATGTTTACATTTGAATTTCGTATTAGTTGTAATGCCGCTTTCAATTGAAGTTGACCTATATCTTTTCGCATTTTACAGTAGTCAACATATTCTTCTATGAATTAGATAGCAACAACTAGTGCACGTGGTAAGCGTAAATTATCTTTATTTTTAATTGAAATTGTGCCTCTTCTTTTATTACATTTTTCTCCAAAATTGTTGTATGTCTTTCCTCTACCTCTTCCTGCTGAAAGTCGTACATTTTTAATATTTATACAGATCGTATCTGTAGATAATCCTTCGGAGTTGCTTTGAAAAATTAATGAAATAACTTCCCAAATTTCCGAAATGTCAAAATCTTTTACTTCTTTAAAATTGAACCACGTTCATGAAAACTTTGGCTTCCAAAAGTGACACAAATTTTGTCACTGCGGTCAACATTTTCAATTAAATTGTTGAATAATAATTCAAGACCAGTTTTTATCCAATCTATTGGATCTTGTTGCCTTGTACTGTTGTTATTATAAACTCCAATTTTTCAAAAATGTTGAATCGTTTTACATTCACTGATTTTATTGATTTTATCGTGAATTTTTCTGTATTTATTTTTATTTTTTTTAATTTCCGATGTTTTATTTCAAGACAACCAACCGCGAATGTTTCTAATCTTAGAACTTTCACTGTATTAACAATTTTTTGTTATTTAAAAAAATTATTTCAAACATATAAACAAATCTGCTTCATTTTTTCTATTTTTATACTTATTTATTTTAACTTAACTTATTTTGAATCGCTTTTTATTCTTCTTTTTTTAAATTTTAATAAATACGGTGATACTAACAATTTTTTCTTTCCGCTTCTTTATATATTTCATAGAATTTTTGGTATTTATATTTATTACAATAATCATTATGTATTTCGTATTAAATGTGTAATGTAATTGTTACCAATGTAATTGTCTTTTATATTTTATTATAAATATTTTATTTATTATTTTAAATTATATTTTATTATAATATTTATTATTATAATATTAAGCAAACCTAATTGTAACTCTCCTTCCCAATGATGGTGATTAACTTTGGCAATTAAAGAAGCTTTTAGTTGGATATGAAACCAACCCGTTTGATTGAGAGTGGTAAGATGTTGTATGAAGGTGATGTATTCCTAACAATTTTGATATGTCCTTGCATAATTTTGATTCAAATTGAACTCCATGATCTGTGGTTATAGTTTGTATAATTCCGAATCTTGATATATAATTTGCAATTAAAGTCTTTGTAATATCTTTCAGAGGAATAAATATCTTTCAGAGGATATGCCTCTGGCCACCTTGTCTGACGATCTAATAGCGTAAGTACATGTGTATATCCATCGCAAGTTGGTAAAGGTCCCACTATGTCCATATGTACATGTTCAAGTCTAGGTAGGTAGGTAGGTATGGTGGTGACCTTCACGATGCTGCGTGAAGGCCTCAATTAGCACTAGATTGCGCCATTTTGATACCACTGCACTCATGTGACTCGTGTTTTTAGATTGTTTGCGATTTTATATCCAACCCGAGCGGTTCAGATACAAGATCAGTTCTTTGATTTTGTGTTCAGAAAGCTCGCTGAGGTTGTGGAAGAACGGCTTGCCGAGTGAGAGAAGTCTGGCTCCAGCTAGGGCAGGACATCTGCAAAGAAAGTGTTCCAGATTCTCACTTTCGTTTGCTTCTTTGCAGCTCCTGCATGAGGTGTTGTGTGGGATTCCTAATTTGACCGCATGCGTGCCCACTGGCCAGTGGCCTGTGATGATTGCCACTAGTCTGGCTATGTCTATGCGGGATTTGGATATCAACGCAATTGATCTCCTTTTGTTGTATGTGGGCCACAATGTTCTAGATAAGGTGCAATTGCTCAGATTACTCCACCTATTTTGTGATTTGGCTATATACAAAAAAGGATCCGTTCCTTGATGGTACTGATAGGGCAACTAACTCTCCGGTAACTTTCCGGGGAGTTAGTGTTCTGAGTAGCTCCTTTCTTAGCTAGTTCGTCAGCTTTTTCATTTCCTTCAATATTGCTATGTCAGGATAACCATAAGAAGGTTATGTTCAACATTTCGCTTGTTAGGGCAATTTCCTCTTGGCACTGTCTAACAAGCTTAGAGGTTGTGATGTTCGCGTTAATGGCCTTAATCGCGGATTGACTGTCCACACAAATGGCGACCGTTCTCATTTGTGTGTTGTTTCCGTTCAGAATTCGAGCAGCCTCTCTAACTGCTAGTATCACCGCCTGAAAGATGCTAGCTGTGTCGGGGAGTCTGTAGAATTTTGAAATGTTGAGTTTCTCCGAGAAAATGGCAGCACCGACTCCTTCCTTCATCTTGGATCCGTCGGTGAAGATAGTGACATCGAAGTTCTTTGTCATATTACCTTCCTTCCATTCCGCTCTAGACGGAAATTCTACGACTAAATTACTCCCGAAGTTTATTTTGGGAATAGTGTAGTCGGTCAGGGCTGGTATAAAGTCCCTTGGAAATATCTCCAGAATATTACCGTGGCCATATGGTTTAGTAGCAAACCACCCAGTTTCTCTGAGTCGAACTGCACTACACGTTGCGACATACTTAATGTATATATCCGGGGGTAAAAGAAATAAAATAGTATTCAGAGCATCAGACGGACACGATCGCAGTGCTCCTGTGATGCCCACAGATACCGATCTCTGTATTCTATTTAGTTTTGTTATATTGTATTTCCGATTCATCGCTGGCCACCACACCAGCGATCCATAGGTAAGGATTGGGCGAACCACGGCGGTGTACCTCCAAAGCGCCATCTTTGGCTGCATACCCCATTTCTTCCCCATGGTTTTATTGCAAGCATAGAGAGCAACACAAGCCTTCTTAACTCTATGCTCGATGTTAGATTTCCAGGAAAGCTTCGAGTCTAGAATAACGCCTAGATACTTAGCGCTGGTAGTCAGATTTAAAGTATAATTGTTGAGTTTCGGTAGGACAAAAGTAGGTATTTTGGATCTTGTCGTGAAGAGTACCATTTCAGTCTTCTCTGAGTTGACACCTAGGCCACAACTTGTGGCCCAGTTGTGAACCTTGCTTAGAGTTCTATTCATGATCTCACTAGTCACGGATATAAACTGGCCTGATACTAGTATCACCACATCATCCGCATACGCTACTACCTTTATTCCTTCCTCAGCAAGTATCATTAGAATTTTGTTTATAACCATTAGCCATAGCAAAGGTGATATTACACCTCCCTGAGGTGTACCCCTGTTGACTAATTTAGTAACACTGCTGTTTCCCATTTTCGCGTGAATTATTCTGGAATTCAGCATGGATATAATTCAATGCTTCAGAAACTGCTCTGTCCCCACATGGGTTAGAGCTTCTTCAATAGATTAGATTAGATTAAAAGCACCTTCGATATCTAAGAAGGTGGCTGAGGTAAATTGTTTGAACTTAATGGAGTGTTCAACTGTGCTGACTACTTCATGAAGAGCCGTTTCCGTGGACCTACCTTTTAAGTACGCATGTTGGGATTTCGATACTAGAGTTCCCTCAAAGCGTTGCCTAATCTGGTAATCCAAAATGCGCTCCATGGTTTTTAAAAGAAAGGAGGACAGGCTGAGTGGCCTGAAGTCTTTCGCAGACTCGTGGCCCCTTCTACCTGCCTTTGGAATAAATACTACTCGGACTCTCTTCCAACTGCAGGAAAATGATTATGTTTTAAACAGCCACTGAAAATGGCGACAAGCCACGATGTCGACAAAATTTATAATTTTAGCTATATGATCCTGAAAAATTAAACGTTTTTGTTAAACCTAGTTTTTAATAAAGATAAAGCTTGAGCATAATTGTTCGATGTAATTTCAAGTTGTTCAATTGGTTGTAATGCCCCTTTTTTTTAACAAGACAGGATCGAAGAAATTAAAATTTTTCAATATTTGTTAATTCGTCATCGTTGTGTATTAAATTCGTAAACATAGTTTCAGTTGTGGTAGAGATTTATTTTTTGGTTTATTGTGAAATGTCGTTGATTCTGCAAACGAACTATTCGAAGGTGGTTTTTTTGCTCTTTTACCTTCCATTACTTCTAATAATTTTGATTTTATGCTTACATATGTTTCCTCAAATCCTTCGCGTTTTTCATCCGATTTTTTTCGTTCTTTTGCATCCAACGATTCCAATTTTGATTGAATTTTATCGAATGATATGTAATAGCTCTCTAACATTCCAAGTCTAGTCACTGCTTCCGATAACGAAAGTAAAGCTTGCTATTTATCTAGAATGTTTTTTATTCTTGTTTGTTGACCTATTACGATGCCCCGTTGACTGCGAAGACTTCCCACAATTCCAGTTGGATCGTCTTCTTCAATTTTGTTTTCGTCAGCTTGTGGCACCGTCTCTGGTTTCATTTTAATTATATGTTTATGTTATGTGCAATATTATAATATGTATTAAAATAAAGACTTATGTAGTATATTGTATGTAACCTTATAGTAATGCGTGTTTGTCAAAATCCAAGTACGTGCAATCGGGATTTTAATTTTAATTTTTTTTATTTTTGTTTCGCGGACTTCCAAGATATCCGGCTAGAAGGACCATATTATGCGAGCTTAAGCCTTTTTAAACTCAATTATTGTTGACAAAAAAATATTAATGGAAGAATTCCATTCTATTTTTTCTAATTTTATTAGTTTATTTAAATTTTTTTCATTTCAAAATATGGTTTTATTTATTTTTATAAATACTTTAGAATTTCATTGAATTATTTAAATTTTACATTTTTTCAATATTATTTTAATTATTTTTATAAATGCTTTAGAACTTCATTAATTTATTTTAAATTTACATTCTTTCAATATTATTTTAATTATTTTTATAAATGCTTTAAAAATCTATAAATTTATTTAAAATTTACATTCTTTCAATATTATTTTAATTATTTTTATAAATGCTTTAAAACTTCATAAATTCATTTAAAATTTACATTCTTTCAATATTATTTTAGTAATTATTAAGAAACAACCTTTTAGCGTCCTATCAGATCCAATGCCGCAATAGAAAAGAAAAAAATTTAAAAACAAAATTATATGAATTTCTACTTAACTATAAAATTACTACATTTGTTCTTTTTTTAATGAATTTAACGAGCTTGTTCTGAAATTTGAATTGCAATGTGGTGAATTTTGAGTTGACAATTTAAAAGTACATATTTTCTTATTTTAATGTTCAAACAATAATTAAATAAATTTTTCTAGTTTTTTTTCTTTTGTTTTAATCTAGTTTTAAATCTGTAGCTGTTCAGATTGAATCTGAACAGATGCATTAGCTTTGTACGAAATATAATCATGGTCTGAGATATCCGGATCTGATACCTGCCCAAGTTATGTATCCTATACCGGACACTACAACAACAACTAACATATTATTATAAGTTAACTTACTAACCATTAATATATTATTTTACCTAATATTATTTTTGCTAACCTAATCATATTTGTAAATTAATAAAAGTTAAATTAAAGGTAACTTGTTCCATCATGTTAAAATCAATTGAATTATAAAGTATCAAATTATTTCTCACAATTATTGTAGACATAGAATCAGCACCTTTTAATTAAACATGTGTAACTTACCGGTGCTGATTCAACAAATAAATAATATATAAAGAACCAAAATTGTAAAAAGAATTTAATTAATAATATCCAATCAAATAAAGAAGTAATATTAAATTAAAGTAGTATTTTTTTTATTTAAATTGTGAACCAGTCACTTATTTGGCGCAGTCGGTAGGATAGGCAAACGGTCTATCTTCGTGTAATAACAAAATCACTAATAAAATAAAATAGTATTCTGTGAATTAAGCCATAATTCTACCTAAGGTGAGGCTGCCTTGGGCACAGAAAATTAATAGAAAAAAAATTCTAATAAAATAGTGAAGTGTGAAAGTGTAAATCAAAGACATTCAAAGGATTACTGAAATTATTTGGTTATTGCATTATCCAAATTGGTAGTAGTGTTTGACTGTTTCAACGGATTATTGAGATATACAGACACAGGTATTGAAGGAATATCAATACTTCACGAAGATTTCCGGAGGATTTTTATCCATTGTTGCCTTCCTGATATGATGTGGATACCCATCATTTTAATGTAAGTGCTGTTTTTATTATCATTTATAAAATAAATTTATGCCTTTTAAACGCCCAAATCCTTACCCTAATTATAATAAGCTTAGGAAACTTAAATGAAACCATTTGGAAAGTATTAAAGAAGAAAATTGTGAGGATAACGCTAATATTCGCGAAAATCCAAATAATATATTATTTTTCCATTATTAAATAACTCATATTTGAGCTTCGAAAATTCCGATCGTTTAACTCCTATAAACATGGAACCAATAAATAATAATAATTTACCAGAATTCCCAATTTTAAATCAACCTGGTATAAACCCACAAAATCCAAGAGAAAATGTTGTAACGTTAAATACAACTGATATTTTCAACTCATTAAGAGTTCCAGACGCTATAAAAGACCTTCCGAAATTTGAAGGTAATCCGAAATTATTATTTGAATTTATTAGCAATTGTGAAGAAATTCTTTCAATAATTGCATGTACAGACGGGACTTCCTACGGACAAATGTTACTTAGGGCAGTTAGAAATAAAATCGTAGGGCCGGCTAATGAGGTATTAAACATGTACGGTACTCCATTAGTATGGGAAAATATTAAAGAAAATTTAATTCTCCACTATTCAGACAAGAGAAACGAAACCTCTCTTATCCGAGACCTTCATGGTCTTGAACAAAATAACAAGACTGTAGAAACCTTCTACAGTGAAGTGATAGAAATTTTAGCTACTATGACAAACCATATACAAATACATGAAAGAAATTCTGCTATTATAAATTCTAAACGAGATTTATATACTGAAATGTGTTTAAATGTCTTTTTATCGGGTTTGAGAGAACCTTTCGGCTCAACTATAAGAGCCATGAAACCTCAATCATTATCAGTAGCTTTTTCATACTGTATTAAAGAACAAAATATTTCATATACTAAATTTAACAATAATTCAATTATATCTAATAATCGTTTTTCACAAAATTTACAACAACCACGGTACCAAAATTTCAATAGACCACAAAATTCATTTGATTCAAACCCACGAAATTCCTTTTTTAATAATAATAATAAGCAAAATAACCAATTTAATCAGAATAAATTCCAAAGACAAAATTGGAATTCTAATAGACCAAATAATCAAAATTTTACTAACATGGATATTAGTACCGGTAATGCAGTTCAACGTCGGTTAAACTCTTCAAGCCAACGAACTAGAAATTTTAATCAAAACCAAAATTTCAATAGAGAATTATACAATATATCAGCAAATACATCCCAATGTTCACGTTCACATAGTAATAATAATAGTAATTCTATTAAAAATGATAAATTTCAAAATTTAGACCAATTCTATAATTTTGAACACAATATTCCAGCTTGGATAAATAATACTAACATTGAAGAAACCCCGGAAAATCAAAATTTTCCGCCAACTGCCTCGAACCAACCATTGGGTTCATAGATTTGAATAAGCTTGGTACAGTTCTTCCTTACATAAATTTCAGCTCACCTTTTAGTCGTCCTTTAAAATTTCTTATTGATACCGGTTCATCCAACTCCTTTATAAATCCTGATTTATTACAAAAAAAAATCTTTGAAAAAATTAAACCTATTTCTATTTCTACCGCTTTCAATAATATCAAATTAAATCAACAAGTTACTCTATCGAACTTTGCTGAATTTAACCATCCTGGAAAAACCAAATTTTTAATCTTCAAATTTCACGCATATTTTGACGGACTTCTTGGTTATGATGCACTTTCAACCTTAGGTGGCAAAGTGGACACTGAAAATAAAATTCTAATTACAAAATATTCTACCTTACCTCTAAATTTCAAACCAAATTATATGTCTAATAAATTTATAATCGAACCTAACTCTAAACAAATCTTTAAACTACCAGTTGATATAGAATATGGTGATATCATAGTCAGTAAATTACAAATAAAACCTGGATTGTATATACAAGAAGGAATCTACAATGCTAACGATTGGTACAGTTTTGTTGAAGTTTCAAATTTTCTTCCAACTCAACAAATTGTTTTCCTCGAGCAACCTTTAAAAGTTAATACCTACTCTTCTAATCAATTCATCGAAATTAATAACTTTAATCTTTCCTGTTCAACTTCCAATACTCTTCCTGAAATTTTTTATAAATCTCTGAGAGTTTCCCACTTAAATAAAGAGGAACAAAGAGTTTTACTTAATTTATGTAAAAATTACGATGACGTTTTTTATAAAGAAGACCAAAATTTAACATTTACAAATAAAGTTAAACATCGTATTAATACAATTGACGATATTCCTATATATACGAAATCCTATAGATATCCTTACGTGCATAAGGAAGAAGTAAAAAGACAAATTAATGATATGTTGTCCCAAGGTATCATTCGACTCAGCCATTCTCCATGGAGCTCTCCGGTCTGGATCGTTCCAAAAAAACCAGACGCGAGCGGTAAATAGAAATGGCGACTAGTCATTGACTATCGCAAGGTTAATGAAAAGACAATAAGTGATCGTTACCCATTACCCAATATTACGGAAATTCTCGATAAATTAGCAAAAAGTATGTACTTTAGTACACTTGATTTAGCTTCGGGTTTTCATCAAATAGAGATGGGCCCAAAAGACGTTCAAAAAACAGCATTCACTGTTGAAGGTGGCCATTTCGAATACTTAAGAATGCCATTCGGGCTGAAAAATGCCCTATCTACCTTTCAACGCGTCATGGATAATATCCTTGAGGATTTACAAGGAAAAATATGTTTGGTCTACTTAGATGATATTATCGTCTACTCAACTTCGCTTGAGGAACATGAGGGAAGCCTGAGAAAAGTATTCGAAAAACTTCGTCAATCAAACCTTAAGGTTCAGCTTGACAAATCCGAATTCCTCCATAAAGAAGTAGCATTTTTGGGTCATTTGTGACCACAGAAGGAGTCAAACCTAATCCTGAAAAAATCAAAGCCATCAAAAAATTTCCAATTCGAAAAACCCAAAAGGAAATTAAATCATTCCTTGAACTGTTGGGGTACTATCATAAATTTATAAAAGATTTCGCGAAATTAACTAAGCCACTCACTTCATGTTTAAAGAAAAACAAAAAAATTGATCTTAACGACCAATATGTTAAAACATTCGAGTTATGTAAAAATATACTTATTAACGATCCAATCTTACAATATCCTGACTTTTCGAAACCTTTCGTACTAACAACTGACGCAAGCAATATCGCAATAGGAGCTGTACTATCTCAAGGCCCTATTGGTAATGACTTACCCATTTGTTTCGCAAGTCGTACCCTCACCGACACTGAGATTAACTACTGAACAATTGAAAAAGAACTCTAAGCCATAGTATGGGCCACTAAATACTTTAGGCCATACCTTTATGGTCACAAATTTCAAATCATTACTGATCATAAACCGTTAACTTGGCTCATGAGTCTTAAAGACCCAAATTCAAAATTAGTCAAATGGCGCCTTAAACTTGAGGAATTTGACTACCAAGTCATCTACAAAAAAGGCACTCAAAATGCAAACGCTGACGCTTTAAGTAGAACTATAATTGAGGAAATTCCAACCAAAATTACCAACATCGACATTAATATTAACGAAACAAATTCAATAAGATCTTTTAATTCCAACGTTGTTTCTACAATCTCTAATACTAACCCCAATACCCAATCTAACCCTAATCCAAATTCTGATCCATCCTCTACTATTCATTCTGCTGTTGAAAACCTTGACGATGGAATACATACCTCTGAACGACCGTTAAATGAATTTAACCTTCAAGTAATCTTAATAAAAACTGATACAAGACCTCCATTCTCATTAGAATCCGTTTTTAGAAATAAATACCGTAGAACAATTCGTAGTCCTGCATTTAACGAAGAAAATGTCACTGAAATCCTTAAAGTATACTTAGCTCCAAACAAACTTTCGGCAATTTACACAGACGATGAAACATTTAAAATAATACAAAATGTACATTCCAAATATTTTTCAAATAGTAAAATCTTTAAACTAGTTAGATGCACCGAATTTTTAACGGACATAAAGGAAAATGACGAACAAGACAAATTAATAAGAGATTATCATATTAAGAACAATCACAGAGGCATAAACGAAACATTGAACCACTTAAAAAGGAAATATTACTTTCCGTTTCTAAAAAATAAAAATAAAAAAACAATAAATAATTGTGAAATCTGTAACAGATTTAAATATGACAGACATCCAATCAAATTAAAATTCGAAAAAACTGAAATCCCTACAAAAGCTTTAGACATAATACATATCGACATATATACAATAAATAACTCTTTGAACTTAACAATAATCGATAAATTCTCTAAATTTGCATCAGCTTACCCTCTAGAAACCAGGAATAGTCTTAATATTGTCAAATCAATTAAACATTTCATAAGCCTTCACGGTATTCCTCTAAAAATTGTATGTGATCAAGGTGGTGAATTTACTGCCAATATTTTCAAAGATTTTTGCCTTCAATATAATATCAATGTTCACTATACTTCCTTTTAACAATCCTCATCTAACTCACCTGTTGAACGTCTTCAATCTACAATTACCGAAATTTATCGAATCATTTTAAATAAAATTAAAGAAAATAATATTGAAATAAACCACTCAGATATTCTAAACGAATGCTTAACAACCTATAATAACTCAATACACTCTTCGACAAAATTTACTCCTTTTGAACTGTTTTATGGAAAAACCTCCAAATTTAATGATAATGTAAAATTTAATAACGAACATGAATACTTAGAAAAGTTGAATTTATTTAAACAAGAATTATACCCAAAAATAAAATCGCAATTAGAAAAAATTATGAATCAAAATATTGATAAACTAAACAGTAATAGAGAAGACCCTGTCGAAATAAATAAGAAACAAGTAATATTCAGAAAAGAAAACCGTAGAAATAAAATCACTGCTAGATTTAAAAGATGTAGACTTAAGAAAAATAATAAAGTTACAGTTATTACAAGAAATAATCAAAAATTACATAAATCCAAAATTAAACGTAAACTTAAATTTCAGACTTCCAGACTAGCCCTTAGCCAGCGGATGGAAATTCATGATATTTCAAATAATAATGGCATTCTCCCTTTAAACCTTGGTTCGGCAAAAGTTATAAAAACTCATATAAACTTCCTTCATATTGTTAAATTGGAACAGTATCAACAAAACATAAATAACTTAGAAATTTCTATAAATTCACTAGACAAAATAACCACTTTAGATCAATCTCTCACAATTTCCAAACTAAAATAAACTATCTAACTTAATGCCCACATTCCGGAAACGTAGAGGTATAATAAACGGACTAGGAACTCTTATTAAAAGTATCACAGGAAATATGGACGCAAATGACGCATTAAAACTAAACGAAGAAATCGAAACTATTTTCAAGACAGAAAATAACTTAAAAAACAGTAATTTCAACCAAAATCTTTTGAATAATATGATCAAACGGTTTGAAAATATCACAAACCACATTAACGAACAACAAACCTCAATAACCCACCATTTGAACGATATCCAGGATCAACTTAGAAATTCAATAAGGCCTGAAAATTCAAAGTTCAAATATCTCTAATTATTACAATATCGATCTATTACAAGATCATTTAAATAATATCGCAGAAGCCGTTATCCTTGCAAAATTGAATATAATATCAAAACAAATTCTAAACCAAAATGAAATTCAGGAAATCCATAATATTTTCCAAAACCAAAATTTAAGTTTAAAATCTGATGAAAACCTCTATGAGATGTTGGAACTACAAGCTTATTATAACAATACAAATATAATTTTTAACATCCAGATTCCTCTAATTTCTAATGAAACATTTTCATTCTTTCACATCATAACATTTCCTATTCAATCTACTAAAACTATTTCTTCTAAACCTTTCATAATTATAAGTGATGATATAATTCAGTACTTAGATAAAAAATGTCCAAAAATAGAAAATTTATTTTATTGCAAGGAAAATCCACATAGGGAAAGAGTTCAAAATTCAACATGTATTGGCAACCTAATACAAAATAAGCCTACATCATGTGAATTACACAACAGAGAAATGGATTTAGAAATCTTTCAACCTGAACCAAATTATATCGCATTAATCAATATTCCAGAAACAACTATCTTTACAACTTGTGGTACAAGTCATAAAAAACTTAAAGGCTCTATACTTATACATTTCAACAACTGTGAAATAAAAATCAACAGCGTAACATATACATCAGTAATCAATAGCCATTGGGACGAAATAAACATCCATCCAACCATTTTTAACAAAATCAATTCAACTTATTCAAATAGTAAAATACTTTTAAAAAACTTAAATAATTATCAATTTACTGAATTCAAAACAGATCAATCAACAATAATCGAAAGAAATACAATTTACACTTCACTTTCACTAACTGTCGTTACTATATTATTCATAATCACAATTACACTTCATTTAATATTCTACATCCTGTATCGCAAGAAAAAATACTACACCAATCCTATAATACCAGTCAATTTCAAACAACCAGGAATTATAAATGAAAATCAAACCAACATTTTAGCTGTTCCATCCATCGAACCGACAACTCGATTCATCTGGCCGTAACATCTATCTTAGGGGGGAGCAGTTATGTATCCTATACCGGACACTACAACAACAACTAACATATTATTATAAGTTAACTTACTAACCATTAATACATTATTTTACCTAATATTATTTTTGCTAACCTAATCATATTTGTAAATTAATAAAAGTTAAATTAAAGGTAACTTGTTCCATCATGTTAAAATCAATTGAATTATAAAGTATCAAATTATTTCTCACAATTATTGTAGACATAGAATCAGCACCTAACATGTGTTAAGCATTAAACATGTGTAACTTACCGGTGCTGATTCAACAAATAAATAATATATAAAGAACCAAAATTGTAAAAAGAATTTAATTAATAATATCCAATCAAATAAAGAAGTAATATTAAATTAAAGTTGTATTTTTTTTATTTAAATTGTGAACCAGTCACTTATTTCCCGCACTCTGAGACATTTTTCTCCTTGTTACTTACAATTAAGAAATAATCTAATAGCGACGGTCGAGTACCCTCGAAACGCATCGGAATACACTTGTTAACAACAAGGGATAAACTGTTTACCATTTGAAGAAATCTGGATCTTAGCCGAGTATTACTTTAAAGTAATGTTTCAATATTTGTTGAAATCACCTCCAATCATTATGTTACTTGGGGCTCAATATATTGAGCACACGTTTGAACGGCTCTAAGCGAGCAAGAGTCGAATACGAAAAGTAAACACCACCTAATAACACTAAGTGCTTCTCTGTTTTTATTTCTAATAACATATATTCAACATCATCAGTTTGACTAGAACAAGCTATACCTTTCTCTGAGATACCGCAACGAGCATAAAGGGCAACTCCACCTCCACGAATCGATCGACCAACCAGATCAAGTTTTGATCTATCGTTTCGGTACAGCTTAAAGCCAGGTATTTTTACGCACTGAAATAGAGAAAAAAAATAAAAAATAAAATAACCTAACGAAAAATACGATAAAGTAATATCTGTGCTAAATTATAGAATTAAATTTGAAGATTAGTAAAAACTATGAATTAATAAACAAAATCACAAAAAAAAAAGTTGAATTAATAAACACAATTAATATAATAATTCTTTACTTGGTGTAATGAAGCATTCGTGATCTGAAGCTACATTTGTATTACAGTTTTTACACAAATGTCCATAGCATATATGATTTACATCGGCTCTGTATACTTTAAAGCATTTTGTACAGGAATTTATAAGAGTACAAATAGATTTTTTATTTGCAGATGCTGTTGCTTTATGATAATAAAAATAAGTTTGATCTTTAAAAATTCGGTTGCATACATCACATTTAATGTTTGGAAAATTTACTTCACATGCTGGAGATGATTTACAAAAGAAACACGACTGTTTACATCTGTGAGATAATCTATTGTTATACGGAACATTACATGTTTGGTAAAAGTAATCACAAATAAATGCTGCTGTTAATGATGTAATCACATTGAAGTGACCTTCATCGTACATAAAATTTAATCTGTTTTCCTTATCTTCTTCACCTTGAAAAATAAACGATTTTCCTTTTCCTCTGAAATCAAAAACTACAATTTGATATTTTTACACAGTTGCAATTTTTTGACCTCATTGATACTAGATACTGATACTGATACCTCTTTTGCTGGGATGTTTACATTTGAATTTCGTATTAGTTGTAATGCCGCTTTCAATTGAAGTTGACCTATATCTTTTCGCATTTTACAGTAGTCAACATATTCTTCTATGAATTAGATATCAACAACTAGTGCACGTGGTAAGCATAAATTATCTTTATTTTTAATTGAAATTATGCCTCTTCTTTTATTAGATTTTTCTCCAAAATTGTTGTATGTCATTCCTCTACCTCTTCCTGCTGAAAGTCGTACATTTGTAATATATATACAGAACGTATCTGTAGATAATCCTTCGGAGTTGCTTTGAAAAATTAATAAAATAACTTCCCAAATTTCCGAAATGTCAAAATCTTTTACTTCTTTAAAATTGAACCACGTTCATGAAAACTTCGGCTTCCAAAAGTGACACCAATTTTGTCACTGCGATCAACATTTTCAATTAAATTGTTGAATAATAATTCAAGACCAGTTTTTATCCAATCTATTGGATCTTGTTGTCTTGTACTGTTGTTATTATAAACTCCAATTTTTTTTCAAAAATGTTGAATCGTTTTACATTCACTGATTTTATTGATTTTATCGTGAATTTTTCTGTATTTATTTTATTTTTTTTAATTTCCGATGTTTTATTTCAAGACAATCAACCGCGAACGTTTCTAATCTTAGAACTTTCACTCTATTAACAATTTTTTGTTATTTAAAAAAATTATTTCAAACATATAAACAAATCTGCTTTATTTTTTCTATTTTTATACTTATTTATTTTAACTTAACTTATTTTGAATTGCTTTTTATTCTTTTTTTTGTTAAATTTTAATAAATACGGTGATACTTACAATTTTTCTTTCCGCTTCTTTAAATATTTCATAGAATTTTTGGTATTTATATTTATTACAAAAATCATTATGTATTTCGTATTAAATGTGTAATGTAATTGTTACCAATGTAATTGTCTTTTATATTTTATTATAAATATTTTATTTATTATTTTAAATTATATTTTATTATAATATTTATTATTATAATATTAAGCAAACCTAATTGTAACCCTCCTTCCCAATGATGGTGATTAACTTTGGCAATTAAAGAAGCTTTTAGTTGGATATGAAACCAACCCGTTTGATTGAGAGTGGTAAGATGTTGTATGAAGGTGATGTATTCCTAACAATTTTGATATGTCCTTGCATAATTTTGATTCAAATTGAACTCCATGATCTGTGGTTATAGTTTGTATAATTCCGAATCTTGATATATAATTTGCAATTGAAGTCTTTGTAATATCTTTCAGAGGATATGCCTCTGGCCACCTTGTCTGACGATCTAATAGCGTAAGTACATGTGTATATCCATCGCAAGTTGGTAAAGGTCCCACTATGTCCATCTGTACATGTTCAAGTCTAGGTAGGTAGGTAGGTATGATGGTGACCTTCATGATGCTGCGTGAAGGCCTCAATTAGCACTAAATTACGCCATTTTGATACCACTGCACTCATGTGACTCGTGTTTTTAGATTTTTTGCGGTTTTATATCCAACCCGAGCGGTTCAGATACAAGATCAGTTCTTTGATTTTGTGTTCAGAAAGCTCGCTGAGGTTGTGGAAGAACGGCTTGCCGAGTGAGAGAAGTCTGGCTCCAGCTAGGGCAGGACATCTGCAAAGAAAGTGTTCCAGATTCTCACTTTCGTTTGCTTCTTTGCAGCAACTGCATGAGGTGTTGTGTGGGATTTCTAATTTGGCCGCATGCGTGCCCACTGGCCAGTGGCCTGTGATAATTGCCACTAGTCTGGCTATGTCTATGAGGGATTTGGATATCAACGCAATTGATCTCCTTTTGTTGTATGTGGGCCACAATGTTCTAGATAAGGTGCAATTGCTCAGATTACTCCACCTATTTTGTGATTTTGCTATATACAAAGAAAGGATCCGTTCCTTGATGGTACTGATTGGGCAACTAACTCTCCGGTAACTTTCCGGGGAGTTAGTGTTCTGAGTAGCTCTTTTCTTAGCTAGTTCGTCAGCTTTTTCATTTCCTTCAATATTGCTATGCCCAGGCACCCATAAGAAGGTTATGTTTAACCTTTCGCTTGTTAGGGCAATTTCCTCTTGGTACTGTCTAATAAGCTTAGAGGTTGTGATGTTCGCGTTAATGGCCTTAATCGCGGATTGACTGTCCACACAAATGGCGACCGTTCTCATTTGTGTGTTGTTTCCGTTCAGAATTCGAGCAGCCTCTCTAACTGCTAGTATCACCGCCTGAAAGATGCTAGCTGTGTCGGGGAGTCTGTAGAATTTTGAAATTTTGAGTTTCTTCGAGAAAATGCCAGCACCGACTCCTTCCTTCATCCGTCGGTGAAGATAGTGACATCGAAGCTCTATGTCACATTACCATTTTTCCATTCCGCTCTAGACGGAAACTCTACGACTAAATTACTTCCGAAGTTTATTTTGGGAATAGTGTAGTCGGTCAGGGCTGGTATAAAGTCCCTTGGAAATATCTCCAGTATATTACCGTGGCCATATGGTTTAGTAGCAAACCACCCAGTTTCTCTGAGTCGAACTGCACTACACGTTGCGACATACTTAATGTATATATCCGGGGGTAAAAGAAATAAAATAGTATTCAGAGCATCAGACGGACACGATCGCAGTGCTCCTGTGATGCCCACAGATACCGATCTCTGTATTCTATTTAGTTTTGTTATATTGTATTTCCGATTCATCGCTGGCCACCACACCAGCGATCCATAGGTAAGGATTGGGCGAACGACGGCGGTGTACGTTCAAAGCGCCATCTTTGGCTGCATACCCCATTTCTTCCCCATGGTTTTATTGCAAGCATAGAGAGCAACACAAGCCTTCTTAACTCTATGCTCGATGTCAGATTTCCAGGAAGGCTTCGAGTCTAGAATAACGCCTAGATACTTAGCGCTGGTAGTCAGATTTAAAGTATAATTGTTGAGTTTCGGTAGGACAAAAGTAGGTATTTTGGATCTTGTCGTGAAGAGTACCATTTCAGTCTTCTCTGAGTTGACACCTAGGCCACAACTTGTGGCCCAGTTGTGAACCTTGCTTAGAGTTCTATTCATGATCTCACTAATAACGGATATAAACTGGCCTGATACTAGTATCACCACATCATCCGCATACGCTACTACCTTTATTCCTTCCTCAGCAAGTATCATTAGAATTTTGTTTATAACCATTAGCCATAGCAAAGGTGATATTAAACCTCCCTGAGGTGTACCCCTGTTGACTAATTTAGTAACACTGCTGTTTCCCATTTTCGCGTGAATTATTCTGGAATTCAGCATGGATATAATTCAATGCTTCAGAAACTGCTCTGTTCCCACCTGGGTTAGAGCTTCTTCAATAGATTGGATGTTGACATTATTAAAAGCACCTTCGATATCTAAAAAGGTGGCTAAGGTAAATTGTTTGAACTTAATGGAGTGTTCAACTGTGCTGACTACTTCATGAAGAGCCGTTTCTGTGGACCTACCTTTTAAGTACGCATGTTGGGATTTCGATACTAGAGTTCCCTCAAAGCGTTGCCTAATCTGGTAATCCAAAATGCGCTCCAAGGTTTTTAAAAGAAAGGAGGATAGGCTGAGTGGCCTGAAGTCTTTCGCAGACTCGTGGCCCCTTCTACCTGCCTTTGGAATAAATACTACTCTGACTCTCTTCCAACTGCAGGAAAATGATTATGTTTTAAACAGCCACTGAAAATGGCGACAAGCCACGACGTCGACAGCATTAACGACTTTAGCAACATAATTGGAATTATGCCATCCAAGCTAGGCGATTTATATGGAGAGAAACTTTTTATAGCCGAAGAAACCTTTTCCTGAGATATAATTTTACTTACTTCATCCCATGAGGTTCCTTGGGCTACAGGATCTCCATTGGGTGGACTTACGTTACCGTTAATATTGCTGGCTACGGGAAAATGGATGTTTACTAACAATTCAAGAGATTCAGCTGAAGAATTAGCCCAGCTCCCATCCGTTCTTTTGATTAAGGAAGGACAGGATCTATCATTGGACAGAATTTTACAGATTCTAGCTGAATCCTTTGTAGTTTCAATAGATTGACAAAATTCCATCCAAGTATGCCGCTTGGCTTCTTTGATGGCTTTCTTATATACTTTTAGGCAATTTTTGTAAGGTTGCCAGTATTTATGTTTATAGCAAATATTGAAAATAGACCTAGTCAATCTTTTGAGGCAGGCTAAGTCTTCATTCCACCAAGGGGGGATGTTCTGCGCCTTTAATTTGTGACATTCCAGACTTTGTGTGCCGGTGTACTTTAGCTTTTTGACACACTATACACGCTCTGGTCCGGTTGTTTGAATCTTTATTTATATTGGGCCGGAAATACCTAGATGCTTATAATTTTCTGTTTCCTCTCACTCCAGGATGGGATAGATTGTGCAGCTTGTTAAAGATAAGTTTTTATACAAAATATACCGGTACGAAAGGTCTATTTATTCCAGAACTAACTTCACACCATAACAATTCGTTTGTTAGAGGTGTATCGATTTTTTTTATTTTGGAGCGTTATTTGTAAGTGATATTTGTAAGCTGTTTATCTTGATTTTGAGCTTGAGTAAGGGTTTTAAGTCCTAATATTTGGTCTGAATATGATTTTTCAACTGCAGAGATTCTTGATAGGTAATCTGCCACGACATTGTCTTTTCCCGATAGATGTAGTATGTCAGTTATGAATTGAGAAATTACCCAAATGTCTTGCCTGTCTAGGGCTTCTTCTGTTTTAGACACTATTGCTTTTGTTAATGTTTAAGTAAACACGCTGAAGTTTCAGCCTTCGTTATAGTACCGAAAATGTTTTATTGCAAGATAAATGGCTAGAAGTTCTCCATCGAAGGCCGAGTACTTGAATTTGAAAGTCTTTTTAGAAAAAAGCGACAATGGTTCCCATGAACCACCATTGTATTGTTGCAGAATGCCTCCTACAGCTACATCTAATGCGTCAGTAGTGATACTGATCGGGGCATGTACTATAGGGTGAGCGAGTAGCGCTACGTTTGTGCGTCTTCAATTGCAATAATTCAATTCAATTCAACCACCACCAACCTGATGGTTTTCACATCAAATATATTATCTTCTATGGAAAAAAGTCTTCAGGTACACGATTAGATTTTAGTAAAGCATTTTACCGAATAAATCGTAATATACAAAAAGAAAAACTGACAAAGCTAGGATTCAGTGGCTCCATATTAAAATGGATTAAGTCATATGTCACTGAAAGAGTACAATTTGTTAGATTTGAAGGTACTATATCTAAGCCCATTTCTGTCTACTATGGGGTATCCCAAGGTGGACCACTTTTAGTATATATAAGTGATCTTTCGAATTTCTTATCAGGCGTTGCCCACCTTACTTATGCTGATGATCTTAAGATGTATCATGTAATTAAGAATGATACTGATTGCTGTTTTCTTCAATCAAAATTGAAGTGCTTAGAAAAATGGTGCTCTGACAACATGCTAGATCTCAACGATAGTAAGTGCTATACAATTACCTTTTCACGGAAAAGATCCAAATTGATCCATAATTATTCCATACCAAACTGCAACCTAGAATGTGGGATCATATTACAGATTTGGGAATGATTTTGGATAACATACTGAATTATAATCTCCACTATGAATCAATGTTATCAAAAGCTAACAAAATGCTAGGTTTTATCAAAAGAAGAACAAGAGAATTTAACAATATCCGGGTAACAATAACTTTATATTGCTCACTTGTACGTTCAGTTTTAGAATATGGTAGCCTTATCTGGAATTCAGCCTTTCTTATTCATAGTACAAGAATTGAATCAATCCAGAAGCAGTTCCTCCTCTTTGCTTTAAGACATCTACATAATCCCAGAGACTTTCATAACCTTCCATTATACAATGAAAGGCTGCAGTTAGTCAATTTACTTAGTTTAAGTTCCCGTAGAATCTTACTATCTAACAGCTTTACATTTGATATCTTATCCAATAAGATTAATGTCGATTTTATTAAAGTTAAAATCAAAGTCAACAATAATGTCAGATCTACAAGATATACCAAATTCTTAATTGAAACAACACATAGAACTGAATATGGAAAAAACGAACCCACAAACAGGTGTTGCACATTATTTAATCGATTCGACAACCTTTTCTGTGACACAATTTCAAAAAATGCTTACAAATCTAAATTACACAACATTCTTAAACAATCGTAAAACATTGACATAATTTATTTCTAAATGACATAATTTATTAATAATAATATTTGTTTTTTTTTTTTTTTTTTACATAATTAACTAACTATAAACTCTAAGAAATAAAAATTTAGCATAAGTATTATGTGATAAAAAAACAAAAAACCATATTAAAAACATTGACTCATTTTACATACATAAAATAAAAATAACTTTTGTCTTTATTGTACCTATCATAGTTAATTTAATTTTAAAGAAGTTCAAAAAAATTATTGTATCATCTTACATTTTTTTTTCTCTCTTTCTTAATACTAAAACTAAACTAAAGGATAAACTTAGCTTCTTTGTATTGCTCTGAATGATTCATACATATAATTTTTAAATGTATCTAAAAAAAAAGCAAAAAAGAGAGAAAACTTAAGAAAAAACTAAAAATAAATTGTAATTTTTTTTGTAGACTTAAGTCAGCAAAATAATGTACTTTTTTTTGCATTGTATTGTGTAATAATAATTTTAATAAAAAATTTTTGCAACGACCTTGCTTTTGTTCTAAATAAATAAAATGAGTTTCGGCAATGACATGGCCACTGAAATTTGGGTTTTGGTTTTCTTTGAAGGTTAGGTAAATGAGTGTAAATCGTACTAAGTAGATTTGCGATATTTGTAATGAACCGATGGTAATAATTAGTCATGCTAACAAATTGTTGAATTTGACGTATACTACCAGGTTATGAAGTTTCGATAATTCCTTTTACCCTATCTGTAAACGGTAATTTTCCCTTAGGAGTGAATTTGTGTACCAAAAAATCTAGTGTTTCTATCCCAAATGTGCTTTTAGATGTTTTTATGTTTAAACCATATTTTTTTAGTCTTTTAAATAGTTGATGTAAGTGATCCTTGTGTTCGTTTATATTATGGCTTGCGATTAGTATGTCGTCTATATAAACGAAAACAAAATTTAGGCCGCTGGTCACCTCACTCATGAAGCATTGTAATGTTTGGCTACTGTTTCGTAATCCGAACGGCATTTTTGTAAACTCAAATAAACCGAACGGGGTGATATCGGCAGTTTTGTGGATATGTTCTTCTGCAATAGGTATTTGGTGGTACGTTCGGAATAGATCTATTTTTGAAAAAATTTTACATGCGTGTAATTGTGACGAAAAATCTTGTATGTGAGGAATGGGGTACCTATCGGGAACTGTCATTGAGTTTAGTCGTAGATAGTCTCAACACGGACGCCAGCCTTCCGAATCTTTTTTTGATACTAGATGTAAAGCGGAAGATGCTGGTGAAGACGATGGTCTGCAAATAACTATTTCACACATATATTTGAATTCGGTTTGGGCTGCTTGAAATTGTTTTGGGACTATTCTGCGACATTTTGCAAAAGGAAGCTGACCTTCAGTTGTTATGTAATGTACTACGTTATGTTTTACTGGAGTATTAAAATTTGGGGGTGCAGTGATTAATGGGTATTACTTTAAAATATTTCCAACTTCACTGATAACTTCGTAATGCAGTGCCGTGACAGACTCTGTTGGTTTTAAAATTGCTTTTGTTTTAAGATTTGTGTTTCCGTCAATTAATCGTTTCTTTTTTAAGTCAACCAGTAAGTTAAATTTTCTTAGGAAGTCTGCTCCAATAATTGGATGAGTTATTGCTGCTATGATAAACTCGTGAACAAATTTTCATCGTAGACCTAAATCGATTTCAATTAATTTCGTGCTATACGTATTTATACTGATCCATTTGCAGCGGAGAGTTGAAGTGTGTTTTTATATCTAAAATTCAATGTGAAAAATAGAGTTTTAAAGTTGCGTTCAAACGTATTTTTAGTAGCGGAAAGCAATTATTTTTTTTGAATTCTAAATTACGAAATAAACAAAATTTCGTAAATTAAAAAATTTAAAAAAAAAAACACATTTAATTAAATAACGAAGAACACAAATATGAAAAAGAAAAAAACATTTGTTTTAAATATTTAAAATAGTTCTAAATAGTTTCGCGTTTTTTCATTTTTTTAATCAACGGGATTAATAAAAAAATTTTTTAAAATTTTCAAATAAACATTATATTTTGTACATGAACTCTTATTATATGATTTATTTAGTATAAAACAAATCTAAATAAA
This sequence comes from Poecilobothrus nobilitatus, assembly GCA_947095535.1. Lineage (NCBI taxonomy): Eukaryota > Metazoa > Arthropoda > Insecta > Diptera > Dolichopodidae > Poecilobothrus > Poecilobothrus nobilitatus. Next base: position 91,520,879 of record OX352772.1, read on the forward strand.
AAATATGTAATCAAAAAATTATATAAAAATAAAGAAAATCAAAAAAAATAAATAAAGACGATACATATTACACATAAAATAAATCTGTGAAGTGCTCTTGAAAGCAAAATGGCCAATTGTACCTTTTGTAATAAAAAAATTACAGGTAAAGCGATAGGCATATCCTGTAGTGGTATATGTAATCAATCATGCTTCTACATCTAAAACAAAAAATATAAAAAACACTAGTTTTCTTCTTGAAAAGTATGATTCAAAGTATATATAATGAAATTGATAAAATTTCATGCTTTGATAAAATTTTATAACAAAATGAAAGTATAATTAAGGAAAACCTGACATTGAAAAGCACTTTAATATTGGAAAGGAAAAAAAGTAACAACCTAGAACATCGTTTGAATAAACTTGAGCCGCTTCTGGATGAAAAACAACAAAATGAAAATAAAAATAATATAATTGTAGCGGCTTTGCCGTCGGATCTACAGGATGCGACAGCGGCTGTGCTTAGTATAGCTAAAAAGATGAATGCAAATGTCAATAAGGAAAATATCTTAAGCGTAACTCCACTAGCAAAAAGAGTCAAAGAAACTCAACATTCAAATTTGTATTTAGTTAAGATGGACTCATCCGAATCAAAATCTGAGTTGATGTCAAAGAAGAAAATTTACAAACAACTTTTTACAGCGAATTGGGTAGCAAAGGCAATAAGAAGATATTTCTTCGCGACCACTTATCACAATTGCAGTCTAAATTATACAATGAAATGCGAAAGAAACCAAAGAAAAATATATTTTACAATTCCTGTGGTTCAAAAATAATTGTACTTTTCTTAGACAATACAGCAATTCTAAGGTATTTAGTATACTATCACAAAATTATATTAAATTTGTGAATCATACTTTTCAAGAAGAAAACTAGTGTTTTTTATATTTTTGTTTTATTTTGCACTACAGTAATTTCTTATTTAAAATTTTTTTTTGGTATTACAACTTATTTACAATATATTTTACTTTAATTTTTTGTAATATTACTAAAATATTATATACATTCTACATTGTATATTTACTTACATTGTATATTTACTTAATATATAATTACATATTTACTTATACATAGGTTTCTTACATTGTATATTTACTTAACCTACACTATAAATATTTTAATTTTTGTTATAATTTTACGTAATTCTTTTCATTTTTTTTTTATCTTAAATATGCTAATTACAAAAAAACTTGCAAAATCACAATTAACACTATAAAACAATAACATATACTATATATATCGTCGTTTCGGATATAATTTTATATCATTATTTGCTTTCTTTTTGTTTTACTAGTTCTTATTATACTTTTCATTTTAATTATAATTTTAAAACTACTTTAATGTCAAAGTACACAATAGAAATGACAATTCTAAATAATATTCAACATATTTTCAATTATTCTCCAAAACACATTCAATCAATCTCTTTATTCCCCACAATCAATATCAATAAGTATAACAATTATCTTTTAACATTATCTCATTTGTCAATTTATAAAATGCAATCAGGTGATAAAGTATTCAAATTATGTTTATAATGCATTTATTCTCTAAAAGCTAAAATTCATAATCAAGGTTTCAAACCATATGTTTTCAATTATTATCAACTCTACACTAACTTTCAATCAATCTCTTTATTTCGAATAATCAAAATTATTATCAATATGTATAACAATTATTTTTATTAGTATATTTGCTCTAATATTTTTCAATGACTGAGGAAGTAAATATTGAAGATTGTATGAAAGTCAATTATTACATATAGTTGAATATTTTGAATAAATTGAATGTTCGAACTATATGCGATTTTTCTAATAACTGCAACGTTGTATACTTGAATATACGAAACTTAAAAAATAAATTATTTGATTTAGAACAACTTTTAAATAGTTACAAATTTGAAGTACACATAGTTGTGCTTACTGAAATATGGTTGCATAAAAACGATAATAATTTTTTTAATATTCCGGGTTTTTGTAATCATTTCTCAAATCGTTCTGATTCTTATGGTGGAACCGCTATATTTATAATACTACGATCCATAGTACTCCAATTTATGAAGAAAAGTTAGTTAAATCCAAAATTTTAATAGTCAAATTAGTGAAGAAAAATATAAATGTAATGTCCGTATATAGATCCCATGACACAAGTGTAAATGAATTTATAGAAAAAATAACTGAAATAACAGTCAGGTTTAATAACATATTAATTATTGGGGATTTTAACATTAATCAGTTACACCATAACAATCGTAATGTCAAAGTATATTCAAGTACTCTACTTAGTAATGGGTATTTGATATATAATAAAATTTCTGAGCGTTATGCAACTCGTAAAGGCAATACATCGAACACAATAATCGATCATTTTATTACAGACTTAATAAGATATAAATATTTTTTTCATATTTTTAATACACCTTTCTCCGGTCACCAAATGTTTCTGATAAATTTTGATCATAAACCTAGTAATAATAAACAGATAAAGTTCAAAGCGATATTGGATTATGAAGATATATCTAATGATATTATATGGTCAAAATTAGAGTTATATAGAAACTTTGATGATCTATTATCCCATTTTAGTTGAATCATCTGCATTAATACGCGAACGATTCCATTAACTAATAATAAGAAGAAAAATTTCTGGAAAGTAGTATTCTAAATAAAATTAAAATAAGAGATTCTTACTTTAAATTTAAAAAGAAGTATCCTACAACTTATACATCTCTGAACTCTATAAAACAAGTCAACTTGAAGTAAAACAGTTAATTATGCAAGCAAAAATTGATTTTTATTCGAATGAAATATCGCGGAATCCAAATAATAATAAACACATGGAATGTGTAGAAAAAATTATGTTAAATACAGATAGTTTAAATTTTAATACACAAATCAAAGTTCTTGAGAATCTTAATAAAAGAATTGACAATGATCAAGACATAGGAGACACAGTAAATAATAATTTTTTTAACATAACAGATGATAATTAGGAATCTATCATCCTTATTAGGAAACGACTCGAAGTATTTTTATATAATAACCCAATTTGCCTCACCATTACTGATTTTATCTGAAAAAGATATCCAAAAAGCATTTGACTGTGTCAAACCATGATATTCTGCTTTTAAAACTATCTAAGTCTAATATTAGTGCAAATCATATAAACTTCTTTAAAAGCTACTTATCAGATAGGAAGCAAATAGTACGTGTTAATACTACAATAAGTCAATCAAAGACTATTAAAAATGGAGTACCACAAGGATCAATCCTAGGTCCTGACTTGTTTAAAATATATATCAATGATATGGCTCGTATAAATTTAAAAGGGTCCTTCCAGCTTTATGCAGATGATGCTGTTTTAAAATACGCAGAGCAAAATGAAAATGAGCTAATAAACTCAATAATGCTAGATCTAGAAAGAATCGATGAATTCTTAAAGAACAATCGTCTGCTACTAAATAATAATAAAACTAAAATAATATTTTTTGATAATAAACATTTTTGTAATTCTTCTATTTCTTACAACAACCATATTATTGAATCCCCTAAATCGTTCAATTACCTAGGGTTGGTCATAGATAGCAAATTAAAATGGTTCGAGCATATTGATCACGTAATAAAGAAAACTAGTCCATACATTTTTATTCTAAAACGACTTCGCAACTGTTTATCAAAATCAGCTTTATTCTCTATCTATTCGTCATATATTTTATCTAATGTAATATACTTAAATCCTATTTGGAACAACGCCCCAAATTTTATGCTTAATAAATTAGATATCCTAGTCAAAAATCGATTAAAATTAGTGATAAATACCCAGTATCCCACTAATAAATTATATTCAGAAAAATATCTTATTTGTGAGTATGAAATGCATATTTTAGCATATAAAATTTTTAACAACCTTATTAAGCACAGTTCTGCGAAGAATGATGGATCTTCATACCCACAATACTAGAAATAAAGCACATTTCTCTTTATTTAAAACTGATAGACAAAAAAATAATTGTTTATACAACTGCCTAAAAAAATTCAACGAATTGCCCAGTCATTTAAAAGAGGTTTAGAATATTTCAATATTTAAAAAATTAATTAAAAAATATATTTTTTCTAGAAATGAACTGGTAATCTGAAAACAAAAAGAAAGTAGGAATGAAAATGAAATGTTGATGGAACATTAAAATTATATTAACCAAGTTTATCAAATCAATTAAAATTGAAAATTAGCAATAAATTTTAGAAATTTTACGATTCTATGTAATTAATATAAGTATGTATTGTATAATATCATATAGTATATAACATAATTTACATCATAACGTAACAGTGTTACTATAACTACAAATCATTTTTATACCCGAACGATAGGATCGGGTATAATAAAATTACTCCTCCGTTTGTAACACCTCGAAATAAGCGAGCTAGATATACCTTCAAAGGTATGGATCGGATCAGAAAAAATTCTGAGTCGATTGAGCCATGTCCGTCCGTCCGTCCGTCCGTCCGTCCGTCCGTCAGCACGCTAACTCAAAAACTAAGAAAGCTAGAATCTTAAAATTTATACAAAATATTCTAGGAGCAATTTGTAGGTTTTCTATTTAGCCTCACCCGTTACGGAGCAACAGCACCCCAAAGGTTCAAAAAAGCTCTATATTTAAATTGTTATAGCACAAGTTGTATAAGGTATATCTTCATTTTGAAAACGGCGAACTATTACTGCTTTTCTTAGCTTTAAAAGTATATATACAATAAATATATAGTTGTGGCATACGGTGTCTTAATTTACCGTTATGCGAAACTAAAATTTTGCAAAATCCTTTAACCCTTCTATCTTCTAAACGGTTTAAGTTGGAAACTTGAAATTTTGATAGAAGTTAGATCGTTGGAAATAAGTATGAGTCATTTCAGAAATTTTTTTTGTATCACCCCCGGTTTAGGAGCTGTAAGGGGTCAAAAACTGAAAATTTTCTATTTTTAAACACCTGTAACTTGAACACCGGTTGAAATTTTTTTGAAGTAATACACAAAAATTAAAGCTTCAACATTATACTCTTATTTCTGTTAACAACTATTTTTAATAATATAGGTTACTTTATAATTGACGAAAGTGTTACTTGATTTTTTCAAATTTTCTAACAAATTTCTTTAACGAATTTTTTCCATTTTGTTTTACTCGATAAATTGAAATTGTTGAGGATATAATGCGTAGTACAAAAAAATGTAAATAAATAAACAACATAACGGTTGCTTGAAGAATTTTTATTTATATGATATTGATATACATACATACTTATATAATATCATGTTTATTTACATATCATATATGTCACTGATGAGTGAATGATAAGAGTATAGATGTATATTATAAAAGCACCGTATTTACATACATATATGTATTTTATTGTACTTATAAGAAATTATTCTATAAATGGAAATATTTTTAAAGAAATATTGCAATGTATGGCGATATACTTATAACAATATAAATATGGTATGTGCGCATTAATATAATATAATATAATATTTAAAATTATATTTACTATTTTGTAATTTAATATACATTTGCCGCTTAGAATTAAATGGTACTATAGCATATTTGGAAAAGTTAGATAGATAATCGTTATTCGGAAGGTTAGAATCTGCTTTTGAAGAATTTATACACATATAGTTTGAATATATGTACAACCCATAGTTCTAGAAATTATAAAATTCACCCAAATTATTTTAAAATTATAAAATATTAAAAAAATAATATTGTAAGCAGAGTGACAGGCTGTGAACATACTAACGGTTCGTACGGGTATCTAAGAGTTGACAAAGGCAACTGTGTTCTACCTCGTTGTTTTTTAATGCTAACACAGTAAGAAGCAAATAAATATTATGTAATAACCGATTTTATGAATCTACACTATGATTTTATGGAATACAGTTAACTTAATATTATTATTACTTTTATTATAACAACTAAATTAAAAAAAAAAAGACAAAAAAAACATTTCCAAAATATTTTGACCAGACAGCTTTTTTGGCTAAGGTCATAATTAAATTATTATTAAACTTAAATTATCTAATTATTATAAATTAGGTATATCATTTTTACTTCTGCTGAAGACATTTTTACTTTCGGTGCATATTTTCTACTTTGAGTGAAAGTATTTTTGTTTGGAATATACAGTACTTTATGTACATATATTTTTTAAATTATGTAATTCATATACATAAGTATATGCATTTGAACCAGATAGATTTTATGAATCAGATATTTATGTATAAGCATATAATATGTATATTTGTATATTATATGTAATTTTTATACTCGTACGATAAGTATCGGGTATAATAAAATTACTCCTCCGTTTGTAACACCTCGAAATAAGCGAGCTAGATATACCTTCAAAGGTATAGATCGGATCAGAATCAAATTCTGAGTCGATTAAGCCATGTCCGTCCGTAAGTCAGCAATCTAACTCAAAATCTAAGAAAGCTAGAATCTTGCAATTTACACAAAATATTCTGGGACCAATTTGTAGGTTCCCTATTTTTTTTGGTTGAGTTCCGACCAAAACTTCTGGTAGCTCCCGAACAACTAACTTTTAGATCTCCACAATTTTTTTGAAATAGAGCCATGAAATTTTAACTACTGATAGATATCATAAAAATATTAATTTTATGTTAATATTAATTTTTCTGTAACCCACCCGTTAAAGAGCTACAGCCCCCCAAAGCCCCCAAAAATCTCTATATTTAAATTGTTATAACACATGCCCTATAAGGTATATCTTCAATCTGAAAATTCCAAACGATAGGTGCAATTATGAGCTTTAGAAACATGTATATAATAAATATATACTTGTGTTATATGGTGTCTTAATTTACCGTTATGCGAAACCGAATTATTGCAAAATCCGTTAACCCTTCTATCTTCTAAACGGTTTAAGTTGGAAACTTAAAATTTTGACAGAAGTTAGATCTTTGAAAATAAGTATGAGTTCATTTCGGCACTTCAACAATTTATATATAATATTTATATTATACACAAATTTGTTATTGTTTTTACATTGAATTGAATGTTCTTAAAAAAAAAAGAACAGAAGAAAATAGCAACAAAATCAATTTTGTGTTATGCAAAAAGCGAAGCAAAGAAAAAGAGTACAAATTCCAAAGAATTGAATAATGAGTATGTATGTACACATTATACATATTTGATATGTATATGTATAAATACAAAGAAAAAAAATAAAACCTAAACCTAATAAAACTATTATAATTCTTTTTATTATTTATTATTATTTAACAGCTTTTATTGAACTTACTCGTGGTTAAAGGAATCGTGGAATCTTGCAAGCTATTTTAGACACACTTCCCGTTGATCTAGAGACTTGAAATTTTAGACACAGTTTAAATTCCGGTGACAATACATGATTCCAAAATAATAATACCAAAAAACAGTAGAGAAGTTAACTAAATTAGCAAACTAATAAAATTTTCATACAAAAATATTACAGATTTTTTAACAGAATTATTACAGAGTAAAATAAAAATATGAAATTTGCCTTGACATGTGTGTGTTTGTTGTTGCCTTTTAAATATAGACAAAACCACGGGCGGTTGACTTAGAACACATTTTTTTTTGTCAAAAATTTTAGAAAAGTCAAAGTAATGTCAAAAATAGTGCCATTTCTTTTTTATTACCGCCATATGAAATTTTTTATATTGTCAAAAGTCATATGTTAACCAGTCATATGTTAATCTGTTTTGAATCCATTTTGAATGAAATATTCTATTTAGTTTCAAATGGTTTCAAATTGATTCTAATTATTCTAATAAGATTCATAAGACTGTTCATAAGATTTAATTGATTTGTAATTAAAAACATTTATAAAGTCGATTAAAGTGTGTTATTAGAAATACTTAATAAATATATAATTTGTATCACTCCCCGTTTAGGAGCTGTAAGTGGTCAAAAACTGAAAATTTCCTATTTTTAAACACCTGTAAAAATTTTTTTGAAGTAATACATAAAAATTAAAGCTTCAACATTATACTCTTATTTCTGTTACAACTTTTTTTAATAATATAGGGTTAAATTTTCTAACAAATTTCTTTAACGAATTTTTTGCATTTTGTTTTACTCGATAATTTGAAATTCTTTAGAATATAATGCGTAGTACAAAAAAATGTAAATAAATAAACAACATAACGGTTGCTTGAAGAATTTTTATTTATATGATATTGATATACATACAAACTTTTATAATATCATGTTTATTTATATATCGTATATATGTCACTGATGAATGAATGATAAGAGTATAGATGTATATTATATAGCACCGTATTTACATACATATATGTATTTTATTGTACCTACTTATAAGAAATTATTCTATGAATGGAAATATTTTTAAAGAAATATTACAATGTATGGCGATATACTTAGGGCAAGGATTTTTATGCTTTAAAAATTAAGAAATATGCGCATAAAATATGCACTAAATATTTCAAAATATGCAATAAAAATATCAAAATATGCAAACAAGATATGACCACAATATTGCACAATATTGCTAAAAAAATCAGTAAAATTAAAAAAATTTAAATTTTAACTTCAATAAAATATATTTGCACAATACAAAATAAAAGTTCAAAACTTAAATTTTAATTAAAAACAAAAAATCTTTCAGACATAACATAAAAATAACAAAATTAGTCAAATGAAACGTGAGTACTTAAATTAATATAAATTCATGGCGCTATTGCAGTGTAAAACTAAATGCATATTCAAATTTTCAAATAAAAAACTCTGCCTATTGCTTCTCAATAAGTTTTTAAACATCGAAAAGCTTTAACCCTTCTATCTTCTAAACGGTTTAAGTTGGAAACTTGAAATTTTGATAGAAGTTAGATCGTTGGAAATAAGTATGAGTCATTTCAGAAATTTTTTTTGTATCACCCCCGGTTTAGGAGCTGTAAGGGGTCAAAAACTGAAAATTTTTTATTTTTAAACACCTGTAACTTGAACACCGGTTGAAATTTTTTTGAAGTAATACACAAAAATTAAAGCTTCAACATTATACTCTTATTTCTGTTAACAACTATTTTTAATAATATAGGTTACTTTATAATTGACGAAAGTGTTACTTGATTTTTTCAAATTTTCTAACAAATTTCTTTAACGAATTTTTTCCATTTTGTTTTACTCGATAAATTGAAATTGTTGAGGATATAATGCGTAGTACAAAAAAATGTAAATAAATAAACAACATAACGGTTGCTTGAAGAATTTTTATTTATATGATATTGATATACATACATACTTATATAATATCATGTTTATTTACATATCATATATGTCACTGATGAGTGAATGATAAGAGTATAGATGTATATTATAAAAGCACCGTATTTACATACATATATGTATTTTATTGTACTTATAAGAAATTATTCTATAAATGGAAATATTTTTAAAGAAATATTGCAATGTATGGCGATATACTTATAACAATATAAATATGGTATGTGCGCATTAATATAATATAATATAATATTTAAAATTATATTTACTATTTTGTAATTTAATATACATTTGCCGCTTAGAATTAAATGGTACTATAGCATATTTGGAAAAGTTAGATAGATAATCGTTATTCGGAAGGTTAGAATCTGCTTTTGAAGAATTTATACACATATAGTTTGAATATATGTACAACCCATAGTTCTAGAAATTATAAAATTCACCCAAATTATTTTAAAATTATAAAATATTAAAAAAATAATATTGTAAGCAGAGTGACAGGCTGTGAACATACTAACGGTTCGTACGGGTATCTAAGAGTTGACAAAGGCAACTGTGTTCTACCTCGTTGTTTTTTAATGCTAACACAGTAAGAAGCAAATAAATATTATGTAATAAGCGATTTTATGAATCTACACTATGATTTTATGGAATACAGTTAATAACTTAATATTATTATTACTTTTATTATAACAACTAAATTAAAAAAAAAAAGACAAAAAAAACATTTCCAAAATATTTTGACCAGACAGCTTTTTTGGCTAAGGTCATAATTAAATTATTATTAAACTTAAATTATCTAATTATTATAAATTAGGTATATCATTTTTACTTCTGCTGAAGACATTTTTACTTTCGGTGCATATTTTCTACTTTGAGTGAAAGTATTTTTGTTTGGAATATACAGTACTTTATGTACATATATTTTTTAAATTATGTAATTCATATACATAAGTATATGCATTTGAACCAGATAGATTTTATGAATCAGATATTTATGTATAAGCATATAATATGTATATTTGTATATTATATGTAATTTTTATACTCGTACGATAAGTATCGGGTATAATAAAATTACTCCTCCGTTTGTAACACCTCGAAATAAGCGAGCTAGATATACCTTCAAAGGTATAGATCGGATCAGAATCAAATTCTGAGTCGATTAAGCCATGTCCGTCCGTAAGTCAGCAATCTAACTCAAAATCTAAGAAAGCTAGAATCTTGCAATTTACACAAAATATTCTGGGACCAATTTGTAGGTTCCCTATTTTTTTTGGTTGAGTTCCGACCAAAACTTCTGGTAGCTCCCGAACAACTAACTTTTAGATCTCCACAATTTTTTTGAAATAGAGCCATGAAATTTTAACTACTGATAGATATCATAAAAATATTAATTTTATGTTAATATTAATTTTTCTGTAACCCACCCGTTAAAGAGCTACAGCCCCCCAAAGCCCCCAAAAATCTCTATATTTAAATTGTTATAACACATGCCCTATAAGGTATATCTTCAATCTGAAAATTCCAAACGATAGGTGCAATTATGAGCTTTAGAAACATGTATATAATAAATATATACTTGTGTTATATGGTGTCTTAATTTACCGTTATGCGAAACCGAATTATTGCAAAATCCGTTAACCCTTCTATCTTCTAAACGGTTTAAGTTGGAAACTTAAAATTTTGACAGAAGTTAGATCTTTGAAAATAAGTATGAGTTCATTTCGGCACTTCAACAATTTATATATAATATTTATATTATACACAAATTTGTTATTGTTTTTACATTGAATTGAATGTTCTTAAAAAAAAAAGAACAGAAGAAAATAGCAACAAAATCAATTTTGTGTTATGCAAAAAGCGAAGCAAAGAAAAAGAGTACAAATTCCAAAGAATTGAATAATGAGTATGTATGTACACATTATACATATTTGATATGTATATGTATAAATACAAAGAAAAAAAAATAAAACCTAAACCTAATAAAACTATTATAATTCTTTTTATTATTTATTATTATTTAACAGCTTTTATTGAACTTACTCGTGGTTAAAGGAATCGTGGAATCTTGCAAGCTATTTTAGACACACTTCCCGTTGATCTAGAGACTTGAAATTTTAGACACAGTTTAAATTCCGGTGACAATACATGATTCCAAAATAATAATACCAAAAAACAGTAGAGAAGTTAACTAAATTAGCAAACTAATAAAATTTTCATACAAAAATATTACAGATTTTTTAACAGAATTATTACAGAGTAAAATAAAAATATGAAATTTGCCTTGACATGTGTGTGTTTGTTGTTGCCTTTTAAATATAGACAAAACCACGGGCGGTTGACTTAGAACACATTTTTTTTTGTCAAAAATTTTAGAAAAGTCAAAGTAATGTCAAAAATAGTGCCATTTCTTTTTTATTACCGCCATATGAAATTTTTTATATTGTCAAAAGTCATATGTTAACCAGTCATATGTTAATCTGTTTTGAATCCATTTTGAATGAAATATTCTATTTAGTTTCAAATGGTTTCAAATTGATTCTAATTATTCTAATAAGATTCATAAGACTGTTCATAAGATTTAATTGATTTGTAATTAAAAACATTTATAAAGTCGATTAAAGTGTGTTATTAGAAATACTTAATAAATATATAATTTGTATCACTCCCCGTTTAGGAGCTGTAAGTGGTCAAAAACTGAAAATTTCCTATTTTTAAACACCTGTAAAAATTTTTTTGAAGTAATACATAAAAATTAAAGCTTCAACATTATACTCTTATTTCTGTTACAACTTTTTTTAATAATATAGGGTTAAATTTTCTAACAAATTTCTTTAACGAATTTTTTGCATTTTGTTTTACTCGATAATTTGAAATTCTTTAGAATATAATGCGTAGTACAAAAAAATGTAAATAAATAAACAACATAACGGTTGCTTGAAGAATTTTTATTTATATGATATTGATATACATACAAACTTTTATAATATCATGTTTATTTATATATCGTATATATGTCACTGATGAATGAATGATAAGAGTATAGATGTATATTATATAGCACCGTATTTACATACATATATGTATTTTATTGTACCTACTTATAAGAAATTATTCTATGAATGGAAATATTTTTAAAGAAATATTACAATGTATGGCGATATAAAATATACTATGTGCGCATTAATATAATATAATATTTAAAATTATATTTACTATTTTGTAATTTAATATACATTTACCGCTTAGTATTAAATGGTACTATAGAATATTTGAAAAAGTTTTGGATTGATAATTGTTATGTGGAAGGTTAGAATCTGCTTTTGAAAAATGTATAAACATATAGTTTGAATATATGTACAACCCATAGTTCTAGAAATTATAAAATTCACCCAAAATATTTTAAAATACTAAAATATTAAATAAATAATATTGTAAGCAGAGTGATAGGTTGTGAACATACTAACGGTTCGTACGGGTATTTAAGAGTTGACAAAGGCAACTGTATTCTTTCTCGTTTACTTTAATTTTTATTACAAATGTCTTCACTTAAAATAAAAAATAAAAAAAAACTAAAAAGTAGAAAATAAATTTTTCATTGCGGATTTTTCTGTAATTTTCTAAGTTATATTGATTGCTGCTATGAAAGTTTCTTTAAAAAAATTTATCCCAATATAGTATTTATATATGTGCCATAAAGCCTGTGAAATTAAAATAAAAGTTGGAGGCATTAAAATCATAACTATAAACTTAAATTTAGAATATATTGCCTCCAGCTTTTATTTTAATTTCACGGGTTTTATGACAAATATATAATTGCAATATTGAGATAAATTTTTTTAAAGGAACATCTATCGTAACAATATAATTTAGAAAATTAGAGAAAAATTCGCAATTAAAAATTTATTTTCTACTTTTTAGTTCAAAAATAGCTTTTTATATGCTTTTATATTAACTCGTCGGTGTCGGTTTATTTATTTATTTATTTGTCATTCTGTCACGTTTTATTATCTTCGTAATCTGTTAGCAACATTTGTAAGTGTTGTATGGTGGAGAGGAAAGTGTACAGGTTTCAAAAGTGGGGGTCATGTTGTTCGAGTCCAGTTCACATGCAACTATTTTTTTTTTAACTATCTATTCATCAACATTTTTTGAATAAAATATGTATATATTTTGTACACATGAATTTAAAACTTGAATTTTTATCTGTAAATTCATGCATACAATACACACGCAATATATTTTTGATCTTTTCTCCTATAATAGTATAATATATGTCCATTGCAGATGGTGTTTTGTATTAGCAAAACACAATACATACAATATTTTTATGTATGTTCCCGGATAAAAAATTTTCAGTGGTTTACCCCTTTTTACAAATACTATCACAGCAAAAAAGATTTGACACTGTAAAATTTTGCGATTGGTTTAGTAAATTTAGAATTTGTGAAATAACTGCATTTTTCAGCTATGAAATCAGTGAAGAATATTTTGTCGAGTATTTTGTACTCCACCTTCTGCGCTTAATTTAGCGCTGAAAAGTTTCTACATGAGATGCATAAAATTTTCATTACCTTTTTTGGCGCTGTAGTTGACGCTGACACAAGAGGTTGAAAATTTTCATTCCCACTTTCAGCGCAACAGTTTACGCTAAAAATTTTCTGCGCTGAAGCTGAAAATTTTATGCAATTTATTCATTGCATTTTGTATGCATTTATTGCATCATTTTTATACGCTGAAAATTTTGTGCACAAGAATGTTGAACATTTTCTGCCCTTTTGCCATTGCATCATTTGTTTGAGTGCTGTGATAAAGATAAGATGTTTAAGGGTAAATTTTTTTATATTATACTTTAGGTACCATTAAATTAAATTTGTAAAAATATAAAATTTTGATATTTTAAATATGTACATAGTACATACATGCTATGTTGTTCTTAAATTTGAAATTCACATGATAATTTGTAAGCACAATTATTTAGAATAATTATTATTTCTAACTATAGCAACAATTTTAATTTAGAATTATCATACGAATTTCAAATTTATATATATCCTGCATGTTATTTAAAATAACAAATTTTTATATTTTACTGTAGCTAAAAAATTATCCAAAAAAAGTTCTAATATTAGCGAAGAAAATTAGTTTTTAGAAAGCAGTGAAATACGCGCTAATTTGTGTGCTGAGAAAATGCGCCTAAAGATGCGCCTACTGCTGACTCGTGATCTCACAATTTTGTGAGAATGGATTAGTAAATTTAAGGGGGAATTGTGCAGAGAATTTTCCCGAGCTCTGTATAAATTCATACAATTTCTCTTCATATTTTCAGCATATTTCTCTGCGTAGATTCAACGTCGAAAAAGCACATTTTTTTTATAAGGGTTGCTAAATTATTTTGTTACAACATTTGTTTAGGATTTAAATCAAAATATTTGCTGTCAACATTCTTTCTTTAATGCATATTGAATATGTATGGTTAAAAATTAAGATTTTATGTTCGTAATATGTTCAGAAAACATTTAAGTGTTGTATAGTGCAGTGGAGAGGGTACAGGTTTTGAAAGTAAGGGTAATTTGGTTCGAATCCAATTCGTGTACGTACAGTTTTTTTTTTTTGTTAACTGTATTCGTCAACATTTTTTTAATAAAATTTTATGTATAATATACACATATTATTTGATCTTTCCTCCTATAATAATTTAGTTCAACTAATCTTTATGTGCAAGTCATCTATCTCGTAAACTTAAATCCATAAATTATAAATTCAGTTTTTTCTATATTACTTAAATTATTCTTTCAAATAAATAAAAGTGTCAAATTACAATTTTTACATTTATATTTTTTTTTCTCTTCATATAATTTTTACCGTCGCGATCAAAAATGATGACATCGCGAATAATTGCAACTAGTTATTTCTAACTGTATAAAATACAATAAAATATTATCCAACTGTACAAATTTTTATAAAATAAAAGTACAGTTATAATTTGGTCGTTACTAAGTAAAGTTATATAAAACATAAAATTAATTAAATTAGCTGACAATACAAAATTATGTTTTAAATTAAGTTATTAAATTAAAATAAATTAAGTTAAAGTAAATTATTGTGTTTTTTATTTATTTTTATTTTCTTTGAGTGCTTCTAAACCTAAATTTTGCACATGTGTTTTGTATTAGGATTTAGCAAAACACAAAATATATAGATACAATATTTTTATGTTGCTAAATTATTTTGTTTTAAAACATTTGTTTAGGATTTAAATCAGAATATTTGTTGTCAACATTCTTTATTGCATATTGAATATGCATGGCGCTAAAAATTAATATATGTTTTATGTGTTTTAATTAGGAACATTTATTATGTTTATTGTGTATATAAATATGCATATAAAATTTTATTCAAAATAATTCCAATTGCCAAATTCAAACTACATACATACATAATATTTATACCCGTACGATAGGATCGGGTATAATAAAATTACTCCTCCGTTTGTAACACCTCGAAATAAGCGAGCTAGATATACCTTCAAAGGTATGGATCGGATCAGAAAAAAATTGAGCCATGTCCGTCCGTCCGTCCGTCCGTCAGCACGCTAACTCAAAAACTAAGAAAGCTAGAATCTTGAAATTTACACAAAATATTTTGGAAGTAATTTGTAGGTTCCCTATTTTTTTTGGTTGAGTTTGGACCAAGCCTTAGGGTAGCTCTCGAACACCTAACTTTTAGATCGCTACATTTTTTTTGAAATAGAGCTATGAAATTTTAACTGCTGATAGATCTCACAAAAATATTAATTTTATTTTTAATAACTTTTTTTTGTAACCCCACCCGTTACGGAGCTACAGCTCCCCAAAGGTTCAAAAAAGCTCTATATTTAAATTGTTATAGCACAAGTTGTATAAAGTATATCTTCATTTTGAAAACGCCAAACGATTACTACTTTTATTAGCTTTAAAAGTATATATACAATAAATATATATTTGTGACATACGGCGTCTTAATTTACCGTTATGCGAAACTCAAATTTTGCAAAATCCTTTAACCCTTCTATCTTCTAAACGGTTTAAGTCGGAAACTTGTAATTTTTACAGAAATTAGATCTTTAAAAATAAGTATGAGTCATTTCAGAAATTTTTTTTGTATCACCCCCCGTTTAGGAGCTGTAAGGGGTCAAAAACTGAAAATTTCCTATTTTTAAACACCTGTAACTTGAACACCTGTTAAAATTTTTTTGAAGTAATACACAAAAATTAAAGGTTCAACATTATACTCTTATTTCTGTTAACAACTTTTTTTAATAATATAGGGTTACTTTATAATTGATGAAAGAGTTACTTGATTTTTTCAAATTTTCTAACAAATTTCTTTAAAACGAATTTTTTCCATTTTGCTTTACTCGATAATTTGAAATTGTTGAGGATATAATGCGTAGTATAAAAAAATATAAATAAATAAACAACATAACGGTTGCTTGAAGAATTTTTATTTATATGATATTGATATATATACATACTTATATAATATCATGTTTATTTACATGTAGTATGTGTCACTAGTGAATGAATGATAAGAGTATATATGTATATTATATAGCGCCGTATTTACATACATATATGTATTTTATTGTACTTATAATAAATTATTCTGTCAATGGAATATTTAAATATAATATAATATAATATTTAAAATTATATTTATTATTTTGTACTAAGTAAATTTAATATACATTTACCGCTTAGTATTAAATGGTACTATAGAATATTTGAAAAAGTTTTGGATTGATAATCGTTATGTGGAAGGTTAGAATCTGCTTTAGAAAAATGTAGATATAAACATATAGTTTGAATATATGTACAACCCATAAGTTCTAGAAATTATAAAATGCACCCAAATTATTTTAAAATACTAAAATATTAAAAAAATAATATTGTAGGCAGAGTGGCTGTTAACATACTAACGGTTCGTACGGGTATCTAAGAGTTGACAAAGGCAACTGTATTCTTCCTCGTTTTTTTGTATATATATACATAGTAAAGAATATAAAAAGTAAAGATCATTTCAAAATTATGCTTTTGCGCATTACGAATTATGATTTACAAACAAAATTTTGTCAACACAAAAAATTAAAATTACCTAAATATATATGTATGTATGTAAGTATGTACGCACGACGTACTAATAATAGTAATATTATGTTAAACTAATTTCCTAAATTATTTTGTTCCGCTCCATTTGTTTATAATTTAAATCAAGATATTTGTCAACATTTTTTACTGCCATGATCTTATTAAGCGATTAAGTAGGTAGGTGTTCAAAGTTAGATGTTTATTTAGATATACGATATACTACTAATAGTATACTATAGAAATATACAGTAAAATACATTTATGTACATATATCATTTTCATACCTGTTAGAAATGTTGCTTTAACTAAAATTGGATAGTAATATTTATAAATTATAATCACAGTATTTTGTTACATATTTTACCCTTCGAGGTACTTTAATTATTTATGAGTTACTGATATTAAAATTTTTACTCTTGCTGTAATGGAATCGATTTTCGCCTCTTAATTTACTTAAACATTTGGTATAAAATTGTAAAATGTATTTTATATCAGAAACCATAATGTATGTGTGAATAAAAAAGTGCAAGCATTTTGGACTGTTATAATATAAAAGTAAATTGCTGGAATAAGGTTAAATAAAAATCTTCAAAATTTGAGGTTCGTTTTTCTTTGTTATTCCAGCAATTTACTTTTATATTATAACAGTCCAAAATGCTTGCACTAGCAATTCCCTTTTATATTATAACAGTCCAAAAAGCTAAAGTTTTGCAATAAATTTTATTTTCTACCGTTTTAGGGGGCGAATTCGGTTTCGATAAAAGCATATTTTAAAAAATATTTTTTTAACATTATTTTATTTTTAAAATATTTTTCATTATTTTTTATTTTAGCCTTTTTGATCACGAAGAATAAGTACATATTAAGTTGAATTTTTTATACCCTACACCTAAAGTATAGGATATATTAACTTTGGTATGGTGTTTGTAACCACCAAAAGGAAGCGAGTTAGATATGGATATGTATATACATTCTGAATCAGGATCACCTGCTGAGTCGATTTAACGATGTCCGTCCGTCCGTCCGTCCGTTCGCACGATAACTCAAAAACTAATAAAGCTATCTTGATGAAATTTAAATAGTAGGTTACTAATTACGAAAGAAAGGCTAAGTTCGAGTCTGGACAAAATCGGTCCATGGGTTGGGATTCTGGAAGCTTCCGAATGATTCCGGAGCAAACGAGATTATCTCCAAAACCAACAAAGATAGAGCCTTTAAATTTTTTACAATGATGTTCCTTCCCATTCGATTTATGTCTCTGAAATTTAAGAGGATTTGGTCCATGGGTTTGGATTTTGGAAGCTTCCGAACGAGCACAAGAGCAAATGAGATTATCTCCAAAACCAATAAAGATATAACCCTCAAATTTGACAGAGTGGTGTTCTTTCATGTTTTATTTTAGTCTCTGAAATTTGAGAGCATTTGGTTCATGGGTCCGGATCTTGGAAGCTTCCGAACGATTTCCAGAGCAAACGAGTATATCTCCACAACCAACAAAGATAGAACCTTTATTTTTAGTATAAGAGTGTGCTGTTATGTTTCCTTTTCTATAAAATTGGAAACTGACATTTGAAAGAATTTGAACCATGGATTCGTATATTGGAAGCTTCCGAAAGAGCCGCAGAGCAAACGACATTATCTCCAAAACCAACAAAGATAAAACCTTTAACTTTTTTACAATGATGTTCCTTCCCGTTTGATTTATGTTTCTGAAATTTAAGAGGATATGGTTCATGGGTTTGGATTTTGGAAACTTCCTAACGAGCCCCAGAGCAAACGAGATTATCTCCAAAATCAACAAAGATAGAACCTTTAAATTAGGCAGAATGGTGTTCCTTCATGTTTGATTTATGTTTCTGAAATTTTTGAATATTTGGTCCATGGGTTCAAATCTTGGAAGCTTTCGGACGAGCCCCAGAGCAAACGAATATATCTCCATAACCAACAAAGATAGAACTTTTATTTTTAGTACAAAGGTGTTCTGTTATGTTTCCTTCTCTGTAAAATTGGAAACTGACATTTGAAAGAATTTGAACCATGGGTTCGTATTTTGGAAACTTCCAATTCGGGTACCTGACACACACCTCCCAAGGACTAATAATCTTCGAAATTAATAAAGATAGAAACTTAAAGTTTTTTTTACAAAGGTGTCAAGCATATTCCAAGAGGATGCCTCTTTTACGTTCTTGAAATTCGAGTTGAATAAGACAGAAAAGGGAAGAAGTTCAAGCAGCTGCCAAAAAAACTTATGGATTTTTAATTTAATTCGAATTATTCAGGTGTAGGGTATTAATAAGTCGGTTGCATCGACTTACTGTTACATTTACTTGTTTTTAACTTATAATAATAGCTAAATTAAGAAAAATTGATAAAAACAAAAAATTTTAATTTATATATCATAATAAGGTATTTATTATTGGTAACTAATTTTAAAGTTAACTACAATTCATAACTAATCCGCTACTAAATTAAAATTTGAATTAAGGAACTGTCATTGTAATTTTTATATGAACATAATTTTTACATTGAATGTTCTGAAGAAAAACGAGGAAGAATACAGTTGACTTTGTCAACTCTTAGATACCCGTACGAATCGTTAGTATGTTCACAGCCTGTCACACTGCTTACAATATTATTTTTTTAATATTTTAGTATTTTAAAATAATTTGGGTGAATTTTATAATTTCATATATTGTACATATATTCAAGTTGTACATATATTCAAACTATATGTTTATATGTACATTCTTCAAAAGCAGATTCTAACCTTCCACATAACGATTATCAATCCAAAACTTTTTCAAATATTCTATAGTACCATTTAATACTAAGCGGTAAATGTATATTAAATTTACTAAGTACAAAACAGTAAATATAATTTTAAATATTAATATTCCATTGACAGAATAATTTATTATAAGTACAATAAAATACATATATGTATGTAAATACGGCACTATATAATATACATATATACTCTTATCATTCACTCACTAGTGGCATATACGATTTGTAAATAAACATGATATTATATAAGTATGTATATCAATATCATATAAATAAAAATTCTTCAAGCAACCGTTATGTTGTTTATTTATTTACATTTTTTTGTACTACGCATTATATCCTCAACAATTTCAAATTATCGAGTAAAACAAATGCAAAAAATTTGTTGAAGAAATTTGTTAGAAAATTTGAAAAAATCAAGTAACACTTTCGTCAATTATAAAGTAACCCTATATTATTAAAGAAAGTTGTTAACAGAAATAAGAGTATAATGTTGAAGCTTTAATTTTTGTGTATTACTTCAAAAAAATTTTAAAAGGTGTTCAAGTTACAGGTGTTTTAAAATAGGAAATTTTCAGTTTTTGACCCCTTACAGCTCCTAAACGGGGGGTAACACGAAAAAAATTTCTAAAAAAAAAGAACTAACTTCTGTGAAAATTTCAAGTTTCCAACTTAAACCGTTTAGAAGATAGAAGGGTTAAAGGATTTTGCAAAATTTTAGTTTCGTATAACGGTAAATTAAGACACCGTATGCCACAAAAATATATTTATTTTATATATACTTTTAAAGCTAATAAAAGTAGTAATCGTTTGGCGTTTTCAAAATGAAGATATGCCTTATACAACTTGTGCTATAATAATTTAAATATAGAGCTTTTTTGAACCTTTGGGAAGCTGTAGCCCCGTAACGGGTGGGGTTACAAAAAAAAGTTATTAAAAATAAAATTAATATTTTTGTGAGATCTATCAGCAGTTAAAATTTCATAGCTCTATTTCAAAAAAAAAGTGGGGATCTAAAAGTTAGGTGTTCGAGAGCTACCCTAAGGCTTGGTCCAAACTCAACCCAAAAAAATAGGGAACCTACAAATTACTCCTAGAATATTTTGTGTAAATTTCAAGATTCTCGCTTTCTTAGTTTTTGAGTTAGCGTGCTGACGGACGGACGGACGGACATGGCTCAAAAGTCTTAGAATTTTTTTCTGATCCGATCCATACCTTTGAAGGTATATCTAGCTCGCTTATTTCGAGGTGTTACAAACGGAGGACTAATTTTATTATACCCGATCCTATCGTACGGCTATAAAGAAAAGGAGAAAATAGGAACAAAATCAATTTTGGTTATACAAAAACCGAAGCAAGAAAAAGAGTACAAATTCCAAAGGATTGAATAATGAGTATATATACATTATACATACCTATTTGATATTACTTTATTAAAAATCACATAGTGCATGTGAGTGTTTATGTTATATTATACATGACATGCAAAACTTTTCTTTTGCCTTGATCATGGGCCTATGCACTATGTGATTTTTTATATAGTAAATATAAAATAGCAATATGAAATATAATAATGTATCCATGGTATCCATAAATTATTTTTTTTGAGTTAAGGTTTTTTTTATTTTTGATTTACATATGTATGTATACATATATAATATCAAAAATAATATAAACATAAAGATGTCGCATATAGAAGAAAAAAATAAAGGATGTTGCGATAATCTTTGATTTATAGTAACATGTTCCTACGTTTATATAGTAAAGTAGCTACATTTTATGTATTTTAATTTCAATATCATTTTTACTAGGTATGCACTTTGTTTTCTAGAAACAATACTGCAATAAAAATCAAAATAAAAACTGTGTTAATTTACATATTTCTAATGTTTCTGATCTTGTTTCAGTATAGATTTAAATGATACAGACATACATTTAAAAATTGAAATTTTTCTTTTGTAAATTTTTGAATGATATTTTTTTTTAATGATTTTAATGAAATTTGATAGAGTATGTATGTACGTAGGTATGCACATATGTACATTATGTAAATAAATATTTAGTATGTTAAATTAAAATTGCGTTTTTGGACAGATGGTATAAAATTCAATTGGTTTTTTAAAAATTGTTATATTTTTGAAGAAAATTTATATCTATTAAGAAAAGAACTAAGAACTAAAAGAAGAATATAATATTATTTATTTCTTGTTTGTTAAGAAATAAAAGACTAAAGTTGATTTTAGAAGGGAAAAAGCCAAGTGGAAAACCTTAAGATTTGTTTTAAATTTACAAAAACGAATTTTCCAATTGGCATAAAAAACCCCTCTTTTTATTACTTAAATAACAAAATAAAAATTCATTCAAATTAAGAATTCATTTAAGTACCTATTCATGTATGTAGGTACATAAGTAACTAAAATAACCAAATTTACTGTTACAAAGAAAAAGTTAAGAAGTTAACAATTCAAGTAATATAAATAAAACAAGTAACACATATTAAACAAAAAAAATAAAAATAAATTATAGAAAAACATAATAGTAACATAAACAATTCAGACTATATAAAAAAATATTAAATACTACAATAATTAAAATTTACTAAAAAGAAGCTTGAAATTAAAATATGATTTCTGACATACAAAGGCACCACAACCATTTTGCTCGTTAATAGATATATCATGAAAAGAAAGATTAATAAATAATAGTATTTTTAGTAACGGAAAAACTAGAGTAAAAACAATGTATTTTAATACGGATAAATAATAAATAAAAATTGCCATTTTTGGCTTATCAAAACTTCTAACCTAGGATGTTTGGTTCTTACAGCTTTTGGTATTGCCCAACTACAGTGTTTTCTGAGTAAGATTAGAATTAAAAAATTAAGAATTTTAATTTTATGATTGTGACAGGCCCCCTCTTTTTAAACCATGTTTCATTTTCTTTTTCTGTGGCCAGGATACAATGTTCAATTATTATGTTTTTAATAAATCTAATTTCCTTTTTGGTCTTAAAGAAGTGATCAAAAATTAAAATATGTAATTTGCAAATTTTAAAAATTAAGTCAGACGGAGCCAACAAATTTCCAAAATCTGAATTCTCAGAATAATTTTTGGCAAAAATTAGAAGTTCTGAGGGACAAATAAGAACTTCATCTTTCTTTCTCATTATGTCAGAACATTTAACACAATTTATTTTTGAGAGAACTGTAAAAATTACATAACCAATAAAATATCTCATTGAAGGTAATTCAGTGGCAATATTCAAATTACTTATAACTTCTTCTTCAAAGATTTGATAATGGTTGAAATCTATTTCTCGTAACATGTTTTGAATATCAATATCTGAATCTGCGTATTCTAAATTTGTTACTTTTTTATAAGTATATTCTTCTTGTATATTTATTTCAAGCATGGGCTCATTATCTTCTTTGCAGTTACTCGTTTTACTAAATTGAAAAAAATTTGAAGATATTATTTTTGCTAATAAAAAATTAATCTCGTATAAAGATGGTTTCCTATTATTCCCACCTTTTGCTCGAACTTGTGAAAATAAATTTTGAATCAAATCAAATTGATTCAAACGTTTTGTAAGTAAGAAGTTTACATCAGGATTACTACTAAATAAATTTTCACTGAGTTGAATAGTTCCATTTAAGGTTTGCTGAATTCCTTTCAAACAATAAACTTTAGTTTTCTTTTTCAACGAAATTTTTTTGAAATAAGTCAAGAATTCTTTTATGTAATTGAAAACATTATTATCATTTTTTAGAGTCTGTCTATAAATATTCTTGTCATAAAGTGATCCGCTATTCATACAGTCAAATATTGTATCTATCTTTTTAATAAAGCTTGATGTCGCTTGAGCTATTTCGAAAGAATTTTTTTTAAATTTTTTCATTTCCGTTAATGTTTTTACACCAGCAGAAACTGATTTACTAAAAGTCTGTGTTGCGTATTTAACACGCATCTTATCAAAGTCATTAGGGTAGATATGTTTTTCTGTCAGTTTGGGGAACATTTTTGTTACAGAAAATTTTTCAAGTTCCCACAATTCTCGTATAACATCAAAACTTACTATACCATCCGGTGTAATTATATCCGATTTTATAAAAACGTTACGTAAACTTTTAATAAGGTGAGGAAAATCAAATAAGCAATATACATTTATTCCGCGAAATATGAAAAATGGGTTTTCTATCACTCCAAGTTGTGAAAAACAATTTCTATTATTGGAGCCTTGGTCACACACTATAGCTCTTATATTTATCCCTAATTTGCAACAGAGTTCTAAATTTTCGTGTATTAATAAATTTAACGCTGCACCTTTTATATTAGTTTCTGTTACAAAATAGTTCAAAATAAATTTCCAAATTTTCTATTAAACCCCTTACCATAAAATCACAAACTTGCTTTCCAATGACCCCATTTCGTTGGAAACCTAAATCTTCAACACCATCATTAAATCTAAAACTTCATTATAATGCAATTCTCTTCGTATAGCGATTTCATCGAAGACTAAAACTGCTTGCCGGCAATTAATATTCATTTCGTTTACTTTATTTTTAAGAAATTGTAAAGCGGTATTTTCTATACCTGGCTGTAAGTTTTTTACCGGTGACCATCTATAAAAGACGCTTTATGGGGTAAATTTAATAATAGTCCCTCTCTTAAAAAGTTATAACCAGATTGGGATCTATAAAAAATATTTTGTGCAATAGTTTTTTCTTCTTCACCCATTGCATTCGAACAGTTTTACTTTTTACTAACATTTTTGCAAAAGTTTTGGAATTTTTATTAATTTCTAAGTTGTCTAGCATATTTGAAACATTCATTTAATAAAGAAGGAATGGAGTGTCTTTTTAGGTACTTTTTTCCTACATCTTCAGCTTGGAAATGATCTTGACATAGAAAAATGTTGGTTTTATCACTATCAAAACCACACAGTTCGCGCCATATATTTCCTATTTCAGTTTCAGCTGGCAGAAATTTGAAAATTTTGATATTTTAGTGCGTTCTCTGGGATTTAAGACAGTGACTTAAACTACATTTGTTAATATAATGTTAAAATAATTTATTTTTCGATTTAAAATTTATATTTGCTCTACACTTTAACTCACTTGTAACTAATAATTTTATTTAGGTAAGCATATACACAGAAAATTTCCGCCTACATACACAGAAATTTTTTGCATATTGTATTGATATAACATTAATTATTATTTGACAAGATCTACATGGAAAATCTCAATATTCAATAGTCGATCATTGCACATAGAAAAAATTCATATTAAAATTCTAAGTAGCTTAATATAAAATATATGAACTTATGCACATATACTTATATACTTATACATACAAGAATGTTAGTGTTAAAATACAATTGTAACTAATTTATAGTATTTATATAGTTCGTTCAAATTACATATATGAAGAGATTTTTTGTTTTTGCTTTTTACGTTGAAAATAAAATTTTTTTATGTGAAAAACAAAAACAAAAAGTCTCTTCATATACATAATTACAAAGTATAGTTGTGTGCATTCTAGATGATCTTATATAAAGTTTATAATCATTTAGCATCATACTTACTATACTAAATTTTTTGCAACATGTTGTGGTACGTACTAGTACGTACATTTCATGATACATTTTTTTGTTCTACATGCGACATCTTTATAGTTTATATTATTTTTGATATTATGTAATTACCTATCTGATATTTACGTTAACAAGAATAATAGATTTTTTGTTTACATACGATTTAAGTATCTACATATATTAAAATTCGATGATAATTGATAGGTATCTAAAAATGTAAATATACGTATCCATACATACATACATAGGTATATAGTTAGCATTAAGTTTAATATTTAATCTGTAAATCATAAAAATTCGAAAGATTAAAAAAAAATATTCACACGGTTAAGAGAAAATTCAAATACACGGATTTAAGAAAAAATATTCACACAGTATTTTATAGGTATATACTTTTATCCAAATTCACTTTTTTCCTTACGGCGTTTAAATCCATGGCAGAGGCAAAAAAAAGTTTTGCATGTCATGTATAAAATAAACATTCACATGCACTATGACTATGTGATTTTCAATAAAGTAATAGGTACATATCAAATATGTATAATGTATACATACATACTAATTATTCAATTCTTTGGAATTTGTACTCTTTTTCTTTGCTTCGCTTTTTGAATAACACAAAATTGATTTTGTTGCTACTTTCTTCTTTACCTTTTTTTTTGAGAACATTCAATTCAATGTAAAAACAATAACAAATTTGTGTATAATATAAATATTATATGTAAATTGTTGAAGTACGGAAAAAAGGAAAAAAACAAACAATTAAAAATAAAAAAAAAATCTTATCTCAAAAATAATAATTAATTTATGGATACCATGGATACATTATCCCTACATATTTGATATTATTATTTAATATTTATTACATATATAAAAAATCACATAGTGCGTGGGCCATGGCAAAGGCAAAAGAAAAGTTTTGCATCTCATGTATAATATAAAATAAACATTCACATGCACTATGTGATTTTCAATAAATTAATACATATCAAATATGTATAATGTATACATGCATACTCATTGTTCAATTCTTTGGAATTTGTAATCTTTCTTTTTGCTTCGCTTTTTATATAACACAAAATTGATTTTGTTGCTATTTTCTTCTTTTCTTTTTTTTTTTTAAACATTCAATTTAATGTAAAAACAATAACAAGTTTGTGTATAATATAAATATTATATGTAAATTGTTGAAGTGCCGAAAAAAAGAGAAACACAATTAATCAAAAATAAAAAAAAATCTTACCTCAAATAATAATTTATGGAAACCGTGGATACGTTATACATATTTGATATTAATATTTGCTATATAAAAAATCACATAGTGCATAGGCCATGGCAAAGACAAAAAAAAAAAGTTTTGCATGTAATGTATAATATAACATAAACACTCACATGCACTATGTGATTTTTAATAAAGTAATATCAAATATGTATAATGTATACATACTCATTATTCAATTCTTTGGAATTTGTACTCTTTTTCTTGCTTCGGTTTTTGTATAACCAAAATTGATTTTGTTCCTATTTTCTCCTTTTCTTTTTTCTTCAGAACATTCAATGTAAAAATTATGTTCATATAAAAATTACAATGACAGTTCCTTAATTCAAATTTTAATTTAGTAGCGGATTAGTTATGAATTGTAGTTAACTTTAAAATTAGTTACCAATAATAAATACTTTATTATAATAATATATAAATTACAATTTTTTGTTTTTATTATTTTTCTTAATTTAACTCTTATTATAAGTTAAAAGCAGTCATCGTCTGATATTGTAAGTGTTAAGACGCAAAGTTTGATCTTCGTTCAAGTTTAAATTTTTAATAATTTAATTTTTTATATCGAAAAAAAAAATAAAATTCATTAGCTATAAGTAAGATTAAAATTATAAAAATAAAAAGAATGCCGGCGGGCAATCCTGTTTCACTGGGAAATCAGTTTAGTTTTTTAACTTCTTTAGACGAAGCTGGAAGACGAAACAGCCCAAAATCAAAACGGAAAAAGATAGGCTTAACCGAAGCTTTTCCAAGTTTAGTAGATGTTTCTCGCGGAACACAGTATATCCCAAAATTCATTACTATACAATCTTCCGATCCAAATAAGCCACTGTCTGCGTTCAGTGTCTTTGCAAAAAAAAAGGCAATAGACGGTATTAGTAAGAAAGTTGAAAAAAAAAACATTCTTCGTGATGGTTAAGACCATATCAAGAACAAAAAGATTGCGGATAAGTTTATCAATGTAAAAAATTTTGGGGTCTCTGCCCTGTCACTTTCAATTATCATAACAATCTAAACAACTGCAAGGGCAGAGTACGCAATAGTAATTTGCTTTAAACAAAGGAAGCAGAAATTCTAGATGAATTAAAAAGCCAAGGAGTCATCAACAGATGTTTACAAATTTAATCAAAATTTAATTTGCAATACTCAAAATACCAAGAATATAACAAATAATGTAAAAAAAGAAAAACAATCCTAAATTCGACTGCAGAAAATCAGCCAATATCTACAATAAAAGATTGCCCATCAAATCAAACTTCACACAACAACGAAAATTTAAATTCTACTTTCGATTTGCTTTCAACACAATTTTCTAATGACTTAATGTCTACACAAGCTACTAATAAGACCATGCTTACACAAGACTAAAAAATTTCAGATATTGATTTCCTAATGGAATCATAAAACGTAATAATTATCTTGCATTTGTATACTAATGTTAAGAAAAACAGAACTATTTAATAATATAAATTTATGCGTACGTGATTATAACTCCTAATCTGAAAATTTTAATAAATATAACTTATCCATGATCCTTAACATTCTGCAATGGAATATCAAAGGTTATCATAACAAATATGAAGAATTAGAATTTGCCGATTAAGTCACAACACCCTCAAGTTATTTGTCTACAGGAAACTTATCTAAAATATATAATTCCCCCCTCACGTCTAAACAATATTCTGGTTACTTTCATAATTTCCAAAACAATATAACTGCAAAACAAGGAACAGACATTTTAATACATAAGAGTATCCCTCATAAAAATATTCAACTAATCTCTAACTTATCAATAAGTCAAAGAAGTCAAACTTAAAGTTCCAATCACAATCATTTCAATTTACATTCCACCAGAGCAAATAATTACTTATCAAGATCTCTGCTCTATCATATTGAATATCAACACTCCAATTATTCTGGTAGGAGATTTTGATGGGTGGTGTTCACTTTGGGGCTCTTCCAATTCAAATTCCAGAGGCAAAATTATAGAAGATTTTTTTACAAGTCCGATATAACAATTCTAAATAATAGTTCTCCGACACATTTCTCCACAGATGGTACTTTCACCAATATAGATTTAACTTTCTGTAGTCCACAACTTCTACCATATATCTCATGGCATATTTCTGAAGACTTACATAACAGTGACCACTATCCAATAACAATATCTGTCAAAATTTCAGAAACATCCAATATTAAGAATCGCCAAATTCAACTGCAATCAAGCCGATTGGGTAAAGTACCAAAATAAAATTGTAGAATTAAATGCTAAACTTCCTCTTTCCGACAATGTTAATAAAAGAAGCAGCCATTATCCAGAAAATTATTCATAGCTCAGCTAATATTTCTATACCTGTTTTCACTCCAAAATTTACTTCGCGCAACGTTCCTTGGTGAACAAATCAATTAAAATCTTTGAAAGAACAAAAACAAATTGCTTGAAGAAATTACCGCAAGAACAACACTATAGAAAACTTAATAACATATCGGAAAAAAATGCAATATTCAACAAGGAGAAAAAAATGCAAAAAAGCAAAAATTTCAAGAATTTACAAAAGCTTTAAACCCAAATACACATGTAAATACTTTACGCAAAAAAATACACTTCCAACAACCCCATATACCCCATTTCATTAAATATAAGTTCAAACCTATAATAGAATTATAGAATGGAATAATAAAAGATCCAGTAGTAATATCTTCAAGTTTTGCTGAATACTATTCAGAATGTTCCAAAATCAATACCGTATCCGCTTCAACAAGCGACCCTAATTACCACAATGAACTCTCGTAAAACAAAAACAATTACTTAGACCTAAGCGAAATTGAAAACAGTTTACAATCTGCAAAAGGTATTACTCCAGGACAAGAGAAAATAACATATGAAATGTTGAGAAAATGCCCTCAAAAGTTTAAATTTAGAATTCTTGATCTATATAATAGTATTAACAATACCGGTATAATCCCCCAAATGTACAAAATAGCCATAGACATACCTATAAAAAAACCACACAATATTTCAAGCTATAGGCCGATTTCTCTACTACGATGTATAGGTAAAATCTTAGAAAAAATGATTTCCAAGCGTTTAATATGGTATCTTTCACATAATGATTTGCTCTCTCCAAACCAAATTGGCTTTACAAATTCAAGCACAACCGACGCACTACTATATACAGATCCCATAATTTCTAAAATCTTATCGACAAAAAACCATACTTCAATATTGTCTATAGACTTTGTAAAAGCCTTCGGAAAGATAAATCCAAATATTATTTTAAATAAATTACAAGAATGGA
The DNA here is from genome assembly GCA_947095535.1 of Poecilobothrus nobilitatus. Taxonomy (NCBI): domain Eukaryota; kingdom Metazoa; phylum Arthropoda; class Insecta; order Diptera; family Dolichopodidae; genus Poecilobothrus; species Poecilobothrus nobilitatus. The sequence continues at coordinate 91,551,307 of OX352772.1, forward strand.
AAGTGGGTCCAAAAATGTTTAATTTCGTAAAGGCTTTCTTAAACAACAGGAAAATACGTTGCAGGGTGAACAACATTGTATCACAAATGTTTTCACTCTTCAATAGTGTCTCATAAGGGTTTCTGCTCTCGGTAACTCTGTTTTTGATTGCATTCAATGATATTAGCAAATTGTTAACAAATCAAAATAATTTACAACACTGTCTTTATGCAGATGATTAGTATATTCTTTCAAAAGAGAAAAATTCAAATTTAATCGAAAAACATTTTTCTGATGCGTTGAATACAATCGAAAACTGGTCAAAACAATCAGGGGCTATAATTTCAACTGATAAAGGTAAACATATGCATGTATGTAGAAAATCTAAATGTAAATGCCAAGAAATAAATTTTAAATACACAAAAATTAATAATGTAGATAATTTAAAAATTTTAGGTTTAATTTTTCATAAAAAAACTACTTTTAAAGAACATTGCAATTATATTTGAAACAATGTCACCAATAGGCTTAATATAATCAAATATCTATCTTCTAAGAATAGTACATACTAACACTTTACTAAATATAACTAAACTAATAATACCTTCCAAAACTGACTATGGGCTACATACCTGTGGGAAAAGTGCTACAACACACTTCAAAAAAATCAATACGCCATATAATGCTGCTATAAGAAGAAGTCTAAAAGCATTTACAACTACCCCGGTCAAAAATATATTAGCTGAAGCAGGTTTTCTCACAATAGAATATAGAACAATGTTTCTCAGGAGTAAATTTTTTCCCAAATTATTCACAAAAAAAAAAGATCTATTACATAAAGAAGTTCAATTACTAAAAGCCAGAACAAAACCTATTAAAATGAAATCGCGAGTAAGTGAAATATTAAACCTCAAAACATAACTTAGTATTGATCTGTCACCTGCTAAAACTCCAAAGTTAAAATACCCGCCATGGTTGCTGAACAAAAATGCATTTATTAACGATCAAACTCTTCTACAGAAAGATAACACCACTTCAACCAATACAAACAATTATTTACAGAAATAACCGTAAAGCTAAAACAAAACAAATGGGAAGTTTTATTCAGCAATGGGTCCAAAAACACTGACAGTACTGTATATGCAGTAGTGGAAAAATCCGGCAAAGTATTATCAAATGGTCTTCTACCTTCTTATGCAACAATATTCGAAGCTGAAACCCAAGCAATTTTGTCATGTTTACTATTATATCCTATGTTTACTATAAAACAGACAAAAGGAAAAAAAGTAATTTGCACCGATAGCAGATCAGCTTTTGATGCCATCCAAAACATTGGGAAAAATTCTGAACCAATAAAAACAATACAGCAATTAATAATAGAAATGACTAAAAAAGTTCTATTAATGTGGGTACTCTCACACGTTGGTATAAATCGTAACGAATTAGCTGATAATGCAGCTAAAGCTGCTATAAATTCACCTCTGTACATTTTTCGTTATCAAGTAAAAAATCAGTAGCCAAACATGCAGCTTATGCCGCCTTTCAACATATCGAAGCACAATGGCAAAGTTATAACCATCAATATAAAAAAGTCAACCCAGCTAGAAGTCCAATAAATTTACCCACCTCAATCTCAACTTTGATTTATAAATGTTTCATTAGATTACGTCTGGAACACACACATATAAAAGCATTTATACATCTTAAAAGGCGAACAACAGCCAGTTTGTCAATTTTGTAATAACTTCCCATTAACCTTAACCCACATTCTTCATCAATGTACAGGTATAAACCAAATTAGGGCAGACATTTTTCAAAACAAAAACCCTTCTGAAATTTTAATGCACGCCACTGATAATAACATAAAAGCAATATTCATTTTTCTAAATAAATTCAAAATCATTCTCTCTCTTCGATGCCTATCCCCTACTGGATGTTAGCGGTCATATGTCCTGAAAGTTGAGTTAAAATCTGGATAAAGTGCTTCTGCATTCATTTCGATCCATCGCTATGTGTACCAAATCACCAATATTTGATATACCTGTTCAGTTCCTGACGTTCCTGATGTAACCACGACTTTTCTTTTCGGCCAGAATCTCTTTTACCTTCAATTTTTCCTTGCATGATAAGCTGTAAGAATTCGTATTTTTGACCTCGCATCACATGTCCAAAATATGATATTTTTCTTCTTTTGATATCAGTGAAAAGTTCTCGGCCCTTATTTATTTTTCGGAGAACTTAAATATTTGTGACACGATCTAGCCATGAAATTTTTGGTATTCTTCTATAGAGCCACATTTCAAAGGCTTCTAGTTTATGTATACGGGTGGTTGTCAAGGTCCAAGTCTCTACTCCATATAATAGAACCGACTATACATAGCATGGGTACAGTTAATCACTTATACTCCTCCAAGCGGTGTACCCGGGCAACGTTACCTGCCATCCTCAAACTAAATGTTGTTTTTGGAGACAGATAATCGGCTGATTATAGGTGTACACTCAAGCCAAGGTGTGAAAGTAAACCGTGCCGAGGGCTGAATGGTAACAAGTGTATAAAGATGGTATCACTAACGGTCTCCTTGGGGCACCAGGCGCCACCTCATTGTAAGTAGCCTTGCATATGTACGGGAGCTCTGTATATGTCGACTGTCCTTTCTCGCCAAACTCGTGGGAACAAAAATGAAAAAATTGATTAAAAAACAAATAAACATCAACTCATCTTCTGAAGATGAGTTACTAGTTTCCAGTCAGGAGACTATTATCGGTACCAGCCAGAGTACCCCTTCAGCAGCGAAGCCAGGACTCAGCCAAGGTTCTGCAAAAGTTTTAGTGCCTGTTGGTGGAGGAAGCACCTGTCATAGTGCTCCAAAGCCATCAGGTTCAAATAGTAGTGGAAATACCAGACATAGTATTTCCAACACTAAAAATAAATCTGGTAGAAGCTCTGGATCGGCTTTGAAGAAACAGTAGCAGAAAGCTAAGTTCACATTGGGTTCACAACAATTCACATAGCCCAGAACGAAGCCAAAGGTATTGTTAACGAAAGGGATGCAGAAGACCGGAAGAAATATAGCGAGATTTCGAGAGGATTTTTTCGGAATAGTGCGATAAATATAGCACAATTCCGAAAAAGATTCATCAAAAAGGAATAGGTCACAGGATGGGACCAGTCCTGGCACAGAAAGAACTAAGGTGCCTAGGACGAATCTACATAGCAGTTCTAAAACTGTAGCTAGGTAGCTAGGTAAACTGAGTTCATCCTAGGAGGTGCAGGAGGACAACTCCCTTGCTTTGATTCATCCGACGTAGTCAGGGGCTACAGGGTAATCAGATGCGAGGATCAGTTCTTCTTGGATTTCTTTAGTAAAAGCATTGCTAAGATTGGCAATGCCTGGGAGGAAGCCAAAATTGGAATAATCCCAGCTAGCGACATCCCTAGGACACCTAGAGCCCGTATCTGGTTGCCTAGGATGGAAATAAGCGGGGAAAAGCTCCTCGAGTGTCTCCGCTTGCACAACTATGGGGAACTGGTCGGTGATAATGTAGGAGAAATCGTCAGATGAACTGCTGAAAAACAGTATATCGTTTCTCCTTCTTATCAGTGAGGAAAGTCTGGGTCCTCTGGAGAAGCAGGAAAACAAACTGAGGTTTGGTATACGGTATACCAAACTAAAAATATTCAAGCCAGGGAGTCCAGACATAGACGACCTGGACGAAGCAAGCGGGCTGCTGGGAGACTTGGCAATAGACAAAGAGTCTACAGCAGCTCGTTGTGAAGTAAGCGATGCGGGTGGTGCAGATTAACCTAAGGCACTCGAAGTGCGCCTCGGATAATCTGCTAGTTCTCCTAGGAGAGGAGGATTTAGATATAGCCCTAATTCAAGAGCCTTGGGTTAACGCCTCTAAGATTAGAGGATTAAACACCTGTGACTATAATCTATACTACAAGAATGTAGATTTAGAAATAGGTAAGCCAAGAACTTGTATTCTAGTTAAAAAACATATAAGTGCACATCTCTGTTCTAATTTTAGTTATGAAGATTTGACAGTTGTCAAACTGGAGATGCGAAACAATGTGAGCGTGTATATAAGTTCCGTGTACATGCCACATGACGAACCTGCTCCACCGTCTCGGTTCCAGCAGTTGGTAGTTGCCACAGGTGGCAAATTGATCGCAGGCTGTGATGCTAATGCACGGCATGCCCTATGGGGTAGCTCGGAAACGAATGAACGAGGTGAGTCATTATTTGATTTTATTTTAAATAGCAACCTAAATATTTGCAATAAGAGCAGTAACCCCACTTTTATATTTCCAAGCTCGGATAGTTTTCCAGGTTGGGCAGATGTGTTAGATATTACATGTATTAGTAATGACGAAACCCTAAATATAGAGAAATGGAGAGTATCCGAGAAAAGGTCTTTTTCGGACTCTCTTCAATATCAATATTAAGCCTGAAAATAATAAACCCTACAGAAATCCCAGGGCTACCGACTGGAAGGAATTCAGAAAAGTAGCTAGAAAAAAACTTTTGGTAATAGCTAACTCAGATATCGCAACTGAAAATGAGTTAGAAAAGAGAACTGACATGTTTACAAGGGCCATGGAGGTCTCATTCAAAGTGGCATTTCCTATTAAGCATAACAAAAAGACATATCCGGTCTGGTGGAATGAGAACTTCAGTAACCTAAGAAAGGAGACTAGGGACGCCTACAATATCTGCTACAGGCAGAATAAATGGCAACTCTATAAGGACCAACCTAGGGAATATAAGAGAGCAATCCGACTGGCTAAAAACCAATCATGGAAGGATTATTGTGAATCAATTGAAAGTACTAGAGACTCAGCAAGACTTAGCAGAGTTTTATCTAGAGAACACTCCAATTCTTCCTTTCTGAGAACTACGGTAGGGAATTGGACTGATTCAGCCAAGGAAACCCTAGATCTTTTAGTGTCTACCCATTTTCCAGGCTGCATTGAGGACGCTCATGTGATTAACCAAGCGGTTGACACTAGAGTCCGAAGTGGCCCTAACGAATGGGTTAACTCAGTTATAACGGAGGAAAAGGTTGTCTGGGCAATTGATAACTTCGCTCCATACAAAGCCGCAGGTTTAGACGGTATTTTTCCAAAAATGTTGCAAGAAATGAAGGGGCTTGTAGTTCCATTAATTACTAAGCTGTTCAGAAGCAGCCTAACTTTTGGTCATATTCCCCTGCAATGGAGGCGGGTGAATGTGATCTTTATACCAAAAGCTGGTAAAAGGGGGCACGACACCGCTAAAGATTTTAGACCGATCAGTCTATCATCCTTTTTATTGAAAACTCTCGAACGAACACTCGAGCAAGAGCTTAGCAGAGTACTAGAGAGTACTCCGCTATGTAAGTACCAACATGCCTATTATAAGGGTAAGTCAACAGAGACTGCACTGAATGAACTAGTGCGGGACGTAAAACAATCGATTCAGTATAAGGAATATACATTAGCTACCTTTATAGACATAGAAGGAGCCTTCAATAATGTACATGCAGCGGCTATGCAGAATTCACTGGAAGAACTAGGGGCAGAAACTGTCCTTAGTCAGTGGATTGTTAATATGTTGCAATCAAGAGAGATCCAATCGGAACTTGGTAACCATAAAATTACTAGAAGGCTAAGTAGAGGCACACCCCAAGGCGGGGTATTATCACCACTACTGTGGCTTCTAGTAATGAATGGAATACTGAAAGAACTTCAAGATGAGGGAATCAAAGCCATTGCATACGCAGATGATCTAGCAGTATTAGTGTCTGGAAAGTTTCTTGACATAATTAGTGTAATTATGGAAAGAGCTTTAAGAAGGGTTAGTAGATGGGCCAATGGATGTGGCCTCTGCGTCAATCCGAACAAAACTGGGCTAATGCTATTCACAAACAGAACAAAGATACCGGAATTCACCAAGCCTAGTCTGGATGGTGTATATATGAATTTAACCCCCAATGTCAAATACCTAGGAGTGGTTCTTGATACGAAACTGAAGTGGAGACTTAATAGTGAAGAAAGAGCCAAAAAGGCCTGTGTAGCCCTGTATTCTTGTAGGAAAATGTTAGGTAAAAAATGGGGTTTAAGGCCCAGAATGGCTTTATGGATGTACACAGCTATAGTACGCCCCATTCTTACCTACGGATCATTAGTGTGGTGGCCAGCGCTGGAGAAAGAGTATATCCGAACCAAACTTGGTAAGGTACAGAGAGGCGCATGTCTAATCATTGCGGGTGCGTTGAGATCGACACCAAGTAATGCACTAGATGCACTTCTTTATCTCCTCCCCGTTGACCACCATATAAATTTCTAGCCTGTTGTAGTGCGGTCAGACTCAGAGATTTTCTCTGAGCACTGGCGCACAAAACCTTATGGTCATAGCAGTATTCTAAGCTCGACAGCTTGGGATCTGCCAGATTCCACAGACTACACTATTCCAAGTTTGGAAATTGTTAAGAATTTCAAAGTAAAGATTCCATCAAGAAGAGAATAAACACAAGGAAACCCCTTGGGTGAAATAGACATCACACTCTTCACTGATGGGTCAAAAATGGACTGCGGTGTCGGCGCTGGTGTCTACTCAGAAAAACTCAAAATAGAACATGCTTTCAGACTTCCCAATAAATCCAGTGTATTTCAAGCTGAAATGCTAGGAATCTGGAAAGCATGCCGAATATTTAGGAGCAATACTTCTCTGGAGGGAAGCATTGCCACTGTCACTGATAGCCAAGCAGCAATCGCGGCTCTTTACTCTGCGATGATAACATAAAAGCTTGTCAGAAAATACTGTGACGAGCTTAAGAATATAAGCCATCAATACAATGTTACATTACTGTGGGTTCCGGGACATAGGAACATCACAGGAAATGAACATGCTGATGAATTCGCAAGGAGGGGTTCCAATCTGAATACTTCCCTGGAAGAACAGGTGGACCCACGTCTAAACAGCGTTAAAAGGGATATCTTTCTACACTTTTTATCCATAGCGAAAAGAAGGTGGAAAGAATTAACATCATGCCGTACGACCAAGAAAATATGGCCGGCGTACAACAACAAAAGAACGGACAACCTGTTGAAGCTATCTCGGCGAGACATAGCCAGAGCAATAGGTGTGTTCAGATTAGGTATTCCATTCAATACATCATGCCGCAGTTGTGGTGAACAGAATGAGAAAGAAACATCTTTCTTGACATCACAACAATTTTGTACGAGTACTTGAACACAAAAGAGAGCTTTTCTTGTGCCCGTTCCTCCCTTAAACCCAAATTGTGTCTTACCCATATGTATTTCAGCTTTTGAGTACATGCGACTGTGGAGCACTTTAAGAAAGATTTTGAGTGCATGGCTCATTAAACTTATTAGTCTATGGTCACTGCATGATTTACCGTTAACTTTCTTTGGGAGCGCAATAAATGTTGATAAAAGCCAATCTGAAGGAAAAATACCGGTATCATATACTTTGTTGAAGATTTTGTGCAACAAATCTATGTTTTGGTCATCAATTAATTTAATTATTTCTGATGGTACGTCATCGGATATTGTGTCATGGTACGTGCACATTAAGCACATCGTCATCTGATGGTACGTCATCGGCCATAATTTTTTTGTGAAGGTTGAAGTCATCATGAGACTGTTGACGGTTTTCCATTTCGTTACACTCATTTTTAAGCCATTTTAGTTTTTCTAATCTTATTGTGGATCGAATTTTACTTTGAATACGTTCATATTCTGCCATATTCTTATTTTTGAATTATCTTATTTCATCCATCATTTTCAAGATTTCATCTGTCATCCACTTTTGCTTTTTTGTTTCGAATAAAATTTGTTTTGTTCGATGCCATAATATATGATCTTCTGTCCTACTAATGTTCATTAATTGATTGTTGATTTCTAATGTCAATTGCCTTTTGATGTTATTATCTTTTAGCTTTTCTACGTCGATTTTAAATTGCCTGTTAGTCCTACTGGCTTTTGATAGTTAAAGTTTAATCTTAGCTAAGAGAAGGTTGTGGTCTGACGGAACATGTGCATTAAGATAAGTGCTTTTATGCTTTATTGAAGAGCTAAAACGTTTCTTAACTAAAATTAAATCAATTTGGTTACGTATTATATTACCAGTACTGTCTCGGAGAGATTTCCAAGTATATAACCTCCGCTTTGGTAAGCAAAACCATGTGTTGGTGATTTTAATTTTTTTATCCTGACAGAATTCAATAAGTCGATCACCTCTTTCGTTTCTAGTTCCTAAACCAAATGGTCCAATTATTCCACATATTTTACCGGTACTAATTTTGGCATTAAAGTCGCCCATTACTAGATTAAAGTCATTTTTTGTGTACTTTGTTTTTTCAGCAGTTGGGGCATTCAAAATCATTAAACACATTTAAATATTTTAATGAACCACAATAAAATAAAATTTTTTTTTTTTATTTTTTATTTTATAATTAATAGTTATATTTTTTATTTTTTCAAGGTTTATGTATAAAATAACATCAATTATATCTATATAAATTATAATATATTGCAATAAATATAATAATTATGTGTAGAAATTAATATGTACAATATAATATGTACATATATTTGTAATAACTTTTGTACCGATAATTCTTTTCTAAAATATGTAAATTAAAAATGTGTAAACTAATATAAGAACATGAAAGGCCAAAAAAAAGGATATAATGAATTAAAGTATTATAATTAGTTTTCAACTATTTTAAATGAATTAAATAAATTAAAAATCTGTGAACACATTTAAATAGCAATATATTAATGAATAATGACCAAATTAAAAATTTTTATTACTATGTTTATGTATAAAATAACTAAAATAATAGGTATGTTTATAAAGTATAATATTATGTAATAAATATAATGATTAATATACATATGTACATTATGTGTATTAATTATTACATAATTATAATAAATATAATAATTTAACGATAATTATAACGATAATTCCTTTTCTAAATTTGTAAATAATTAAATCAAATTTAAATACATTAATGGCCTAAAAAGGAATATATTGAAATAAAATCTGTAAAAATTAGTATTTTTAATTATTTTAATATAAAGATTTATTTCAAAGTAATTTTTAATAAACGAAATAAAAGATTAGGTTTCAACCAAATAAAAAAATAAATAATAGTATATTGTGAAGAATTTATTTTTAAAGAATAAGCCGATAGTCTGAATAGCTAGTGCTTAGAAAAAATTTGTTGTTAATTATAATTTTAATTGTAATTAAGAATAAATAAATAAAATAAAAATAAATAAATAAGTTAAAAAAAAATTCAATTTAATAGGCACTTATTCTTCGTGACTAAAAAGAATAAAATAATAAAAAAAATTTTTTAAAAACAACATTTTTTGAACTAAAAAGTAAAAAATATATCAATAATTTTATTTAAAATAAAATTATGTTTTATTTTGTTATTAATAATCTTATAAGCTATTAAATATAGCTCCCTCTTACAAATATTTGCTAAACTGACATATTGGTCTGAATATAGGGTGTTTGTTGGAAATCTTATAGGATAAAAGTGTATTACCTTTATTGCCCGCTTATGTAAGATACCAATTTACTTACAGCAAATTGCGAACCGCAGCTCCAAATTAAATGAGGTTAAGGTATATGATGTTTGATAAAATGTAAGATGAAGGAATAATATAAAGTACATCTTTAGAAAAAAATTTCTCCACAAGATAAAAATGTACGGACTAATTTTTTTACAGACATGGTTGATATGACATTGCCAATTGTGTTTGCTATCTAAAATCAAACCTAGATAGTTAACAGTTTTTGTTATCTGCAAGACATGTCTTTTATAGGTAACGGTAGAATCATTGAAAAATTTATTCTCAAATAGAAGGATTTTTGTTTTTTTTGTATTTAATAAAAGTTTATGTCTACTAAGCCATTTTTCAACGATATCAAGACCATGTATGATTGAACTCTTTAAAGATTCTTTGCTAACTTCAGCATATTTAATTACTGCGTCGTCAGCGGAGAGTTGAATTGTTCCTTTTAACGATAATCGAGAAATGTCGTCCACATAAAGTTTAAAAAGAATTGGACCTAAAATAAAGCCCTGCGGAACTCCTTTTTTTGCAGTGGTACTATTACTGAGTTTATCATCAATTCGAACTCTCTGCTGTCTATTCTCTAGGTATGATTTGAAAAAATTTACTTGATTTGCATCAAAATTTAGAATATGCAACTTATGCAGCAGTACTCTGTGGTCCACGCAATCGAAGGCTTTTTGGAGGTCTAAAAAATACACGCAATTTTTTTTATCAATATTATTAGTTATAAAATCATTTAGTTCTAAGCATGAAGCTGTCATGTTCGAGTTTTCCTCAAAATCAAATTGTTCGCTGTGCAAGATAGGATTATTTCGCAGAAAAGTCACAATATTACATATTATGCTTAACTTTACTATATACTTAAAAATATTTAAAAACTTCAAATATATAAATTAGACTTCGATAATATTTTCAAATACATAATAACTTCGAAATATATAAAACAACTGATCTTCTGTTGCACTTGCAATTATTTTTTCTTCGAAGTATATAAGGATAAATATGTAAATACATATTACAATTCCAATATTAAATTATTAATATTACATATTTCAATTATATAAAATACGTCAAGTAATTAATTTATCAATACTCGAAAAAATGATATACTCTTTCCACATAATAACTACTTTTTTATTTTCGTTTTTGTTTTAAATCAAAGTACTTTAAGTTTTCATCGGTAGATGTCACAGATAGATTAATTATACCAATAGTATTTGAAGTTGGCAAATTGGCATGGGATTGTGTACGAACTAATTATTGTTTGCATAAAACTTTAATAATTACACTCGTACCACTTAAATGATATAAGTTTTAATTTTTTAAAAAATATTATCTTACACATTTATTTTTTGCATATTTTATCATCATTTTTGGAACATTTAAACATTTGATTGAGGTTTTCTCTTATTTCTTTTTGTTATGTATTTCTTTATATTTATGTATTGATACAAATATTAAAGTTAATTATTTTACAGGGCTAGATAAAAATATAATGTTGAGTTATAAAAACAACCTTAATATAAGGTACTTAAATATGCAAAGCTTGAGAAATAAATTAAATAACTTAGGAATATTAATTAATACTTCACATTGTGACATACATATAATAGTATTAACTGAAATTTGGCTTCTAAAAGAAGAAAATCAATTCTATAATCTTCCGAGTTACACTGCCTATTTTTCTAATCGTGGAAAATCCTACGGAGGCGCTGCTATATTTGCAGCTAATATTTTAAGCAGTAGTTTGCTATTTGAAGAATATTTTTTCAACTCAAATATTCTGATTGTGAAATTATTAAGACAAAACTTTAATATAATGTGTGTTTATAAGTCTCACCAAACAAATATAAATGATTTTTTTGAAAAATTAGATGACCTAACTTCTTTATATAATAATTATATAAAAATACCATAATTCTAGGCGACTTTAATATTAATTTATTGGATAAAAATAGTAATGAGGTAAAAGATTATAGAAACACATTACTCTGTAATGGTTTTATAGTGTATAATAATATAAACGATAGGTTCGCAACCAGAATAGGCAACTCTTCGAAAACTATAATCGATCATTTTAGCACAGATTTAATTGATTATAGTTACAATTTTCATGTTTCTGATACTTCGTTATCTGATCATCAGCTGCTTTTTGTAAGTGCAAATCTAAGAGTTATTAAAAAAAAGAATTAGTTAAATAAAACTATTTTGAATTATGATAAACTTTCAAATGGTACTATGGGAAAATTTAATGTATTATAATAATATATAGATGATTTTACTGTAGCATTATCTGAAAAAGTACTTAAATGTGTATAAATCTGTATATTTAGTAATTTCGCGAAAAAAAGTAAAGAAAAAACATGAGTGGATAAATAGTGACATAATTCATAATATAAAAATTCGCAAATCTTTTCTTTAGTAAAAAAAAATATCCAAATGATAGGACGGTTAAAGAGGTATATGAGAAGTACAGGGACTTCGTAAAACGAGAAATTAAACAGACTAAGTATAATTTCTATAATAACATCATAGTTAGTCATCCCAACGATTCTAGAAAACTATGGAATCTTTACAAAAGAATAATGTACAATAATAGTAGTAATGATAATAGATGCGTTTTAAGCGAAATTGACTAGAATAACACTAAAATAACTAACTTTTTGGAAATCGCAAATAAAATGAATACATATTTCATAGATGTCACAAAAACTTTACATATCTCAACAGACCTTATTGAAGAAAATTATTTAGCGTCTTTTTCAAAAAATATTTACGAGGATTTATTTTTAACACCCATCAATATAGAAGAAATTAGAAATACTATAGATGCAATAAAGTTATATACTAGCGCAACCGGTTATGAAAGTATATCTTCTAAAATATTAAAGAAATTTTCTGATCAAATTAGCCCAGTCCTAGTACAATTTATTAATAATGCTTTAGAGTCTGGTAGTTTTCCTGAATCTTTAAAACTTGCTACGGTTACACCTATACTTAAAGCTGGCGCAAAAACAAATCCCCGAAATTACCGTCCAATATCAGTTTTGAGTTCTCCGTCTAAAGTCTTTGGAAAAATAATTAAAAGCAGGCTAACCCACTTCATAAATGCAAACGGCATCTTGCATAAAGACCAATATGGCTTTGAGGTAAACTCTAACACTACTGCCGCTTGTTTAGCTCTAACCGATTTTATATGAAGGATTATAGATGACGGAAAATATAAAGCTTGTTTATTTTTGGACTTGCAAAAAGCTTTTGATTGCGTAGATCATGATATATTTCTCTTCAAATTAAATCAATTAAAGTTCAATCTGTTCAGATCATACCTATCCAATAGGAAGCAGCTCACGCGATGTAATGACACATACAGCGATATAAAACATATAAAAAAGATGTCCCCCAAGGGTCAATTTTGGGGCCTACATTATTTAAAATTTATATAGATGATATAGCCAGGCTAAAATTAAAAGGATCGTTAGAGCTTTTTGTTGATGATGCAGTAATAAAATATTCTTCAGGTAGTGAACAAGAAATAATGGATTTAATTATACATGACTTGGGTTATATCTAGAAGTGGCTGCTAAAAAACAGAATGTCATTAAATATTCATTATTATTCAACAAATAAATATTCAACAAGTCAAAAATTTTAATATTTCAAAATAAAATGATTAGTTTCACATTATCTATAAAAATATTCAAATTGACTTAGTAAAGAATTTTAACTATTTAGGACTCATTATCGATAGCAAACTTAGATGGAGAGAACATATATATCACATTATTAAGAAGGTTGTTCCATATGTTTTTTTATCTTAAAAAGATTAAGAAAATACTTTAATAAAAAAACATTATATGTTATATATTCGTCCTATATTTGTTCAAATTTAATCTACTTAAATCCCATATGGAGTAACACTTCACAAATTTATATAAAAAAATTAGATATAATACATAAAAGAGCAGTTAAAACTATTAATAATTTGCCAATCAGATATCCCACAAGTTTGATTTATTCGCTTAAATAAATTAAGCTTTGAAAATATTTGCAAGAGAAAAGTGTGTTTTCTAGCTTTTAAAATAGTTAACAATTTAATTAAGCACAACTTTTTAATAAATCGCAATTTTGACATACATAATCATAATACTAGAAACCGGAGTAAATTTTATCTTTCTTTGTTCCGAACAGATAAGCAAAAAAAAATAATTGTGTATATAATACTTTAATGGCTTATAATAATTTAACAGATGAATTAAAAATTTTAACTTCCTACAGCTTATTTAAAAAGAAAATTAGAGATTTTGTTATAATTGTAAATGTAAATGTAGTAAATTAATTAATAACATAAAAATAAAAACAAAAAACATTAAAAAAAATAAATTATAAAAAAAATAACAATAAAAAACTAATAGCTAATTCTAGTATCCTGGAAATGTAGCTTTAAGAAAATAATTTGATAATTAAAGATAAAAATGAAATTATTGTTATTTAAGAAAATGAAATTTAGGAATTTCAGAATTGTTATATATTTTTTTTGATAATTATTAAACTATCTATACGACCATACAGCCACTTAATGGCTAGGGTCTAAAAAATAAAATGATTATAATACAATAAAAAAATATGTAAAAACCACTTAGTATGTAAAAAAAAAAAAATTTAATAAGGAAAAAAAAAAAGTATCAAATCTATTTTTTACAATTTTTTCAAAAATTTTTGATAAAGAATTCAGATTTGAAATAGGTCGATAGTTCGATTTGTTTGCTGCACATCCATTTTTGAAAACAGGAACAATAGTTGCAATTTTTAAAGACAGTGGAAACACGGAATTTTGAAAAGATGAATTAATGAAATTTACTAGAATTGGACACAGACGAAATGAAAATCTTTTAATAAATTTAGTAGATATGCCATCATATCCGGAGGCTGCAGTAGATTTAAGCTGATTATTAGTAGCTATTATTTCTTCATGATTTGTATATGATAAAACAAAATTGTTGAACACATTTCTCGTAAATTGGATTAGATATTCGAAATCTATTGGGTCTGACGATATATTTAATTCCTCCGTAACATTTATGAAATAGGCATTCATGGAATCAGTGATTTTTTGGTCATTTGTTATTTTATTGTTATCACATACAAGAGCTTTTATTGGATTCATGGTTGTAGGGTTCGAGTTAAACATTACTTTTTTGTATATGTTCCATAGTTCCATTTTACTATTAGTTGGATCACGACTTATTTCATTAGAGTAGAAGATTTTCTTAGCTCGAGTAATTAGTTTTACCACTTCTTTCTTACAGGCTTCGTATAGGTTTTTAATATGGCAGTTATATGGGTATTTTTTAGTATATTTGTAGTAAGATTCTCGTAATTTTAATTTTTAGATAATTTCGGTTGTCATCCATTCATTTTTATGTCTAGATCTTTTTACTGATATAACACGTATATTTTTTTGATTGAATGAGTGAATTCTTGAACAACATCATCAACATTTTCTAAATAATTAAGTCTAGTCCAAAGACTACTTTTCTCTATAGCCTCATAGGGTAGTACCGTTTTAGTTAATGATATGTTTTCTTTTATTGCTTTCAGGTTGACACTGATGAAAAATCTTTGATGGTCTGAGAGTGAGGTATTAACTATATAGAAAAAATATTCTAATTTTATCATGTCCGTTATGAAGTGATCAATACCGTTTTGGAGGTTTTTCTTATACTCGTAGCGTACTCTTCAGAATTCCTATTACAAAGGGCAAAACCATTGCTAAGAACAATATTTCTATAGTTTTGAATTTCTTGGATATTAATATTTAGTGTATTCAAGTTAATGTCCCCCAGTAAAATTGCATTTCTATACTTTTAAGTAATATCATCCATCTTCGAAAGAAAATCATTAACGTTGGTTTCATGTGACCTATAGTTATATACCTACAACATAAAGTTTTGTTTTAACAATTTGACTACTAGTATATTAGATTTTTCAAATTCTTCCTCTAAAACTAATGTACTTGAAATTTTTTCATTCAAATAAATCGCTACTCCCCCATAAGAATTGTGTCTATTCGAAAAGTATTATGTATACCTCGGCAAATTAAAAAATTTATTTTCAGAATGTCGTATCGAAATTTCCGTCAATACAATAATATCCATGTCATAATTATATGAATTTATTAATATTTCTAAATTATTTAATTTGTTTCGAAGGCTTTGTATATTAAAGTATAGATACAATGTTTAAATTATTATTATGGGAAATATTTCTTGTTGCCAACCTCTGAAAAGTAATTCACTTTTAAATTACTCTCTATATCTATATCAACAGCTGTTCCCTTAATGAGTATATGTAAAAATACTAGTTTATACATAAGAATGTTGACCATATTATTATACAAGGTGTTTCCGACTCGATGGTCTACCTTGAAATGGATGATCGGGCATATCGAGGCAAACAAAAAATTGTATTGGGGGGGGGGTCTATTCTGGACCCTTTTCGAGATATGAGGGGTTAAAGATTTTTTATAGACTTTTCATAAAAAATCTACAACTTTTGAACGGCTTACTATAGAGAGATAAAAAAAATGTATTTTGTGAAAATATTATTAGTTTATAACTTAAGATGAATTTGTATTATTCTCATTTAGTACAAAAGAAATAAGAAGTAATTGAATAATTATTTAAGGTTATTTTAAAGTAAATAAAAAAAAGGATTTAATTGTTGGTGGAAATAACAAAAATTGTTGTTTTGAATAATTGTTGGTAAATAAAATTAATAATAAAACATATGATGAAATAAACAAACAAAAATAAAGAGCAATTAAAGCAAATTTTGGTACTTTTAATATGATTAAAAAGTATGATAGTCTTGTTTTAGTATTATTAATCAAGAATTTGAAAAAATTTTTTAATAAATAATAAATCATTGTTGGAAGAAATTCTATAAACTTTGCTAACCTTTGTCTCACCTTTGATTGTTTTTAACCCATAGATGCTCAAAATTAAGCGAATTCTTAATTTTTTAATCTTCGTAATAAAGTTTAGACTGAAATTAAGTGAGATGATGTCGAAAAAATATTTCTTTGTTGTTTCCAGATTGTATATTCAATTCTGCCGCATTTCACGTAGCTGCTGTTTTTTTACTAACAATTCGTTTTTAATCGCTTCAGAAATCAGTTCCACGACATAGTGAGTATTGATTACTTCTTTTTGCATTTTTATTTTAATACTTAAGTTTATTTTTAACTTTTAAATTTTTATTAATGTTCATCAATATTTTTATTTATATTATTTTAAATTTAATTAATGTTAATAAAATTATTAGTTATTAATTCTTCTTATATTAAAATTTTTTTTTTTTTCCTTTTTTGCATTTTATATTATTATGAAATTGGAAGCGAAAAAACATTTGCGTCTGTTCACTTTGACAACCGTTTACTTTTTCCTATTACAAATTATATTTTATTATTCATTTCACATTTATATTAGAAATTATATTTTATTATTTATTTCACATTTGTATTCAAATTATATTTTATATTACAAATTATTTTACAAATTTTTATTGACGACTTGTGTCTTCCTCAAATGATCAAAACTATCTCGTAATTTTTTCTTTTGATGGTTTTATTTAAATTTATTTATCTCTTTTGGAGAGTTTCGTTGAATATGTTTTGTAATTATTCTTTCCTTTTCTGTCATGACATTCATTTTGCCAGGGCTACCACAAATTCATCTCAAAATAGCATCAATTTTGCCAAGGTTAAAATCTTTATGTAAGATTTAAAAAACCAGTTTGCACTTTTTTTTTAATTTTCAAAAATAGTTTTAAAATTTTAAAGAAACGTAGTTACACTTATTTTGTTCTGTTTTCATTTTTCTCTTTAAATTTTATAAAGCATTTTTTCTAATTATTATCTTCATATGCGCCTATTACTTAAGCCACGTTTACATCAATAAAAAATAAACCTGTACCACGTTAAATATTTTTGATTTCCTGTTATTGTTTTCGTTTTATTTTTGTCAACATTCTTACATAACAATTAATTAATGGTTTTTCTTTCCTCTTCTTTAAATACTTCATAAAAACAAACTATCAAAAAAAAAAAAAACAAGAAATAAATTCATCTCAAAATTGCAAGCATAAAAAAGCATTTATTCTAACTATATCCATGTTTACCTGTTACTTAAAACAAGTATACAATCTTTATAAACAACAAGACTTGTCTGACCGTCGCCGCCGCCTGTGTCCTACTTTTATGACATTAACCTTCTTTCTGTCTGACCTAATTACGGTTTGACCTACTTCCGGGTGACCTTGACCTACTGATCTATCTGGCCCAAGTGCCTACCTATCTACTCTTGTTATTTTCATACTTTATTTCTAAATTAATTGCAAATTAGGTTTCTTTAGGTTTATCCACAAAATGGAGTTTGAATAAAAATTTTTTCTTTGAAAATAAAAAAACATTTTATGAAGAAATATACACATAGATGGGAAATAACATATCATTATACGATTTCTGAGGTCCACATTAAATCAATTTAAAACTGATAGATTTACCTACTCCGAATTCAATCGAATTTCCAAAGATATGCCAATGTCAATCCAAATAGCTAATATTGTAAAGCAATTTCAAAAAAAAAAATTGTAAATATCGAAAAACATTTAAAATAAATAAAAAAAACTTCGTAGTATCAACACAAATTTGGATAAGAACTGTCATATAAAATAACCAACATAGCTAGTTTTCTAGTCTTTATTCTTTAATTTGTTGATAAATAATAACAACAATTGCAGTACAATTTATGCATAATATGAGATATCTGTATTTCATATTATTTTACAGTTATTAAAAATAATAATGAAATTTTATTCTTAGCTAGGTATATAATCATATTTTTATAAATAATATTATAAGAAAATTCTGTCAAATCTGTCAAAGTGAAAGTGGTGAAATCTATTAAATTTTATAAATATTTGTAAAATTAAAATGACCAAAAGTTGCGCAAATAGTAAAAAAAATATAACAGGAAATTCTAGAGGGATCCAATGCAGTGATAATTATTACAACTTCTATCATGTCAATTGCACCAATGTGACTAAACCTTTGTTTAATGCGGTAAAAGTAGGGAATGCATTTTGGACCTGTAATAACTGTCCAAAAGCTCATAATGAATCTATGGTTATACAGGCGGATAGTGATAGTGAATGTGACACAAACGATTCATTAAAAAACTACAAAAAAAAAGAACATAAACAGCTCTTCACAGCAGCTTTTTCTTCAAAATCACTCAACGCCCCTGCAATCTAAACTATATTATTGCAAAAAAATTAAAAATTCGCATCACTTTCAGTTTCTATGGGTCAAAAACAACCAAATTTGCTTACGCGAAACAAAGGTCAGCAAAAAATACAGAATTTCCTCCTACAATGATTTATTACATATTAAAAAGGTATTTGAAATACTTGATTAATAATACTAAAACACTAAAATTATTAAACTTTATTTTGATTATTGTATTTACTTACTACTTTTGTTTTTAGAATTTTTGTAATCTATAATTATAATTTAGTAGTTTTCAGCCACACACTACGTATTATGAATTTCGTTTCAAGCTTTGAACATCAGTAACTACATATTTTTTACGATTTTTCTACTATAAAACCTATACATAATATTAATAATAAAAAACAAACAACACATTTCATATTTATATTACAGTAGTATGGTACCTACGTATGTAGTAACAAAACGTACACAACAAAACAGAATAACAAAAATAAAACAAAATTATAAGAGACATTCTCGGTACTCTCTTTAAAATTGTGTATTCTTTTTTGCATGTGTAAAGAAAAAAATTTAAAAATTGATAAAAATCGTCATTTATCACAATATTTATTGAAATTTTAAATAGTTATGAATGATATTAATCTGATATTAATATTCAATACGTATCTAAGTATGTACTTATGAATAACCAGCGGGCGAGTCTCTTTAAAATTCAAATATATAATTGTTTTGGTTTTTTACTTTTCTATTAAATTGTTGCATTTATGTATGAATGTTTGTATATTATTTGAAGCGATTTTCTAATTGTATTCTTTTTTAAATTCAATTTCTTCTCATATACTTAAATTTGAGTTTACAGCAGTTCTTATAACCAAAATTAAATTTGAATAATTTTTTATTTTTAAATATTTTGTATGTCAATTTTATGCAGGGTTACCATTTGTACAATTATGGTAATATTTGTACGGTTTTCTCGCCCTCTGTACCATGTTGCATGTACAATCTTAATCAAGGATTGTACGACAAATACCCATAGGGTCTTTTTAGATTTTAAATATTTCACATTAGGGCAAGGTAAAACGAACAACGGCAATATTGCTACAGACAACGTTACTCATTAAAAAAATTTAACTGTATTTTGCTCCAACCTTTGTTTGTGCATTTTCTGAATGTTTTACGGATACCTATTCTGTTTTCACCACGTACCTTTAAAAAATTTATTACGAACTCGATAAATAAATAGACATAATAGTCCTCACTCACAATACCAAATAATCTAAATTCTAAATATACGTACACCAACTACAGACTCTTTATACAATTTAATTCTATTTTGGCGTTATTTTAAAAATAATTTCTGTTAGTGTTTTGACGAATTTGGTTTTGCTTTCTGAATTTTTATGGATTGTACTTTTTCCATAAATTCTATTTTCACATATATTTGTTTAAATTATTTTTTTTTTTTAGCACATTTTAAAAAAAATTTTGAAAAAATGTGCTTATTAGTTTCACTCTGTCTGTCCGTTTGTCCGTCCGTCTGTTTACAAAACTTCTACACCGTTAAAGATAGAGAAAAAAAATTTTAAATATGGGTAGGTCTCATAAAAAAAATAATTTTGTCGAACAACTTTTTCATGTAGCCCCATCCATTACGGAGCTACAGCCCCTCAAACTTTGAAAAAGCCCTATTTTTAAATGCATATATCTTATGTTCTGCTTAAGATTTTCTCAATCTGAAAACGTTATTCGACAGATATTTTTTTTACCTTTGTAAATTAATATCAAAATTATACAAATTTTTTAAATTTAGTATTTAAATGTACCGTTAAGTGAAAACCAAATTTTGCATGATTTTTCTACTTTCATAACTCCGGCCCGCTTTTAGATAGAGGCTTGAAATTTTGAGGCAAGAAAGAACTTTTGGAATTCGTATAAGTTTGCTCAGAAAATTTTTTTGGCCCACCCCCTGCTTATGAGCTATTAGGGCTCAAAAATTGAAAATTTGCTATTTTTAAACACCTGTAACTTAGGAACCTGTACCCATTTTACTTCGGAAAGATATAAAAATTAAAGCTACAGTAATATATTTTTACGTGTATTAAAGGTTTATTTTAGTTATAAAGGGTTCCAAAGTTGCAGATCTTCAAAATTGCGAAGAAGCCCTATTTTCAGATGTATATATCTCAGGCTCTGCGTAATAGTTTGGCAATCTAAAACCGCTAGAAGATTGAAAATTTTATTATCTATATAAAACAATATCAAAATTATGTAATATTTTGTAATTTACTATTTAAATTTACCGTTATGTGAAAACCACATTTTGCATGAAATTTCTTTTTTCATAACTCCGGCACGCCTTTAGATAGGAACCTGAAATTTTGAGACAAGAAAGAACTTTTGGAATTAGTATAAGTTTCTTCAGAAATTGTTTTGGTAGCACCTCCTCTTTTTAGCACATTTAGTAGCACATTTTTCTTCGGCAAGACATGAAAATTAAAGATTCAATAATATATTTTTACGTGTGTTAACGGTTTTTCTTAGTTATATAGGATTCCGGACTTACGGCTCCTCAAAATTTCAAAAAAGTCCTATTTTCACGTTTTTTCGTATTACATGAAATTTTCAAATTTTTGTGCAAGCCACAATTCTAAACAGTTTGTATTATGTTTTGGAAATGTTCGCTTTTAAAAACCGTTGGTTTACATTCTACCTTGTTTAATACTTTAAATTACTCGTATTCAATGAAACAATTTTTATTTTTATTACTTGTTATTTTTTTTACAATCTTTTTAATCTTACATATTTGTTTAAATTTTCTACTTTTTTTAATACTTTAAATTATTCAATGAAACAATTTTTATTTTTTACATCAACAACAAACTTTTTTGCCTTAATCTACTTTAACATAAACTTCAATAAATATTCAATTTCTTTTTTTTTCCTTTGCTATAAATTTCTAAAAAATAATCATTATATTATACACTTTAACATTAAATTCTTCTTATTACATAAACTAATAATTTCAATTACTCTTTACTTGTTTCTTTACTTTTTATTAGATATTATATTAGATTTTAATTCTTCTAGCGAAATCTCATTACTACAATTTTTATATTTAATTTTTACACTAACAATGAATTTTTCTCTTTGTTTAAACTACATTAACTTAAGCTCAAATAAATACTTAATATATATTTTTTTCATTTTTAGTCACCTTATCAATTGTAACCACAATATTAAACATAAACATAACATAACATCAAATAAACTTTCAATTATTTCTTCAAAGATTTTTAGAATCTGTCTAAAACCAAATCATAATAAGACAAATTTACATAACACAATTTCAAAGAAATATTTAATTATTTTTTTATTTTATTTTTAATAATTTTTCTAATTTCAAATCACATCTATTCAAACTTAAGCTTATGCTAAATTTAATTACAAAACCTTTCATTATTAATTTTATCATAGTATTACCACAAAAACAATAAAACGCCGAATGAGCGTTTAATTAATCCATATTTTATTTTTATTAATTCTTCAAATTGTAACACAATATTACATAACATGTATTTACATAACATAATTTCAAATGAATATATAAAAGCAGCCGTCCTGTCGTGGAGACAGCTGATTTTTACTTTTAAAATAATCTACACAAATTACTTTACACTCATCATACATAAGGATATATGTTATTATATTTATAAAAAAAAAATCTATAACATTGTATCTTATCTAAACACGTGAATAACATAATATTTTTCCTTTTATAATTAACTAGCAGAGTATCCGGCGTTGCCCGGAGTATTTTGTTGGCTTTATGAAATAAAAATTTTGCTTTTGCGTTAATGTAATTTAATTAATATAGTTCACGTATTACTATGCATTTACAGATGCTGATAGTTAAAATTTTAATCTTTAATTACATTTAATTAAATTTAATTCATTTTTTTTAGCAAATTAAATAAACATAGCGAAGGATTAGGGACAATTCGTTTACAAAAAATCTTTAAAGGAATTAGTAATCTATTGAGTATATACTATTAGGGCGAAATAAGTTTTCACAATATATCTAATACCACTAATACCGAAACATAAATCGCATTTCAATTATAAAAAACCATAATGTAATACATTTTTTTTCGTAATAATGTAATAAAATAACAACACGTCATGTTTTTATTAATAATCCTTCTACGCACATTATAATCCTTGTATGAATAATCCTTGTACATATCCGTTCAGGGAATGTACTGGTTTCAAAAGAACGATTAACACACCTAACCAAGATCGGCGCTAGCCTATCCGCAAATTTCTTGGGAAATTTGGTGCATATGCCGTCATGACCAGTTGCAGCACATGATTCCAGGGAGGTAATTATTTCGTTAATTTCTACCAAATTTGTTAGACTTAAGTTGAAATTCGAGTGAATATACCGATGGAAACTAAGATAATGATAGTCGATGTTTCCGACAGGTATATTAAGCCCATCTGTTACGGTTAAAACGTTTGGTTCATAACATCCGAGATTTCTCGTGGTTCAAAGAAGTCTTTGTTATCATGTTTGACAACTTGTATAAAACTTTTTGGATTTTGCAGATTGATGTTGTTCATAACTGACTTATATACAGTCCAAAGTTTCTTCGGGATCATTTGAAATGTGCTCAGAGTAAAAAGTTGATTTGCCTTCCGAGTCATTATTTTTACTCTATCTCTATAAGTTTTATACAAATTTGCAACGCGTGTGTTTTCAGGGTATTTTTTCTTGAATTTATTGTAAGAATCCCGAACTTTCATCATTTGAATAATTTCGGCCGTAATCCAAATATTTTTTTTTTTGCAATTCTTAATTGGAAGAATACGGATTAAAAAGTACACCATTAATTGGGTTGGAACAAGGACAGTTTGGTCTAAAGTTTCGTGAGTGCTTAGCATATCCCAGATTTCATCTTGAGCAAGATTGTCATAATTTAGAACTCCTTTTTACTCATTAACGGTCCCTCTGATTGGTTTTTGATCTGCGCTGATGAGTACCATTCAGACAAATACGTATCTGTTATATGCAGATTATATTGCAAGTTGATGATGTCTGTTATAAAATGATCAATCACAGTCTTACACATTATTCCAATCCTTGTTGCAAATTCCGTAGTGAACTTATTACGATTACAAAGCCAATGCTCAAGAGAGTATACCTATAGCTCCTAACATCCCTATTACTTCCATCTAACAGATTTAAATTAAAATCTCCTATTACAAATGAACGTTAGTTCATCTACCTTTTTGTTGAAATCTGCAAAATTAGTTGAATGTGACCTATAGCAAGCTAATATATTGATGTTGTTTTTCAACAACTTGACTACTATAAAACTTGATTGTAAAATTCTTCTTCAAATAATAGCGTACTGCTAATAGAATTAGCTACAAAAATTGCAGCACCACCGTATGCACCGTACCCGCTCGGTTTGCGTAATATCTGGTAAAACCTGGCAAATTATAAAACATATTTTCTTGTTTTTTGAGCCAAATTTCATTCAGAACAATAACATGGAAATAGCAATTATATGTAGCTAATAATGATTCTATATCATATAATTTCTTCCGTAAACTTTGAATATTGAAGTAAATAATGTTTAAATTTCCTTTTCAATTTGTTATTATATTTTGTACTGACCCTGTACTATGATTCACACTCATCTCATCTCAATACTGATCATACCGATTATTATTTAGAAAACAATAACGAAATATAAAATTTGACACGTAGTAAGAATAAATGGAGAAGTGAAACAAAAACAATTTAGTAATATTTGGATTTCGTGCACAGTGTAAATGTAATTTATAATTAATTTAGGGACAATTAACATTCTTAGGTTATAAAATATTGGTAAAATTAATTTAGATATATGTTTTGTATTAAAATTTATTATAAATTTGAATTTGGATGGATGTTTAATATTTCGATAAAAATTTAAATAGATATTAAAAATTAAGTAAATAATAGTGTTCCGTCTTCAACATCACATGATGGATCCACCTACAATTAAAAATAAAGAAACACAAAGAAACACATCAACAAAATATTTAAATTTATACTTATCTGAAATTTGGGAGTTTAATCACCACCGAGTCACCATGGTCAACGTCTTGGGTCAGCTTTGATCGCCATGGTCATCTCACAGCACCAGGAATTTTTCACTTATTATTTAACAGTTATTACCAGTTTGTTATTTATTGTAGTTATGTATTTACTATTTACATACCCATTACTATATATACTATCTATGTACATACCTTAAATGCATGTGACAGATATTATTATGTCACATATCAATCCACATTAATGACTTTGTATTCAATAATATTTCATTTTCTATTGTTTAACTTATTTGAATATTAAAATTGAATTATAATTGAATATTTTTTTTGTATTAAACTTAGAAATTTTCATCTTGAATATATTAAATTATTAAGCTAAAAGATATTATATCAAATTACCAATAAAATGATTAAAAAAAAATCAATCATAATTTAAATTCATTACATTATACAAATACATTATTAAGTTAAAATATATTATATTTATTACATTATTATATTCTATTATATTCACTATTATATTCAAATACATTATAAAAAATAGCCGACGCAAAAAGAATAGAGCAAATGATCGTCATACAAAGGGTCCAAAATATGCTGATGGAAAAATTCATTACCAACTATAAGAAAGGTGGCTCAGTAAGGAAAACGAGACCATACTACGAAAAAAAATTAAAGGATTTCCAGTCTATGTGGGATATTTTCGAAGAGGGTCACAGATCCATTCTATTCTTCAGTGTGAACGAAGAACTAGGAATTAACCATGAATATATTGAGAATGACGTGCATGCAGAGTTTTTTTGACAACAATTATCATGCCATGTTGGAGAAATACCAAGCGAAGGTGAAGGTGACCTCTGTCGAAACTCCAGTGACCACGATAAACATATCAAAGGAGAATCGGAAATACATTGATAGCGGAATTCAGCTTTCAAAAATTTTCTTTGAAAAATTTGGCGGGAACACGAAATGGCCAACTTTCCATGACCTATTTACAACTATGATACATAATAATAAATCTCTATCGGCTGTACAAAAACTCCAATATCTGAAAGTACAGCTAATCGGTGAACCTGAGCAATTACTTCGTCATTTTCATGTTACCGAAAGGAATTATACGTCTGCATGGGAATTGTTGATGGAGAGATATGATAATAAGGGGGTGCTCGTCAATAATCAATTAAATAGGCTGTTAAACCATAACACGACCATCAATGAGAGTGCACAGAGGATTAACGGGTTGTTGGATACAACATTTGAATGCTTACAAGCTTTAAATAATTTAGACATAAACACAGAAACATGGGATCCAATAGTCACGTTTATCTTCACCCAAAGTTTGCCGCAAGCAACTCATCAGTTATGGGAACAAGAAATAAGCAAAAATAAAACTACTACCAGCCTTAAGACGTTAAAGGAATTTTTAGAAGCCAGATTTAGGGTGTTGGAAGCTGTAAATTCAAGAGGACCAATAAAAGCAGAATTCAAAAATACAAACAGTAATATCAAAGTTAAACCAACAATCAATAATTTCCATTCGATGCAAAAAAATTCGGTGTGCTCGTTGTGCAATGGCCACCATGTTATAAGAAGATGTCAAAAATTTTTAGCATTAAATCCATCAAAACTGTCAGAAATTGAACGAGAAAAACGACTATGTTTAAATTGTCTCGGAGCTGCGCATATGCTGAAAGACTGTTCAAGTGAGCATACATGTGTTCATTGCAACAAGCGTCATCATACTCTCATACGCTTCAAAATGAATAATGTTATAGTGGATAATCACTCCAATGGTGGCACCAGCGCAGTCTCCAGTCCTTCCACATCACGTCAAAATGATACATTTATATAGACAAACCACATATTAAATGTTGATAGTCCAGCATTTATACCGACAGTTCATCACAATCGTACAAATGACAATAATTCATTTGGGTATAAAAGTCGAACTCATCAAATTCTACTTGCAACAGCATTATTAAGAATTCTAAGCCCAACCGGAGTAGAAGATGTAGTGAAAGCCGTGATAGATCAAGGATCACAGGCTTCATTCATAACAGAAAAGGTGGTTCAAAGGCATAGATTAACAAAGGAAGCAATCAACGCTACAATCCAAAGTATTGGTCGAGAAAGAGTACACTCTGTAAAGTAATGTGTTAGATTTGAAATCTCTTCATCCAGATATTGACATCAATGTGAAATGTTTGGTACTACCGAAACTTACAAATTTGTTACCTCAAACTAATATACAGAATAGACATTGGAAACACATAGAAGGTTGAGAACTAGCTGATCCGAAGTTTTATAAACCCGGTCAGATCGATGTACTTTTGGGTGCTGATGTGTTCAGTCAAATTTTGCTAGAAGGTTTAATGAAGGAGGAACCAGGTATGCCGATCGCACAGCAAACCATATTTGGTTGGATTTTTTCAGGCAAGAATCACGAATCCGCACCACAAAATGTGACCATAAGGAAGAGAAGGAATGTGAAAGGATATATATCGAAACAACAACGCGACGTGCAGATGGTACTTATGAAGTTGAGCTACCATTTAGAACAATGACACATAATGACTTTTTAGGTCCATCTAGAAACATAGCGCAACAAAGGGTTTCTATACGAATTAGAAAAGCGTTTTAAAAATAATGTAGAGTTGAAAACAGAATATATTAAATGTATCAATGAGTACAAAACATTGGGTCACATGAGTCTAGTTGATCCAGAAGAACTTTTTCAAAACAGTGGCTCAAACATCTTGTCGTATAAAACCAGCTACCTGTCTCATCACGGGGTTATTAAAGAGGCTAGTACCACAATAAAACTTGGAGTATTATTCGATGCTTCTAGAGCGACAAAAAGGGGCAAGTCCTTAATGACATGTTGTTAAAAGGACCAACGATTCTATATGAGTTGTTGACGATATTGATCAAATGGCGAAAACATCGAGTTGCTTTCACAACCGACATCGAAAAGATGTATCGTCAAATATGGAAAAAAAATGTGCACACGGAGTATCAGATAATAGTGTGGAAGGAAGATCCATCCCTTCCAAATCGAGATTACAAATTATTGATAGTCACGTTTGACACAAAAAGTACACCATACTTAGCAGTGAAAACTCTTAAAAAACTGGCACATAATGAAATGGATAATTTTCCTGTAGGCTGCAGAATCATAAACAATGACTTTTACGTCGATCATCTGTTTCCGAGAGCAGATGACGTTGAAACAGCATTACAGGCTCCACAACAGGTCATAAGCGCCACAAGATCGGCAGGATTCTCATTACGAAAATGGATGTCTAATAGTAACAAATTAATGCAATCATTGCCACTAGAAGATTGCGAAAAATTACTTCCAGATCAAAATAATAACGCAGAGACTACTCGAACTTTGGGTATACATTGGAATCCAAAGAAACGATTCTTGTGGATATTCCATCAACCTTGAAGAAGCTCCTGTGACCTGGACTAAAAGAAGCATATTATCACAAATCGCAAAGTTATTTGATCCTATGGGATGGTTAGCCCCAATTATCATATCGGCTAAAATTATCATGCAAAGGTTATGGCTATCAGGGTTACAATGGGATGATGAAGCAACATCTGATTTAAGAAGGGAATGGATTAAATACTTTCAAAATTTAGAGAAAATTAAGAGAATTGCCATTAAAAGATGGATCGGATATTCCGAAAAAAATACAGATATTGAGTTACATGTCTTTTCAGACGCTTCTACAAAGGGTTACGCAGCTGTCGTGTATATGAGTACGACAGAATCTAATGGCTCAAGATGAATATTGATTATCATTTCCAAGACAAAGGTTGCACCAGTAAAAACCATATCGTTGCCGCGACTTGAATCATGCGCTGCCGTGCTAGGAGCCAAACTCTTAAAGTTTACTCTATAGGTTCTACAAATACCACAACCAATAAAATTATACGGATGGACAGATTCCGAAATTGTACTCGCATGGCTTGAAAATCATCCAACAAAATCTACAACGTTCGTCGCCAACAGGGTTTCACACATTCACGAGCTGGTTGGTCAAAATATTTGGCATCAACCGACAAAACAAAATCCCGCAGACGTCAAGAGGTTTATGTCCATCTGAACTTGAAAACCATCCCTTATGGTGGCATGGTCTAGACTGGCTAATGAAATCATACACACATTGCCCAAATAAGAGGGAAACCCATACCAGCCTTGAACAAAGAAAGCTTTAGGTCAACCTTGCATTACCAACATTGAATAACTATATAATCAAGAACCAATGTTCGTTATATACAAGATTTATTCGCGTGCATACTGTCACCAATTCATCTCAAATTGTAAACTCAAGGAAAAAGATAGGAGAGAAACCAACTATTTAAAATCAAATGAGATTAAACAGCCGTTCAAACAATTAATAAAGCGGGCCCAGCAAAGGACATTTGCAAGAGAGATAGCTATGTGTAAACGAAATGATAATTTAAAAAAGGGTACTTTAATAAAATTAAATCCGCTTTTAGATCAAGAAGGTATCTTACGAGTGGGGGGTCGTCTTAAATTTTCAGTACTTCCGTATTCAGAAAAACATCCAATCATTTTATGCGACAAAGATATCTTCACAAAATTATTAATTGAAAAGGTTCATAAAGAGTGTCTACATGATGGACCACAACTGATGATGTCCTTATTAAGAAAACAATTTTGGATTATTAATGCTAGGAATACGATCCGTTTTCAAATATATAAATGCATTCCGTGCTTTAAACAAAGGGGTGAAACACGAACTCACCTAATGGGCGAGTTACCAAAAAGGCGAGTACAGATGGCCAGACCATTCCTACTTTCTGGTTTAGATTATTGTGGCCCATTCGAGTTGAAAACCCACAAAGGAAGAGGTTCTAAACGGTATAAGTCATATGTAGCCCTTTTCATTTGTATGTCGGTCAAAGCTATTCACCTGGAATTAGTAACAGATATGTCAGCAGAAGGATTTATAGCTGCTTAACGAAGATTTTGTTCTCGTCCTGGATTCTGTACCGATCTATATTGCGATTGCGGTACTAATTTTGTAGGCGCGCATAAAATATTAAAAAATCAAACACCTTTTATGGTGGGAGGTATAAAAATGGAAGTTGCTGAATTCATGGAAAATGTCGGAGTTAATTTTCACTTCAATCCCCCTGGTTCATCACACTTCGGCGGTCTATGGAAAGCTGGAGTTCGTTCAACTAAACATCACTTAAAAAGAGTGTTAAATAATATCATACTAACATACTAGGAGTTTGCCACGTTATTAACACAAATCGAAGCATGCTTAAATTCAAGGCCACTTTGTGAAATGACAAGTGATCCTAAAGATTTATTATCCCTAACTGCAGCTCATTTCTTAATTGGTGACAGCTTGTTATCTACACCCCAACAATGTGTTTTGGACTTGAATGTGAAGAGACTGGATCGTTGGCAACATCTACAACATATCCTGCAGAGTTTTTCGCGACGATGGAATACCGAATATATGAGCCGTTTACAACAACGTCCTAAATGGAACCGAACATGCGAAAATTTAAAGATAAATAATTTAGTCATAGTAAAGGACGAAAATCTTCCACCGAGTAAATGGATTCTCGCTAGAGTTATAGATACTCATTCTGGCTCTGATGAATTAGTACGAGTAGTGACCGTTCGCGCAAAAAATTCAATCTTCAAACGACCCATTTTCAAATTATGTGTTCTTCCAATCGGAAACCAACCGCTTGACCAAACTGATCATAATTCGCAAAATCAAACCGATTCTAAATCAAAATCAAACTAAATCATCCGTATAATCAAACATTCAAAATCACATACAATTCAATAGCACACTTATAAAACTCTCAAATTCGTTTTTTTTCGTATATACAATTCATACACACAATTTTAAATTCGTACCACACTTAAAAAAAAAAAAATATCATATTAACATTTTCTCACCAATATGTTACTAGTTATTTGAATGGGCAGTTTCAGATGGTGAGTTAGAGGCACTCCACTATCTTCGATGTCAACGATAGTTCCGGATGTTATTATTGAATTGTTACTTCAAAGATGATAACAATTTCAACACAACCTAAAAACCAAATGGTAGAATAAGTTTATTTTATTTATCATATAAAAAGTTTTATATGATTTTATTAAAATTTTGTTTTTTTTTTTAGTTTAAAGGGTAACCTGAATTGATTTTAGATATTCCTACATAATATCAAGGGGGGGGGGGGAATGTTCCGTCTTCAACATCACATGATGGATCCACCTACAATTAAAAATAAAGAAACACAAAGTAACACATCAACAAAATATTTAAATTTATACTTATCTGAAATTTGGGAGTTTAATCACCACCGAGTCACCATGATCAACGTCTTGGGTCAGCTTTGATCGTCATGGTCATCTCACACCACCAATAATTATTCAATTATTATTTAATAGTTATTACTAATTTGTTATTTATTGTAGTTATGTATTTACTATTTACATACCCAATACTATATATTATCTATGTACATACCTTAAATGCATGTGACAGATATTATTATGTCACATATCAATTCACATTAATGACTTTTTATTCAATAATATTTCATTTTTTATTGTTTCACTTATTTGAATATTAAAATTGAATTATAGAAATTAATTCTTAAATTATATTTACATTAAATCTAATAGATGGCTCTGGTCCATGATCATCGAACATTATTATAGAGCATAATGTTAATTATTTCTGTAAACTTAAATTGGAATTTGGAATAATTCTATATAAGAATGTAAACTGTTAAAACAGATGCTATTAATTATAACTTGTTTTTCTTATGTACTTTGATTATCTACTTTCAAAGGATTTGTTATAGTTTGCTCGAACGGTTATAGTTTAAATAAGTTGTAAAGATAAGTTTATTTTTAGAGAAGAAAAAATAAATTGTAATTCAGAAATCTAAAAAAAATAAAATTTTTAATTGCGCCTAAAAACTTTTGTTTAATTTTTAATAACTATTTAAATTTTTATCGAAATATTAAACATCCATCCAAATTCAAATTTATAATAAATTTTAATACAAAACATATATCTAAATTAATTTTACCAATATTTTATAAACTAAAAATCTTAATTGTTCCTAAATTATTATATTTCATTTCTCCATTTATTCTCACCACATGTCAAATTTTATATTGCGTTATTGTTTTCTAAATAATAATGGGTATGATCAGTATTGAAGATGAGATGATTCATAGTACAGGGTCAGTACAAAATATAATAACAAATTGAATAGGGAATTTAAATATTATTTACTTCAATATTCAAAGTTTAGGGAAGAAACTATATGATATTGAATCATTATTAGCTACATATAATTGCTATTTCCATATTATTGTTCTGAATGAAATTTGGCTCAAAAAACAAGAAAATATAATTTGCCAGGTTTTACCAGATATTACGCAAACCGAGCGGGTACGGTGGATACGGTGGTGCTGCAATTTTTGTAGCTAATTCTATTAGCAGTACGCTATTATTTGAAGAAGAATATTTACAATCAAGTTTTATAGTAGTCAAGTTGTTGAAAAACAACATCAATATATTAGCTTCCTATAGGTCACATTCAACTAATTTTGCAGATTTCAACAAAAAGGTAGATTAACTAACGTCCCCTTATACACGTTCATTTAGAATAGGAGATTTTAATTTAAATCTGTTAGATGGAAATTATCGGGATGTTAGGAGCTATAGGGATACTCTCTTGAGCAATGACTTTGTAATCTGTAATAAGTGCACTATGGAATTTGCGAGAAGGATTGGAATGATGTGTAAGACTGTGATTTATCATTTTATAACAGACATCATCAACTTGCAATACAATCTGCATATAACAGATACGTATTTGTCTGATCACCAAATGGTACTCATCAGCGTAGATCAAAAACCAATCAGAGGGACCGTTAATGAGTCAAAAACAGTTCTAAATTATGACGATCTTGCTCAAGTCGAAATCTGGGATACGCTAAGCACTCACGAAACTTTAGACAAAACTGTCCTTGTTCTCACCCAATTAATCAAAAAGTACATCCGTATTCTTCCAATTAAGAATTGCAAAAAAAAAAATATTTGGATTACGGCCGAAATTATTCAAATGATGAAAGTTCGGGATTCTTACAATAAATTCAAGAAAAACACACGCGTTGCAAATTTGTATAAAACTTATAGAGATAGAATAAAAATAATGACTCGGAAGGCAAATCCACTTTTTACTCTGAGCAAATTTCAAAAGATCCGACGACCCCGACGATCCTGAGCAAAATGAATTTGAGGAAAACTCAAGTACAACTTTAGCATGCCTTTCATTGAGTGATTATGTAACGAAAAGTGCTGAAGCAAGTAGGTTCAGTGCCTGCCTTTTCTTTGATATACAAAATGCATTTGATTGCGGGGACCACTCAATTCTACTTCATTAGTTGTCATGTCTCAATCTTTCGGAACGTCAACTAAAATTTTTTGAATCATACCTAACTCAAAGATCACAATACGTTCGTATACGATATATTTCAAGTAGCACGAGATTAATGAAAAAGGGTGTACCACAAAGATAAATATTGTGGCCTGATCTAATCAAATTACATACCGACGATATCGCGCACCTGAGTATTACTGGAGAATTAGATCTATTTGCTGATGATGGGGTAGTCTTAAATACTCCAAAGGTTGTGAAGTAGAATTGAAAAATGCAATTTTGGAAGATCTGGAAAATGTTAACGAATGGCTCCTAAAAAACAAATTGGTTATAAACATAAAGAAAACCAAAATACTATTATTTGAAATTAAAGTTTTTAATGATCCTACCTTTATATTTAAAAATACAAGAATTGAAGTTGTCAGAAGTCATAACTACCTAGGACTTGTAATTGACTCTAAAATAAAGTGGGGCGCGCATGTTGATTTTTTAACAAAAAAATTTCTCCGTATTTATGTTTCCTAAGAAGACTCCAAACATTTTTTGACCAAAATACTCTACATGTTATCTATTCTTCTTATATTCTCTGTAATGTGGTATACGCCAACCCAATTTGGAGTGGAGCGCCGCAAATTTGTTTAAAAAAGATTGAAGTGCTACTGAAAAAAGCAATTAAAATAATACATAATCTACCCATACGGCATCCTACTAACCTAATTTATTCTACAAAATATCTAAGTTTCGAAAACATCTACAAGCGTGAGCGTTATATGCTCGCCTTCAAAATTATAAAAAACAAAATTAAACATAATCTCACGCTTCACCGAAATTTAGATATACACAATTACAACACTCGTAACAAATGTAACTTCTACCTATCTTTCTTCAGAACTGACAAACAAAAACTGAACTGTCTTTACAATTATTTAAAAAATTATAATGATTTACCAAATTAAATTAAAGAAATCAATAATATTCACATTTTCAAAAACAAAATTGTGATTTCAAACTAGATGCGTAATTTTTACATTCCCTGTTCTCAAATTAATGTTGATAAATTTTGTTGATAAAATTTAAAATAAGTATAAGTTAGAGTTATTAATAAGAAGAATGATAGAAAGAAAAAAAAAAAAAAAAGTTTAATTGTTTTACAATGTAAATTAATGGTATGTACGAATGTAAATATAAGGTATGTTAGAGTATATTATTATGAAAAATTAGCAATTTAATGGACAAATTTGAAATTTTAATTTAAATCCTTTAGACCAAACAGTTTCGACTATGGTCATCAAAATTATATTTTACTTAATCTTATTTTATTTTTTTTATAAATTGGAATCATGAATATATAATTTAATCAAACTAGCTTTAAGATATATTTACTTTTTTATATTACTCATAACATCTATTTTTAAGTTAAGTTGAAATATAAATGAAATAATAAGGAAAAAAAAAAAATTTTTTTTCTACTTTTAGTCTACAGGTTATCTAATATATAAAGCAGAAATTCTGTTTGTTTGTTTGTTTGTTTGTTTGTTTGTTTGTTTGTGCCCTTTTCACGTAAAAACCACCAGTCCGATTGCCACCAAATTTTGCAGGAACATTTTTACGACCCCGGAAAGTGTTATAGGCTATATGGTATTTTGGTTCATTAACCGATTGCGGCCCGAGAGCCATTAAAGCTTTTTCGTTTTTTCGTTGCCCTGCCTAAACGGTTTGATCGATTGAGTGGAACATTTGTACAAATGTTCTTCTTAGCTTTGGACGGGTGCCGAAGAAATTTGGATATAATATGTTACCCGGATTCGGCCCGGCGGGCTTCCAAAAAAATGTTTGTTTCCGATTTATGTCCAATTTTGTATGAGGGTTTTATGGTTCGAAAAAAAGCCTGTGACAAATTTTTATGAAGTTCCGTTAACCCGTTTGGGCAGGAGAGCCGAACAAAGTTCATTAAATTTTTCTGTTGTCCTGCTTAAACGGTTTGACCAATTGAGTTGAAAATTTACAATAGTGTAGCTCTTTACCATAGGAGCTCACTGAGTTGATTTGGTTACGATCCATTAACCCGTTTCGGCACCAGAGGTCACTGAAGTTTTGAAATTTACTTAGTTGTCGCACTTAAACTGTTTGACCAATTGAGTTAAAAATTTATCAAAGTGTAGCCATTTACCACAGGAGCTCACTGAGTTGATTTGGTTGCGATCCCTTAACCCGTTTCGGCACCAGGGCTCAATAAAGTTTTTCAATTTCTTTGTTGTCGCGCTTAAACGGTTTTGCCAATTGCATTGAAAATTTACAAAAGTGTAGCTGTTTACCACAGGAGCTCACTGAGGTGATTTGGTTACGATCCATTAACCCGTTTCGGCACCAGCGCTCAATAAAATTTTTTAATTTCTTTGTTGTCGCACTTAAACGGTTTTACCAATTGAGTTGAAAATTTACAAAAGTGTAGGTCTTTATAACAAAAGCTTTCTGAGTTGATTTGGTTACGATACATTAACCCATCAGGCTTCAAGCCATGAAATTCTCATTTTTTGTTGTTGTGCTTAAACGATTTGATCAATTGAAAATTTGCACAAGTATTGCACTTTGGCACACAAACTCATTCAATAAATTTTGTTGTGATATATTAACACATTTCGACACGATAGACTGTCAAAAAAAAAATTTTGTTTCTAATTTCTGTCTAATTTGGCAGGATGAAGTTATGGTTCTAAATAGAGCCTGTGACAAAATGTTTGTTAACGTTTGTTAACCCATTTCCGCACGAGCACTTATTAATAATATTTTGCCTAATTTTGTGTATTGTTATTATTATTAAAAAGATATTTCCAACACTCTTTACTTTTATCTATACTGTTTCTAATATCCCATAAAAACCTTTCAATGCAAATTTCTAATATAGAACAGTAATTGAAATAACCTTATTCAGTATCTTAAGAATACTGTGTTTAAGTCTTAACAACATAACATTTTCGGCTGTTGTTAAAATACAGAAACAATCTCCTACATTAGACAATCATCATGTCATCATTCAGAAATGCATTACTTAAATGTGGTCTTTAGATGTGGTCCACCTATATAAGATGCATGTGTATAACATATTTCGCATAAAATATCATTGAAATATGTACATATAGTATGTACAATATCCGTATATTTAAAAATACTATAAACTTAATCAATTAAATTAGAAAACATATTCACATTTCTGTACAGCATTTAATCAAAAATGAGAACATACATATTTACAGAACAGAAAACCTTACATTCTTATCTATATACAATTTTTACACATATTTTTAGCCAATCAATTTGAAAACATAATTAGAAAAACTAAACGTAAAAATATTCTGGTTGATTTATAAAGGTAAAAAACAATCATATATTTTTTATATTGAAAATATGTTAAACAGAACCTGAAATGTATGTTTAGGTATTAACGTATATATTGTAAAAACTCACTTCGCCGTAATTGTGTACTCAATAGATTATTGATTCCTTTAAAGATTTTTTGTAGACGAATTGTCTTTAATTTTTCGCTCTGTTTATTCAATTTAACTAAATGTAATAAAATAAAATAATATGTAAAAAAATATTTTTTAAAATATGCTTTTATCGAAACCAAATTCGCCCCCTAAAAAGTAGAAAATAAAATTGATTGCAAAATTTTAGCTTTTTTGAATCTTATAATATAAAAGTGAATTGCTAGTGCAAGCATTTTGGACTGTTATAATATAAAAGTAAATTGCTGGAATAAGGTTAAATAAAAATCTAGGAAATTTGAGGTTCGTGTTTCTTTTTTATTCCAGCAATTTACTTTTATATTATAACAGTCCAAAATGGTTGCACTAGCAATTCACTTTTATATTATAACAGTCAAAAAAGCTAAAGTTTTGCAATCAATTTTATTTTCCACTTCTTAGGGGGCGAATTTGGTTTCGATAAAAGCATATTTTAAAAAATATTTTTTTTACATATTATTTTATTTTATACTTTTTAGTTTTAAATGAAACACATAATTTGAATTTAAAAATATGGGATATTTTTTATTCATACATACATTAATTATTTTTTCTGATATAAAATACGTTTTATAATTTTATACCAAATATTTAAGTAAATTAAGAGACGTTAAATCGATTCCATTACAGCAAGAGTAAAAATTTTTTATTCCAGAAACTCATAAATAATGAAAGTACCTCGAAGGGTAAAATATGTACCAAAATATTGTGAGTACATAAATATTACAATCCAACAACATAACTCGAATGAAAATGATATACATAAATGTACTTTACTGTATATTTCTATAGTATACTATTAGTAGTATATCGTATATCCAAACAAACATCTAACCTTGAACACCTACCTACCTAATCGCTTAATAAGATCATGCAGTAAAAAATGTTGACAAATATCTTGATTTAAATTATAAACAAATGGAGCAGAACAAAATAATTTAGGAAATTAGTTTAACATAATATTATGTACGTACGTACATACTTACATAC
Organism: Poecilobothrus nobilitatus; assembly: GCA_947095535.1. Lineage (NCBI taxonomy): Eukaryota > Metazoa > Arthropoda > Insecta > Diptera > Dolichopodidae > Poecilobothrus > Poecilobothrus nobilitatus. The sequence continues at coordinate 91,589,276 of OX352772.1, forward strand.
GTAGTTTTAATTTTTTGCGTTGACAAAATTTTGTTTGTAAATCATAATTCGTAATGCGCAAAAGCATAATTTTGTAATGAACTTCACTTTTTATATTCTTTACTATGTAATAAATAAAATATTATGTATGCATGTATTTTGAATTTGTTAATTGGAATTATTTTGAATAAAATTTTATATCTATATCTATATACACAATATACATAATAAATGTTCCTAAATAAAACACATAAAACATTAATTTTTAACGCCATGCATATTCAATATGCAATAAAGAATGTTGACAACAAATATTCTGATTTAAATCCTAAAAAAATGTTTTAAAACAAAATAATTTAGCAACATAAAAATATTGTACCTATATATTTTGTGTTTTGCTAAATCCTAATACAAAACAAATGTACACATCAAGATTGATTGAACTAAATTATTATAGGAGGAAAGATCAAATAATATGTGTGTATTATACATAAAATTTTTTTAAAAAAGTTATGATGAATACAGTTAACAAAAAAAAAAAATGTACATACACGATGTGGATTCGAACCAAATTAGCCTCACTTTCAAAACCTGTACACTCTCCTCTGCACTATACAACACTTAAATATTTTCTGAACATATTACTAACATAAAATCTTAATTTTTAACAATGCATATTCAATATGCATTAAAAAATGTTGACAGTAAATATTTTGATTTAAATCCTAAACAAATGTTGTAAACAAAATAATTTAGCAACATACATAAAAATATTGTAGGTATAGTGTTTTGCTAAATATGCTAATACAAAACACCATGTGCAATGAACATCGACATTATACTATTATAGGAGGAAAGATCAAAAATATAATGTGTATGTTTGTATGCATGAATAAGAGATAAAAATGTAAGTTTTAAATTGATATATACAAAAATGTGTACATATTTTATTCAAAAAATGTTGATGAATAGATAGTTAAAAAAAAAAATGTTGCATGTGAACTGGATTCGAACAACATGATCTCCACTTTTGAAACCTGTACACTATCCTTTCCACCATACTACACATACAAATGTTGCTACAGATTACGAAGATAATAAAAAGCGTGACGGAATGACAAATAAATAAATAAACAGACACCGACGAGTTAATATAAAAGCATATAAAATAGAATATTAACTACCAGTATTTGAAAATATTATAAATATACGTCAACTATATTAATTAAATTATATTAATTCAAAAACAAAAGTTAATAATTTTTATTTCATAAAGCCGATCAAATACTCCGGGCAACGCCGGGTACTCTGCTAGTCTAATATATAAAGCAGAAATTCTGTTTGTTTGTGCCCTTTTCACGTAAAAACCACCAGTCCGATTGCAACCAAATTTTGCGACCCCGGAAAGTGTTATAGGCTATATGGTGTTTTGGTTCATTAACCCATGGTAGCCGGAGAGCCATTTAAAGCTTTTTCGTTTTTTTGTTGTCCTGCTTAAACGGTTTGATCGATTGAGTTGAACATTTGTACAAATGTTCTTCTTAGCTTTGGACGGGTGCCGAAGAAATTTGAATATAATATGTTACCCGGATTCGGTCCGGTGGGCTTTCAAAAAAATTTTTGTTTCCGATTTATGTCCAATTTTGTATGGTGGTTTTATGGTTCGAAAAAAAGCCTGTGACAAATTTTTATGAAGTTCCGTTAACCCGTTTGGGCAGGAGAGCCGAACAAAGTTCATTAAATTTTTCTGTTGTCCTGCTTAAACGGTTTGACCAATTGAGTTGAAAATTTACAATAGTGTAGCTCTTTACCACAGGAGCTCACTAAGTTGATTTGGTTACGATCCATTAACCCGTTTCGGCACCAGGGGTCAGTGAAATTTTGTAATTTACTTAGTTGTCGCACTTAAACTGTTTGACCAATTGAGTTAAAAATTTACCAAAGTGTAGCTCTTTACAACAGGAGCTTATTGAGTTGATTTGGTTACGATTCATTAACCCGTTTCGGCACCAGGACTCAATGAAATTTTTCAATTTCTTTGTTGTCGCGCCTAAACGGTTTTGCCAATTGAGTTGAAAATTTTCAAAAGTGTAGCTCTCTACCACAGGAGCTCACTGAGGTGATTTGGTTACGATCCATTAACCCGTTTCGGCACCAGCGCTCAATAACATTTTTTAATTTCTTTGCTGTCGCACTTGAACGTTTTTATAAATTGAGTTGAAAATTTACAAAAGTGTAGGTTTTTATAACAAAAGCTTTCTGAGTTGATTTGGTTACGATACATTAACCCATCAGGCTTCAAGCCATGAAATTCTCATTTTTTGTTGTTGTGCTTAAACTATTTGACCAATTGAAAATTTGCACAAGTATTGCACTTTGGCACACAAACTCATTCAATAAATTTTGTTGTGATATATTAACACATTTCGACACGATAGACTGTCAAAAAAAAAATTTTGTTTCTAATTTCTGTCTAATTTGGCAGGATGAATTTATGGTTCTAAATTAAGCCTGTGACAAAATATTTGTTAACGTTTATTAACCCATTTCCGCATGAGCACTTATTAATAATATTTTGCCTAATTTTGTGTATTGTTATTATTATTAAAAAGATATTTCCAGCAGTCTTTACTTTTATAGCAGTTCTATACTGTTTCTAATATTCCATAAAAACCTTTCAATGCAAATTTCTAATATAGAACAGTAATTAAAGTAACCTTATTAAGTATCTTAAGAATACTGTGTTTAAGTCTTAACAACATAACATTTTCGGCCGTTGTTAAAAAACAGAAACAATCTCCTACATTAGGTAATCATCATGTCATCATTCAGAAATGCATTATTTACATGTGGTCTTTACATGTGGTCTACCTATATAAGATGCATGTGTATAACATATTTCGCATAAAATATCATTGAAATATGTACATATAGTATGTATAATATCGGTTTATTTAAAAATACTATCAACTTAATCAATTAAATTAGAAAACATATTCACATTTCTGTACATCATTTAATCAAAAATGAGTACATACATATTTAAAGAACAGAAAACCTTACATTCTTATCCATATACAGTTCTTACATATATTTTTAGCCTAATATCAATTTGAAAACACAATTAGAAAAACTTAACATAAAAAAATTCTGGTTGATTTATAAAGGTAAAAAACAATTCTGTATTTTTTATATTGAAAATATGTTAAACACAACCTGAGATGTATGCATTTAAAAAGAAGTTTTTTTCAAAATTTGAAGAGCTGTCGGTGCTGTAGGATCTCCAACGGTGAGGGTACATAAAAAAGTTGTTCTACAACATTACTCTTTTAAAAGACCTATGCGTAGTTAATATTTCATTGCTCTTTATTAAACAGTATATAAGTTTTAACAGACGGAGGGACAGAGCGAACTTAATAACAAATTTTTCAAAATGTGCTTAAATAATTCATATTCATTCACCAATAATTGATAATTTACCAAAACATGAAGTGATATTACTTACAAAAAAAAAATTGATTACATGGTCTTTTATAATTTAAATACGATTTTATGTTTCGGTATTAACGAATATTAACGATTATTATTAAGTTTTGTAAACAGACGAAGGGACAGAGCGAACCTAATAGCAAATTTTTCAAAATGTGCTTAAAAGGATAATTCACAAAAACATGAAGTGACATTACTTACGAAAAAAAATGTTCTACATTATGGTCATAATTGAAATACGATTTTATGTCTCGGTATTAAAGAATATATTGTGGAAATTCACTTCGCCGTAATTGTGTACTCAATAGATTATTGATTCCTTTAAAAAATTTTTGTAGAAGAATTGTCTCTAATTCTTGGCTCTGTTTATTCAATTTAACTAAATCTAATAAAAAATAGAATATAAACTACCAGCATCTGTAAATGCATAGTAATAAGTTAACTATATTAATTAAATTATATTAACGCAGAAACAAAACACAGAATTTCATAAAGCCAATAAAATATTAAAACATGAAGTGGCAATACTTACGAAAAAAAGTATACTACATTATGGTCATAATTGAAATGCGATTTTATGTCTCGGTATTAACGAATATATTGTGAAAATTCACTGCAACGTAATTGTGTACTCAATAGATTATTGATATTTCTTTAAAGGTTTTTTGTAGACGAATTGTCTTTAATTCTTCGCTCTGTTTATTCAATTTAACTAAATCTAATAAAAAATAGAATATAAACTACCAGCATCTGTAAATGCATAGTAATAAGTTAACTATATTAATTAAATTATAATAACGCAGAAACAAAAGAAACATAACAGTCCAAAAAGCTAAAGTTTTGCAATCAATTTTATTTTTTACTTTTTAATGGGTGAATTCGTTTTTGATAAAAGCATATTTTAAAAAATTATTTTTTTTTACACATTATTTTATTTATTTTTACCTATTTTTTTTGTATTAACTTTCTTAAATTTAATATATTACTTTAATTAATTTGTTTTAAACTGAAATAAATAAATAAATAAAAAACAAAAAATGAAAGGTAAAGCTAAATTTTTTAAATTTTTTTTTAAATTAAATAACAATTATAAAATTAAAAATGAAAGCGTAAAAACATTTACAAAAAACCAAAAATAATTTCAACATTAAAAATAAATTAATAAAGTAGTTTTTATTTTGAAAATTGATGAAAAATACTACTATAGCAATAAAATTAGATTTTTTTTTGATTTAGCATCCAAATGATGATTTTAATCTAAAAAATGATTTGGGAAAATGTAAATCACAAATGAAAGTTTTTATCTTTTTTGGAAATTCAACGAACTTTGCTCACGAATTTTGGAATTAGTCCTTCCACAACCAACAGTAAAACTCTTAAAACCCATATAAAATTTTGTTTTAAGTATTTTAACCATTAAATTTTAATTACCAAGAGAAATATTTTGCAAAAATAAAATAACTTAAGAAGTCAATATGTATGCATATAATAATACATATAAATCCTCTATAACAAAATATTAAATCTAAATTCTAATCCAAATAATTTTTGATTTTTTATTTTTATTTTTCTGTATTCAAAGCAATCAAAGTAAAACAAAAACCACACAAATATATAACAAATAAATGTAACAGTAAGTCGATACAACCGACTTATTTATACCCTACACCTAAAAAATTCAAATTAAATTAAAAATCCATAAGTTATATTAGTTAGGTCTTTAATATAAGCTAAAAAAATAAATGCTTTTAAGACCTTTGTACAAAATTTCAGGTTTCTATCTTTATTAAATTCGAAGATATGCTTGTTAGGTCTTGGGAAGTGTATGAAGGCATCCGGACCACCGCCCCAATTTATCTCAAATTTTAGAGACATCAGAACAGGGTAGAACACTCTTATATCAAATTTCAAGTTTTTATATTTATTACTTTCGAAGATATGCTTGTTCGGTCTTGGGAGTTGTGTGGGACATACCCGAACAAACGATTCTATTTCATCTGAAATTTAAGGCAAATCAGAGATTCAGGAAAACACATCTTCGTACAAAATTTTAAGTTTCTATCTTTATTAATTTCGAAGATATGCGTATTCGGTTTTGGGAGTTGTAAGGGAGGTACCCGAACCCATGTTCCGATTTCGCCCATGTGCAATCCCCGCCTTACTTTAGTCGTTGTTAACCTGCATTATAAATTTCATCAAGATAGCATCATTATTTTTTGAGTTATCGTGCGTACGGACAGACGAACGGACATCGCTAAATCGACTCAGGAGGTGATCCTGATTCAGAATACATATACATGTCCATATCTACATATAAACACCATGTCCATACGTACATGTCCATATCTATATATATATACACCATACCAAAGTTAATATATCCTATACTTTAGGTGTAGGGTGTAGGGTGTAAAAAAAAAATTAAAAATGTGAACATACAGCCATAGACAAATGTACCGTTTAGTCGTATAGATAACATTTTTATTATACATATTTTAATTATACATTTTATTAACATTATTTTTATTATTACATTTAACAGTGACTTACTTCCCAAGTTATTTTTCTAAAGTTTTAAAAAATAAGTGTTTAAATAATCCCCTTCGATTTACTTATCTATATGTTATTTGTCTATGGTAAAATTTAACCAAAAGTTTAATACTATTAAAAAATGCCAATTATTTTGTTTATTCACCCCATATTTCAAATTGGAAACAGGGGTTATAGCTACCTGGTATACATTTATGTGCCACGGTACCTTCTAATAAATAAATAAATAAATTTGTTATTTATTATGCACTTATTTGTAAAAATAACAGCAAATTGCTATCTAAATATATATTATGTAGATATAAAAAAAAAATAAAAAATCATATCTTTTTTTTTGATTTTTATATCTTTGAGAAAATGATATAAAAATGAAAAATTTGCTTAAAAAAAAAACTTTTTATCAATATCTAAATGTACATATATTAGGTATACATACATATTATATTACGTACATACCTACGTACATAGCAATTTTTAATTTTTATTTTTCTATTGTTTATTAATTATTACGTTTTTTATATTTTTTACATGAACATTTTTTTTTAATTCTGTTTAAATATCCTCAATTAAATATTATCACAGCAATGATCAATTACCGAAAATTAAAAAAAACTTAAAAACATTAATGTAGTTTTCGATTTTCGAAATACATATGTTATGTACATACATATATACATACATAAAATTTTGTTTCTTAATTTGTTTAATGCCGTAATTGAACTAATTGAATTATATTTTCTAGATTACATAAGTATATACTCGTATGTATAATGTATATAATAATTAAAAAAAATTACACAATGCCAATTTACCTAATTTGGCAGTGATAAACAGTAAAAATAATAATAAATTTAAAAAAAATTAAAAATAAAAATATTGTGATTTACGGGTCTTATATCTACATCAAAACTTACCTACACTACCATTTGTATAGGTAATTTGTATATAATTTGTTTCAATACAATTTTTTTACAGTGCCATACAAATGCAATGATGTAAAAATGGTTATTTCTTGCACCACTGTTAACAGTACTTGACGTAAGACGTGACAGTGAAGAGGAGAAAGCTGAATGGTTCGCTTAAATTTCACCTTTTCAAATGAAAACTACATTTGAACTCGTAGTTATTCTTTAAAAAAGTGAGACAGAATATCAAGCTCGGTTTTATGCATTGGACCTAATGGTAAGTCTAAACATTGAAAAAATTTCAAAAATTTTAGACATAATATTATGGACAATAATAGTATGTACCTACTTGGTGTTTTATCAAATACTTTATATGTAATACGAAAAATTATTAATTTTTTAATTTTGTACACAGTTGGGCTTAAAATTGCATTTTTTCTACCTTAATTCTAACATAGTTATATTAAAAAAATAACATTTTAATTTAAAAAAATATTTGTACATATTCGAGTATCATTTTTATTATGTATACTATTATTTGCACTATCATAAAAGTTTCTTTCAATATTTCTTGTCAAAATTGCAATACGTACACAGAAAAATTAATACTTTTGTTATATTAATAAAACATTAACTTAAAATTTTGATTTGATATAGAAAAAATTCTAAATTTTATTTTAATATAAAATTCGGTATAATTAGGAAAATACCTTCATAACGAAAACTTAATTGCGGAAATTGATACAAATTGGTATTTTTCCTAAAAGCAGAACAAAATAATTTTTAAAAAATGTAATTTTCATACACTTTCTTTCACAAAACATTTACAATTTACCTACATACATATATATTTAAACGTTTTCATGCGATTTCCGATAGCCTTTCAATATATCTAACCGTGGTTATAAATTCTTGAAATACAAATTAGACTGTTGGTTAGTCGACAATTTTTTGATTGATATTTACTTGTATTAAAAAAAATAAAATAAAATGTAACATATTACTGAATAAAAATGTATTTCTCTAATAATGTTCACGTAATATAATAATAATAATAATAATAATAAAATGACTATAATACTATTACTAATAATATGGCCGTAACCAGAAATAATGCCCAGGAAATAAAGCCATCGAAAGTGGAACTAAAGTCAAAAACGCTTTAAAAAGGAAATAATGTCGAATCGCCCTTATTTCCGTTTTCTTTGCAAATGTTCCGTTTTTTCTTTGACATCACTGATATATAAGTGATTTAGGTTGAAGTAGATATGTAAATATACTTAAAAAATAATTAGCAGGGATTTTAGATATGAAATCAGAGTTATTCTCTTTTTCCAGAATATTTATATATATATTTCTATAAATGTAATTCTGAATTAGGAGAAACTTTAGAGAGAGAATCAAAATCAGGTTATTCCCTTTTTCCAGAATATTTATATACATATATATATATATATATATATATGTATATATATATATAAATATATATAAATATAGATATATATATATATATAAATATATATAATAATATAATATAACATATGTGGGATGCTGCATTAAGAATGGTTTTAGAGTTGCTTACAAAGCCAGAGTTATACGTTTTCTCCAGAATATCCAAATATATAAATCCACCTCTAAAATTCTTCCTAATTTTTAATCTCGCATATACATCTAGTATAATTTTCCAAATAAAAAAACCCTTTTTAGTAAAATTTAAATTTAAATTAAGGCGGGTTTTCATGATAAATTTCGTGGATATTATCGCAATTTTAGAAAAAGATAAAAATATACTAAAGAAATATAGAACTAAAGCCGATTAAGCCGATTCGGTATTATTTCTGGTCATCTAATAATAGCTGTTATAATGATGCTGCGGAAAAATAAAACTATTTATCTAACTTTTAAATATATAGTACATATTATGCATATATGAGTCAGTAAGTTAAATATGTTACTTCTTTTTGAATTTTCTTAAACCAATTCTTTAATTAAAATTTAATAATTTTGATTAATTTAAAGGCACTCTTTTTCTTAACTCGAGCAATTATATTATATTCACAGAATAATCAAAATAATAAAATTTGCTAAATAAATTTAATAAGATTTTTTTGAACTATCGTAAACCACAATATTTTCTATTTTGCATTTATGTACTAATCGTGTTTTATAAATACCGTTAATTTTGAAAAATTTATTTTAAATACCTATATACATATTTTAAAATTCTGATACTCATAATTTACAATCTTTTAACCATATTTGGTATATATTATAAAAAGTATAAATATATATAAATATATATATTTACATATAAATTGGTTTTATTTTGAAAAAAAAAAAAAAAAATTAATTCTAAATTGCATTCTCGTAAAAATATTTTGTTGAATAAAAAAGCTAAAAGCCTAAAATATACAAGTACATTTAAGTAAATTTATCTAAATTTTTATGAATATCTTCAAATTCGTCTCATTGTTTGTCCAGTGAAAAATATAGAAACTTTTCTTTTAAAAACTTCAATCGGCTTTTCCATCGACGATTGAGAATCTGTATCATAACCTTCACTTTCGTCATCTTCACCAAATATAATTGTTCTCGTATATGCAACATTTGGATCAATATTTTCGCTAAATCCTGGATTTAAAATTATATTCGGTACTATTTCTGTGCTTCCCCAACCATCCTCAAAGTCAACTACAAAGAAAAAAAATTATATTCTGCTTCTGTTAAAAAACCAAATTTTGTATAAAAATTAAATTTCCACACTTTTATCATATAAATATTTAATAAATTATTTTGATCCATTAACATTCAAAACTTATTGATTTACTGACCATTAATGCATTTTGATGTTGTTAATGTAAGCATACATAATATTCTTTTGATCAAAAATTTAATAGTGTTGATATAAGATTGTGGTGTAGTTTATTATAAATTATAAATACTATTTGAATAAAACTAACTTTTGAATAATATATTAATACATTAACAGTGTTCATTTAATTAATCTTACAAACAAACACTAAAGAAGCTAAAATTATATAAATATTTATATTATGTAATTTAGCTCAAAAATTAATGAAAGAATATAACACTTTAAGATTTAATAATATTCATATAATATGTAAATAGTTCTATAAAGTATCTATTGTTAATTATTTCTAATGCATATAAAAATAATATCTATAACAATGAGTGTATAAGCCATTTATATATTTAAAAATTATTTTCAATATATCTGTACCGAGTGAAGGATATTGATAACATTCAACAGCCAAGGTAACTGCTAATCCAATTGTTAGAACTACAAGGGCACCAAGAACTAAGACGACGGCAGCTACCCAAATTCTTACATCAAAGTTTTCAATATCTTTTATGATAAGCCGCAATACATCTAAAAAAATTAAATAAATTTGTTTATTTATTTTAAAGATACGATTTATTTTTTTTAATTCAATTAAACACAAAAAAAGAAAATAAGAGGAAAAAAAATAAATTAAACGTTATTAATTATATAAATAGTTCATAATATGTTAATCAAAAATCACATTTGTTTTGAAATTACATAAAATTACTTATGTTTTAAATGCTCATTATTAACCATAGGAAGTCATATACATAGATATTTTACCTTAACTTCATATAGGCTTGATATCAGTGTTAGTTGGTATTAATTGCATCATTGTTAACCGTTCTGAATGGTTTAGTATATTTTAATAATTTTGTATACAGTTAAGTTGTTAACCATTTAGTGAAGTGTTTAGTCTGATAATTCAAAGATTATAAAATAAAACGCCAGTTTTTTAAAAAATATATTGAATCGTATGTATAAATGTTATAACTATTCGAGCCTAAATTTAATCTTAATTAATTGAATAAATGAAAATCAGAAAATAAATTAAAAACGTAATTATAATCTTTTATACTATGGGCCCCTGCTAATGTATTACTAAATCTTATATTGCATTCAAATTCATATAATCGACATGTAATCGACAGCTACAGTTTAGACAAATACAATTTATCGAAAAACGACAATTCATACCTAACATCGGATATATATATATTGTTCATTTTGAGACATACATATATATAATTATTAAAGATTTATGAAAAATCAAATATTAAACAAAATGTTAGCATAAACAACCCCCTTTTACTACGGGTTTGTTTATTTACAGTTTTTTTATTTGGTTTTGTGAGTCTTTTAGAGTTTAGACCTTTAGACAAAGAGTACAAAATAACATACATACATATGTAAGTACATAGGTTTTCATTTTGTACCCAAAAACAAAATAAAAAAAGTACTAATACTATTTTTCTTTGTTTCGCTGTTTGTATAACGCAAAATTGATTTTATTGTTATTTTCTTCTTTTCTTCATTCTTCTAATATAATGCATGCATACTCATTATTCTATTCTTGGGAATTTGTACTCTTTTTTTTTGCTTCCCTTTTGTATAACACAAAATTGATTTTGTTGTTATTTCCTTCTTTTCTTTTTTCTTCAGAACATATAATGAAAAAACATAGAAATGTGTACGTATACATTATACATAATATGTATTTGATATTACTATTTAGTTATTAGTAGTATTTATAATGTATACATACTCATTATTCTATTCTTTGCAATTTGTACTCTTTTTCTTCGCTTCTTGTAAAACACAAAATTGATTTTGTTTTTATTTTTTTCTTTTCTTTTTCTTCAGAAAATTCAATGAAAAAATAATAACAAATTTGTGTTATATTTATAAGTATCTACTATGTAAATTGTTGAAACTTGAAGTGACGAAAAAAAGGGAAACAACAAATAAAAAAAAATCTTATTTCACAAATAATAATTATGTCCTCTTTATTTCTCTTTCTTATATTCCCCTATTCTATTAGTTAAAAAAAGCAATGTTAAACATGCTTGGTTAAAAAACATTAGTGTAATATTATTATAGATATTTTTTTTTTTATTATTTATTTATAAATATACAAATTGACTTATACATTTGTCCAAGTTGACTATCTCAGAATACGTTTCGCAAAAGCACTGCGAATACTTAGAACCTAAAAGCAATTTGGATTAGGTTCTAAGCTGAAAAGGATTAACAGAACTTACCACCACTTTCCGTACGTTTTTTCTTTCAGAAAAGCAATACGCAAATGAGGTCTTAAAGTCAATCTTAATTTAACAGATATTATATAAATGTCAACTTTATTTGTCAACCTTGTTTTTTATTGTTACAACAAAACTACAGTGTTAAAATAAAAAGTTAATATAAAAATAAAACTAAGTAAATGAAACAAAAAAATTTTTGTTTATTCACTTTCTTTCCCTTAGATAGGTAAAGAAGTGCAGATGCACACATACCAATTTAAGCTCGTTGTGTTGTCGTTGTGCCTCAGTCATTCTGAGCTTTTGACAAAGCGCAGTATATCGATTATATAAATCTGCGATTAAAGATTATCCAAGAAAATGTTATCAGACACAAGAGCTAGACATTCATACAAAAGGTGAACAATTGATTCTTCATCTTTTGCATCGTTGTTACTTCTGCACAAATCATATGAGAAACTGCTAACGATCTGGTATTATATGGTATAGTTATTGAGACGAACATTTTCAGTAATAGGAACCCTTAGATTAACATTGCCTAAACCTTGAAAATTACCTCAAATTGATATGTAAAGATTTTACGATAGTGTAGACCTTCTTATATATTCTTAGTATTCGCGTGTTTGGAGTCTTATATAACTCTTCTGGTCGCTGAAAATTTTTAAGGATGAAAGATGACGAACCGATTCGGAGAATGTCCTTTGATTAGCAATGGGTGCTTTTACCGACCTTAGGGATAAAAACTACATTGATACTTGAACAAATATTTGAAATTCGGACTATTTTAAGGCACCCCTTAAGTAACATTTCTAGAAATCAAAACACTGATTATTATTAATAGCAAAATTAATAGTAACAACAAAATTCAATAATAATATGAACTGAATTGCATCAATAAAAAATCACATTAAATGAAAATTAAATAATTTTTAAACATTAAAAGTGTTGAGAAAATAGAGGACAAGCTATTGAAGTTTGAAGCAACGATAAAATTGAGGTCTGGATCTCAGACCTACTATGTACGCTGCTTAAGTACACTCCAAAATTCTTACGGATCTAAGTGAATGTATTATCTAATATTTTATCAAACTATTAATTTACGCCATATTGAGTGTATTCATAATAGTAACACGAGTTCCTTGAACTTACATACCTTATTTCAAGTGTTGCCTTAAAACCAGTACTAAAATACCCTGGTCTTCTTAACGTTGTTCGTATTATTATAATAAACTTGGACCCTAAGATCGAACAACTTTGTGGTATTATTTCCAGAACATATATGCATGTTATAGTCATTTCTAAGTTGCGGTTAAATTCTCACTTACTCTCTCATTGCGTGAGATTCTCTGGTTTCAAACTGTACCGAAATGATAGGGATAAACTTTACTGTAGTGATGGCTGGCTGCGGGGTTGTTGTGTTACAATTTATGTGCAATTAAAATTCTTAAAATATCAACTTTAAATGATGATGTTAATTATTTGTTTGATATAAGAAATAAGTATGGTGCTTTCTTATTAGCTGGTTTATATTTACCGCATCCTTTCCTAAAATAAGTTGTGCCATTTAAACTAATACTTAATAAACTCAGCTTCAAATACGAAAACATAATCATTTTTGGTGATTTTAATATATAGTTAATTGAAACTAATCAGAGTATAGAAAGCAAATTCGTAGTATGTTTGATAATATTCTATCAGTACTGTCAACGACCGTATTTTCTCAAGTTTTAGTACTAATCCTTCTTCTATAAAATTATTAACGTTATTGTAAGTTAATAAACGGAGATATTAGAACTTTAGAGCAGACCCCGATCTTTGTAATATATAATTAGGATGTAATATATCTTGTTTACAAAAATTGTGATGTTAAAATATTGCTTAATCATATCAAGGAGTTGAAATGGCTCAATATATACCGTATACATAAAATTAATGACAGTTGTTCTTCAAAAGCTAAAGTCTTGAGTTTTATTTTTATTTTTTATTGCAAAACCACAAACTAGGAATATGATCGTTTGTACTGAAAGTAGTGATTAGTGGGATGGGATAGGGATAAAACAAGTAAGGATAACGGGGAGTAAAAAAATAAATTTTAAAACGTTTTTTCTGTTTTATTTATAGATCTCCCCAACAAATACATCGGCCAGCCGAAATCATATTACTAAAAGACTAGTTTGGAGCTACAACAGAGCTGACTGGGTTGGTTTGAACAGTTTTTTGGTTGATTTTGATTGGTCGATGTGTTTTCGTAACAGAAACGACGCCACCATGCTACAGACGCCATTAGTAAAATAATAACTCTTTTAAAGCGTTTACACCAAGGTCCAAGCCATGGTTTAATGACATCTACAGAAAAGCTATCGAATCTAAAGAGGAGCATTTTAAAAAGTACAAGGCCAATGTATCTGAGTTCCCACTTGCGGGCTATAAAGCGGCTGTGAACAATTGCAAAAGAATTATCAATCAGCAAAAATTTCCTTATAACCAGAGGTTGAGACAGAAAAAAATGAATCTCTCTCACTGTAATCGCTCCTTTTGGACTTTTGCAAAAAGTGTAAAGAACAACTTTTGTGGATCATCGTTTCCTCCGCTGATTGATACCGGCAATTTTATCATTTCCGATTCTATTGGTAAAGCTAATTTTTTCCCAAAAATTTTTGCAACAAATTCTACACTTCCTCCTACAACTCAATTACCTCCAGTATACCCTTCTGTTGATCCTACTAAGGTTAATTCTTAATTCTTCAGAAGGTATACTTCAGGTCACGTGCTGTAGTGAAACTGCTAACGAATCTGAATGTTAAAAAGTCCACTGGACGTGATTGAATTCCATCTATGGTTCTCAAACATATAGCCGCTCCCATTTCGAAACCTCGGTAAATATCCCAGCCAATGGAAAGTTGCACTCGTTTTACCAATTCCCAAAAAAGTTGACAAAAGCCCTTTAAAATTATCGACCAATCGCTATCACTTCTGTCCTCTCTAAAATTATGGAAATTTTGGAAAACAAAAGGCTTTTGAGATACCTGAATCGCTCGCGTATTTTAAACGATCGTCAATACGGCTTTCGCAGTCATCAATCTACAGATGATCTTTTAACTTGACTCTGCGAGAAGCTCAACACCAGCATTAATTGTTCCGGTGAATCTGAGGTTGTAGCTTTCGATATCTCAAAGGCCTTTGATTGCATATGGCATTCTGCTCCCCTGAGCAAATTTAAGGCCATTGGGCTGGACAGCTCTTTCTGTGCATGGATTCACGATTTCCTTGCGAATCGTCGTATTCGTATCCTTGTCGACAGTTTTATGTATGACACTCATAAAACGCTGGCATTTCACAAGGCTCTGTCTTATCTCCCACTCTCTTCTCAATTTTTATTAACGACCTACTCAGTTCTACCCTCAATCCAATCTATAGTTTTGCCGACGACAGCAGTCTGGTAGCATCTTATGATTTTTAAAAAAAATCGAATGCTACTTCAACCGCAATCAGTTTAAAAAGGGAAATTATGGCTAGCTCAGTTAACCACAACCTAGCGAAAATAGCTGATTGGGGTGTTAAAAACAGAGTTGAGTTCAACACTTCCAAAACTCAAAGCTATCAGATTTCTTGCAAAAGAGATCAATCCATACCAATTCTACGGTTGTAAGGAGAAAATATACAGCGGTCTTCAAATTTAAACATTTTAGGCATGCAGCTTATTCAAAAAATATTGTGGAATGAGCTTATTTTTCCTCTAGTGATCTGGCCAATATCTATAAAGCATATATTCGACCTAAGATACAGTATCATTCTCACATATGGGCTGGCGCCACTCAAACATCATTAGGTTACCTGGACAAAATCTAAAATCGCGCCATACGCCTGATTGGCGACCCTACTGTTCAGTGAACCGTTTACTCCTCTTAACTCACGTCGAAATATTGGAGTTTTATCTCTCTTTTAAAGATATCGTGTAGGTAACGACACCTGTTCTATTGAATTGAAATGAATAATGCCTCCCTTTAAACAACTCCAACGCAACATTAGCGAAGCCTTAAGGCTCATTTCTACTCCGTGGAAATTTCTGGTTGGTTTAAAACTGGTTAAGGAGACTCTTTTATTGTGAGAACCGTTAAAATGTGAAACATGCTTCCATCCGACGTATTCCTCTCTGGTACAAATGCTCCATTATACAATTTACAACTTTTCAAAAAGAACCTATTCAGGTTGGTTCCAATATACCCGCCAATTCTCCTCTATATTCATATTTCCCTTAAGCTCCTCTGTTCTGCTTGAAACCTACGATAATTTTGTAAAACGTAAAACTTCCCTAGAGTTTAGGTAGCGTGAGATTTCAAATCCTGAGACTATTTGAGAGAATATTATATTAGTCAATTCGTTGTTTAAATATTCTAAGAGGAACATGAAAATGCATTGTTCTAAAAAATACTACCTTTTCCATTTCGAAATCTGAGTTGGAATATAACTCACATATTTGGTCTGGGGCCTCCACTTCCTTAAACTTTCTTGATTGAGTTGAAAAACGTGCCATTTGTCTAATTAATGACTCCATAGAGAGTAATATTATAGCCTCGCTTGACGTCCGTCGTAATATTGTACCTCTTTCTCCTTTTTGTAGATATTTTGTAGTTAATAATTCTCAACAGATTCTTCTCAAATTTATTTTTTTACTCCCCGTTATTCTCACTTGTTTTATTCCTATCCCATCCCACTAATCACTACTTTAAGTACAAAGGATCATATTCCTAGTTTGTGGTTTTAGAATAAAAAATAAAAATAAAATCAAGACTTAAGCTTTTGAAGAACAACTGTCATTAATTTTATGTATACGGTATATATTGAGACATTGCAACTCCTTGATATGATTAAGCAATATTTTAACATCACAATTTTTGTAAACAAGATATATTACATCCTACTTATATATTACAAAAATCGGGTCTGCTCTAAAATTCTAATATCTCCGTTTATTAACGTTATTGTAAGTGTTTATTAACGTTATTGTATGTTATCTTCGTTTATTAAAGTTATTGTAAGTTAATAAACGGAGATATTAGAACTTTAGAACGATCGTTTAAAATACGCGAGCGATTCAGGTATCTCAAAAGCCTTTTGTTTTCCAAAATTTCCATAATTTTAGAGAGGACAGAAGTGATAGCGATTGGTCGATAATTTTAAAGGGCTTTTGTCAACTTTTTTGGGAATTGGTAAAACGAGTGCAACTTTCCATTGGCTGGGATATTTACAGAGGTTTCGAAATGGGAGCGGCTATATGTTTGAGAACCATAGATGGAATTCCATCACGTCCAGTGGACTTTTTAACATTCAGATTCGTTAGCAGTTTCACTACAGCACGTGATATGAAGTATACCTTCTGAAGAATTTTAACCTTAGTAGGATCAACAGAAGGGTATACTGGAGGTAATTGAGTTGTAGGAGGAAGTGTAGAATTTGTTGCAAAAGTTTTTGCGAAAAAATTAGCTTTACCAATAGAATCGGAAATGATAAAATTGCCGGTATCAATCAGCGGAGGAAACGATGATCCACAAAAGTTGTTCTTTACACTTTTTAGAAAAGTCCAAAAGGAGCGATTACAGTGAGAGAGATTCATTTTTTTCTGTCTCAACCTCTGGTTATAAGGAAATTTTTGCTGATTGATAATTCTTTTGCAATTGTTCACAGCCGCTTTATAGCCCGCAAGTGAGAACTCAGATACATTGGCCTTGTACTTTTTAAAATGCTCCTCTTTAGATTCGATAGCTTTTCTGTAGATGTCATTAAACCATGGCTTGGACCTTGGTGTAAACGCTTTAAAAGAGTTATTATTTTACTAATGGCGTCTGTAGCATGGTGGCGTCGTTTCTGTTACGGAAACACATCGACCAATCAAAATCAACCAAAAAACTGTTCAGACCAACCCAGTCAGCTCTGTTGTAGCTCCAAACTAGTCTTTTAGTAATATGATTTCGGCTGGCCGATGTATTTGTTGGGGAGATCTATAAATAAAACAGAAAAAACGTTGTAGCTTTTTCAACTCGGAGTTTCACTCAAATATAATGGAAAATTGGGTTGGAGCTTTTAATATCGAGAAGAGAGTTGAAATCTACCTCAGAACGTATATATAAAGCGACACCTCGATGAGAAATAAAAAGCGGAACTAAATTATAGCCGTTGATACTGTAATTAGTATAATCGCCTATAGCCTGAGTTTCGCTTAATACAGCTGGTCTTTCTGAGTGTAGGTGAGCTTCAACTGATTGGAAATTTCTCGCTGAACCTCTAATATTACGAAAGTTAATTGTAAAATTGTCGAACATTATTACAATTTGCAACGGAAATGGGACTGGGAAAAATTGATTAAAATTAAAATTAAAAAAAAAAAAAAAATCAAAATAAAACTAAAATCAATTTCCAAATTTAAATAAAATTTACCCAAACAACAAAAAAAAAAACGAACACTAAACGTTAAACACGAACAGATGAAAAAAAAAACTAAACCGAATAAGTGGTAAACATGGCAAATGAAATGCAAGATACGACAGTTTTTAGTACCTTATCGTATACGAGAAATACTCTACTATATTCACCACTTAAATAGAACAGACACAAATCTTCTCAAATCATACACATTTCTTTTTCCCACTTGCTTATGCTAAAAATTTAGTAAAAAAAAAAAAATAATGCAGCACTAATTAAATAAAAGAAACGAGCAAACGGTTTGTATACTGAAAGCTGCTTGGAAATTTTCTATGGCAGAAAAGGAAGGTTGGATAGCGTGCCTGTTTATTGATATTTAATTTCATTTTACAATGTTTGATGGAAATTTAAATTGAAAACAAATTAATTTAATTTATAAAAATCAAAATGAAAACAAAGTTAAAGTTAATAAAAATTGAATTTAAAAGTTACTTGTACTAAATCTAAATTTTTAAGACATAAATAAAAGAAAAGCAAAATATTAACAAAAAATCAAAATTGTAAAAAAAACTAACAACTAAAAACAAGTGAAATCAAAATATAATTAAAATTAAGAAGTTTCAAAACTAAAAGTTGAATAAAAAAAATTGTATTAAAAAATTAAAGTTTCTAATACAAAATAAAACTAAAGAAATTAATTAAAAAATAAAAAAAATATAAAATCAGAGAAAAACAAAAATTATAGAAATTGAAATAGAATTAGATGATTCAATATTTGCTACTTACAACTAGCCGAAAAAAAAAAATATTTTGGAATCTTCAGCTGCTGTTGTTGAACTCCTCGCTCGTCCATAAATCACTTTTATTTCTTCACTTAATTAATAATTAAAGTTTTAAAAATTAGAGCTAAGATAAAAATACGTTTTAGTGCAACGAAGTGTGACGAAGAGATTAGAGTGAGGTGGTATTAATCTTGTCACGAGTGGGATGGTATCAATCATTTATAGGATGGATCTAGTATGGACGAGTATGTAGTCACAACTGATATCATATTACGTTTGAAAATTTATTTAACAACAACTGTCAAAGAATAAAGAAGTCTTTTTTTTTTCACCAAATAAAAATTTTTTTTTTTAAATAATAATAAATTGATAATTTTTATTAAAATACCCATTTTTTAAATTAATAATAAACTATATGTAAAAAGATATCATAATATAGTGGAGTAAAACAAAAATAAATATTAGTTAAACAAAAAAAAAATATAAAAAAAATCCTAAAACTTATGTAGTAAGCATAGTTATTGTCGCCATTAATTTTGTTTCCTTCATATATATATTTCATACCTATATACTAAAAAATTTGTGGTCGCAATAAACTATAAATTAATATAAAAATATAAATAATACAACATAGAAAACAACATTAATTAACATCAAATATTACTTATGTTTCATAGTAATATTTGATGTTAATCGCAATAAACTATAAATTAATATAAAAATATAAATAATACAACATAGAAAACAACATTAATTAACATAAAATATTACTTAAATAATTTCCAATATTATAATATATTTCTTAATACAATCTCAATGGCTAAGCAATGTAAAAGATTCTACATAAAAATGTTTCTGATGAGGTTCTACATGAAAATCTAACCTAATTTAATGTTAAAAATTTGCAATATGGAAAGTATAGCAGAATATCTAGTAAATCTATCGAGAATATCTCGGCGAAATTATTTTAGATATACATAAACAACAAACAAATCTCGAGTTACCAAAGTTACCAAAATACCATAGTTACCAAAGAAATATTTTGTCGTCAACATTTGTCCTCGTTTCAAACTTAACTTTATAAGGAAGCCAAATCAATCAAACTTACATAAAAATTTCAATATCTCTTATATCTTCGGGTATACTTTTACATGGATAAATTACAGTAGGTGGAACCATTTTGCCAGAAGCTGAAAAAAGAACGTCATGGTTAAATTGATCTTAGCTACTCTTCGGTCTACTTCTATATGACAACCTTGGTTTTTGAACATAACAAAAACTTGGTTTCTTCACCATGAAACACACGGTTCACTAAAAAATTTTCGTTGCAATCAAACCATGATCTTATATTATCAGCTGCAACTGCAAAACTTGCCGAAGTACCATGATCTGGTGTTCTAAAATTTATTTTCGGATGCCTCCGAAAAAAACCTTTAAAACGACCATCTCCGGGGGCATTATTTTCTTCGAAGGGTTGACAGCCTTTACAGCGCCTAAAACATTTAGCGTAGAAGCCTTTACAGCGTCTAAAACATTTTCTTTGCTTTTTGGAAACCCTTTTTTTACGTCGTGAGTATCTAGTTTTCAATGATGCTCTTTCATCTTCCGTCAAAACTGTTGAAGGGCATAGGCAAGTCTTAATAAATTTGTTGCCAAAGCGTAAGATTAATGTTGCGCCTTTTTTCACATTCCTTTTTTTATTTCAGTGAGGGCTTTTGGAATTGTTCATCATGATATTTTAAAGTTTTTTTTTTGCATTTTGGCAGCTAAAGTATTAACAAAATTTATATTATTTTGTTAAAAAAGCATATTTTTAATTAATTTAATTTTAAGATATATTTTTATGAAAGATTTAATATACCCACATTTATTGACACCCTCTATATATACAATTACTGACAGTGTATGAATTATTGTACTTCCATAGAAAGAATTATTATTGACACCACGGTGTCAATAATATAATAATGAGAACAATTTGCCTGGTTACGTTTCATACTTTAGTAACAGAGAAAAGTCCTATCGGGGAGTTGCAATATATGTTAATAATAAAATTAGTGGTACACTTCTGTATCATGAAGAATTTCAGAACTCGAATATCTTTGGCGTAAAGTTATTAAAGAATAATATTAATATTTTTGCAATTTACAGATCTCACGACCCTAATCTAAACTTATTTTTAAAAAAATTGATTGTCTAGGTATAAACAATCAATTTTCTTAGGAGATATTAATTTAAATTTGTTACATAAAAATAATCATGACACAAAAAGCTACATCACGACTTATTTTTTCTCAATAATCCTACTGTTGAATATGCAACAAGAATTGGCACAAATAGTAAAACAATAACTGATCATATTTTCTCTGATCTTATTAGATATGAATACTATCTTCATATATTAAACACTAGTCTATCCGATCATCAAATGATGTTCTTAAGTATCGTTTTACCCCAAATATTGAAAAACCATACAACACTTGCAAAACAGTAAACTACACTAGTGAGTCGAGTAGCTACTCACGAAATCTGGTCCAAAATTAGAAGTTCTACAGACTTAGATACGGTGGTATCCGAACTTACCTCTTTAATATTCAGTAATGTGGAGATAATTCATTTTAATCCTAAACAAAAAAAAAGAAGAGTTGGATGACTAATGAAATTTTCCTTTGTATGATATTTGGTAATCGCTTTTTAATTTTAAAAAGAAAAAATATCCAAGTAACGTCCGAGTAAAAAATTTGTACCTAGAATATAGAAAGAAAGTATGTAGACTTATATCTCCAGCCAAAAGGAACTACTGCTCTAATGTAATATCAAAACATCCTAGTGATGGAAAGAAGCTTTGGTCACTATACAAACAAATGTTCTTTAACAAAGGTCGAATTGATAGATCGAATAATACGCCTATTAAAAGTATTCAGCATGAAAATATAATCCACAACAATGAAAACGAAATTGCTGAAATAATGAATAGTTTCTTAGTAAATGTAGCGAAAGAATTAAAAATTTCAGATCATACGATAGACTTTGTTTACTTGAATCAAATTTTTCCAGCATCATATCTGAGTTGCTTCGAATTAAAACCCACCTATATTGAGGAGGTTAAATTGGCAATTGAATCAATTAAAACATCAGCTGCAACAGTATATGATAACATCTCTATTAAGTTTATAAAACACGTTTCTAATCGTTTACGTCCAGTCCTAGTAAAGCTAATAAATACATCATTTGAGACATATATCTATCCCGAGTCGATTTTTAAAAGCCGTGATACAACAAATCGTACCAACTATCGCCCAATTTCTGCCCTTAGTGCTCTCTCCACGATTTACGAAATGATTATAAAAAAACGACTAAATAGCTTTAAACATAATAATAACGTCCTAAGTATGGAGAAATTCGGCTTTGGAAAGAATTCAACAATAATAGCTGCCTGTCTTACACTTACTGATTTTATCTCTAAAAATATCGTCCATAAATCACTTTTATTTCTTCACTTAATTAATAATTAAAGTTTTAAAAATTAGAGCTAAGATAAAAATACGTCTTAGTGCAACGAAGTGTGACGAAGAGATTAGAGTGAGGTGGTATTAATCTTGTCACGAGTGGGATGGTATCAATCATTTATAGGAAGAATCTAGTATGGACGAGTATGTAGTCACAACTGATATCATATTACGTTTGAAAATTTATTTAACAACAACTGTCAAAGAATAAAGAAGTCTTTTTTTTTTTCACCAAATAAAATTTTTTTTTTTTAAATAATAATAAATTGATAATTTTTATTAAAATACCCATTTTTCAAATTAATAATAAACTATATGTAAAAAGATATCATAATATAGTGGAGTAAAACAAAAATAAATATTAGTTAAACAAAAAAAAAATATAAAAAAAATCCTAAAACTTATGTACTAAGCATAATTATTGTCGCCATAAATTTTGTTTCCTACATATATATATTTCATACCTATATACTAAAGAATTTGTGGTCGCAATAAACTATAAATTAATATAAAAATATAAATAATACAACATAGAAAACAACATTAATTAATTTCTGCCCTTAGTGCTCTCTCCACGATTTACGAAATGATTATAAAAAAGCGACTAAATAGCTTTAAACATAATAATAACATCCTAAGTATGGAGAAATTCGGGTTTGGAAAGAATTCAACAACAATAGCTGCCTGTCTTACACTTACTGATTTTATCTCTAAAAATATCGTCCATAAATCACTTTTATTTCTTCACTTAATTAATAATTAAAGTTTTAAAAATTAGAGCTAAGATAAAAATACGTCTTAGTGCAACGAAGTGTGACGAAGAGATTAGAGTGAGGTGGTATTAATCTTGTCACAAGTGGGATGGTATCAATCATTTATATGAAGGATTTAGTATGGACGAGTATGTAGTCACAACTGATATCATATTACGTTTGAAAATTTATTTAACAACAACTGTCAAAGAATAAAGAAGTCTTTTTTTTTTCACCAAATAAAATTTTTTTTTTTTAAATAATAATAAATTGATAATTTTTATTAAAATACCCATTTTTTAAATTAATAATAAACTATATGTAAAAAGATATCATAATATAGTGGAGTAAAACAAAAATAAATATTAGTTAAACAAAAAAAAAATATAAAAAAAATCCTAAAACTTATGTACTAAGCATAATTATTGTTGCCATAAATTAATTATTGTTTCCTACATATATATATTTCATACCTATATACTAAAGAATTTGTGGTCGCAATAAACTATAAATTAATATAAAAATGTAAATAATACAACATAGAAAACAACATTAATTAACATAAAATATTACTTAAATAATTTCCAATATTATAATATATTTCTTAATACAATCTCAATGGCTAAGCAATGTAAAAGATTCTACATAAAAATGTTTCTGATGAGGTTCTACATGAAAATCTAACCTAATTTAATGTTAAAAATTTGCAATATGGAAAGTATAGCAGAATATCTAGTAAATCTATCTAGAATATCACGGCGAAATTATTTTAGATATACATAAACAACAAACAAATCTCGAGTTACCAAAGTTATCAAAATACCATAGTTACCAAAGAAATATTTTGTCGTCAACATTTGTCCTCGTTTCAAACTTAACTTTATAAGGAAGCCAAATCAATCAAACTTACATAAAAATTTCAATATCTCTTATATCTTCGGGTATACTTTTGTATGGATAAATTACAGTAGGTGGAACCATTTTGCCAGAAGCTGAAAAAAGAACGTCATGGTTAAATTGATCTTAGCTACTCTTCGGTCTACTTCTATATGACAACCTTGGTTTTTGAACATAACAAAAACTTGGTTTCGTCACCATGAAACACACGGTTCACTAAAAAATTTTCGTTGCAATCAAACCATGATCTTATATTATCAGCTGCAACTGCAAAACTTGCCAAAGTACCATGATCTGGTGTTCTAAAATTTATTTTCGGATGCCTCCGAAAAAAACCTTTAAAACGACCATCTCCGGGGGCATTATTTTCTTCGAAGGGTTTACAGCCTTTACAGCGCCTAAAACATTTAGCGTAGAAGCCTTTACAGCGTCTAAAACATTTTCTTTGCTTTTTGGAAACCCTTTTTTACGTCGTGAGTATCTAGTTTTCAATGATGCTCTTTCATCTTCCGTCAAAACTGTTGAAGGGCATAGGCAAGTTTTAATAAATTTGTTGCCAAAGCGTAAGATTAATGTTGCGCCTTTTTTCACATTCCTTTTTTTATTTCAGTGAGGGCTTTTGGAATTGTTCATCATGATATTTTAAAGTTTTTTTTTTGCATTTTCGCAGCTAAAGTATTAACAAAATTTATATTATTTTGTTAAAAAAGCATATTTTTAATTAATTTAATTTTAAGATATATTTTTATGAAAGATTTAGAATTTAAGGTGTCAATAATATAATAATGAGAACAATTTGCCTGGTTACGTTTCATACTTTAGTAACAGAGAAAAATCCTATCGGGGAGTTGCAATATATGTTAATAATAAAATTAGTGGTACACTTCTGTATCATGAAGAATTTCAGAACTCGAATATCTTTGGCGTAAAGTTATTAAAGAATAATATTAATATTTTTGCAATTTACAGATCTCACGACCCTAATCTAAATTTATTTTTTAAAAAATTGATTGTCTAGGTATAAACAATCAATTTTCTTAGGAGATATTAATTTAAATTTGTTACATAAAAATAATCATGACACAAAAAGCTACATCACGACTTATTTTTTCTCAATAATCCTACTGTTGAATATGCAACAAGAATTGGCACAAATAGTAAAACAATAACTGATCATATTTTCTCTGATCTTATTAGATATGAATACTATCTTCATATATTAAACACTAGTCTATCCGACCATCAAATGATGTTCTTAAGTATCGTTTTACCCCAAATATTGAAAAACCATACAACACTTGCAAAACAGTAAACTACACTAGTGAGTCGAGTAGCTACTCACGAAATCTGGTCAAAAATTAGAAGTTCTACAGACTTAGATACGGTGGTATCCGAACTTACCTCTTTAATATTCAGTAATGTGGAGATAATTCATTTTAATCCTAAACAAAAAAAAAGAAGAGTTGGATGACTAATGAAATTTTCCTTTGTATGATATTTGGTAATCGCTTTTTAATTTTAAAAAGAAAAAATATCCAAGTAACGTCCGAGTAAAAAATTTGTACCTAGAATGTAGAAAGAAAGTATGTAGACTTATATCTCCAGCCAAAAGGAACTACTGCTCTAATGTAATATCAAAACATCCTAGTGATGGAAAGAAGCTTTGGTCACTATACAAACAAATGTTCTTTAACAAAGGTCGAATTGATAGATCGAATAATACGCCTATTAAAAGTATTCAGCATGAAAATATAATCCACAACAATGAAAACGAAATTGCTGAAATAATGAATAGTTTCTTAGTAAATGTAGCGAAAGAATTAAAAATTCCAGATCATACGATAGACTTTGTTTACTTGAATCAAATTTTTTCAGCATCATATCTGAGTTGCTTCGAATTAAAACCCACCTATATTGAGGAGGTTAAATTGGCAATTGAATCAATTAAAACATCAGCTGCAACAGTATATGATAACATCTCTATTAAGTTTATAAAACACGTTTCTAATCGTTTACGTCCAGTCCTAGTAAAGCTAATAAATACATCATTTGAGACATATATCTATCCCGAGTCGATTTTTAAAAGCCGTGATACAACAAATCGTACCAACTATCGCCCAATTTCTGCCCTTAGTGCTCTCTCCACGATTTACGAAATGATTATAAAAAAACGACTAAATAGCTTTAAACATCATAATAACGTCCTAAGTATGGAGAAATTCGGCTTTGGAAAGAATTCAACAACAATAGCTGCCTGTCTTACACTTACTGATTTTATCTCTAAAAATATCGTCAATAAATCACTTTTATTTCTTCACTTAATTAATAATTAAAGTTTTAAAAATTAGAGCTAAGATAAAACTACGTCTTAGTGCAACGAAGTGTGACGAAGAGATTAGAGTGAGGTGGTATTAATCTTGTCACGAGTGGGATGGTATCAATCATTTATAGGAAGGATCTAGTATGGACGAGTATGTAGTCACAACTGATATCATATTACGTTTGAAAATTTATTTAACAACAACTGTCAAAGAATAAAGAAGTCTTTTTTTTTTTCACCAAATAAAATTTTTTTTTTTTAAATAATAATAAATTGATAATTTTTATTAAAATACCCATTTTTTAAATTAATAATAAACTATATGTAAAAAGATATCATAATATAGTGGAGTAAAACAAAAATAAATATTAGTTAAACAAAAAAAAAAAAAAAATATAAAAAAAATCCTAAAACTTATGTACTAAGCATAATTATTGTTGCCATAAATTTTGTTTCCTACATATATATATATATTTCATACCTATATACTAAAGAATTTGTGGTCGCAATAAACTATAAATTAATATAAAAATATAAATAATACAACATAGAAAACAACATTAATTAACATAAAATATTACTTAAATAATTTCCAATATTATAATATATTTCTTAATACAATCTCAATGGCTAAGCAATGTAAAAGATTCTACATAAAAATGTTTCTGATGAGGTTCTACATGAAAATCCAACCTAATTTAATGTTAAAAATTTGCAATATGGAAAGTATAGCAGAATATCTAGTAAATCTATCTAGAATATCTCGGCGAAATTATTTTAGATATACATAAACAACAAACAAATCTCGAGTTACCAAAGTTACCAAAATACCATAGTTACCAAAGAAATATTTTGTCGTCAACATTTGTCCTCGTTTCAAACTTAACTTTATAAGGAAGCCAAATCAATCAAACTTACATAAAAATTTCAATATCTCTTATATCTTCGGGTATACTTTTGTATGGATAAATTACAGTAGGTGGAACCATTTTGCCAGAAGCTGAAAAAAGAACGTCATGGTTAAATTGATCTTAGCTACTCTTCGGTCTACTTCTATATGAGAACCTTGGTTTTTGAACATAACAAAAACTTGGTTTCGTCACCATGAAACACACGGTTCACTAAAAAATTTTCGTTGCAATCAAACCATGATCTTATATTATCAGCTGCAACTGCAAAACTTGCCAAAGTACCATTATCTGGTGTTCTAAAATTTATTTTCGGATGCCTCGGAAAAAAACCTTTAAAACGACCATCTCCGGGGGCATTATTTTCTTCGAAGGGTTTACAGCCTTTACAGCGCCTAAAACATTTAGCGTAGAAGCCTTTACAGCGTCTAAAACATTTTCTTTGCTTTTTGGAAACCCTTTTTTTACGTCGTGAGTATCTAGTTTTCAATGATGCTCTTTCATCTTCCGTCAAAACTGTTGAAGGGCATAGGCAAGTCTTAATAAATTTGTTGCCAAAGCGTAAGATTAATGTTGCGCCTTTTTTTCACATTCCTTTTTTTATTTCAGTGAGGGCTTTTGAAATTGTTCATCATGATATTTTAAAGTTTTTTTTTTGCATTTTCGCAGCTAAAGTATTAACAAAATTTATATTATTTTGTTACAAAAGCATATTTTTAATTAATTTAATTTTAAGATATATTTTTATGAAAGATTTAATATACCCACATTTATTGACACCCTCTATATATACAATTACTGACAGTGTATGAATTATTGTACTTCCATAGAAAGAATTATTATTGACACCACGGTGTCAATAATATAATAATGAGAACAATTTGCCTGGTTACGTTTCATACTTTAGTAACAGAGAAAAATCCTGTCGGGGAGTTGCAATATATGTTAATAATAAAATTAGTGGTACACTTCTGTATCATGAAGAATTTCAGAGCTCGAATATCTTTGGCGTAAAGTTATTAAAGAATAATATTAATATTTTTGCAATTTACAGATCTCACGACCCTAATCTAAACTTATTTTTTAAAAAATTGATTGTCTAGGTATAAACAATCAATTTTCTTAGGAGATATTAATTTAAATTTGTTACATAAAAATAATCATGACACAAAAAACTACATCACGACTTATTTTTTCTCAATAATCCTACTGTTGAATATGCAACAAGAATTGGCACAAATAGTAAAACAATAACTGATCATATTTTCTCTGATCTTATTAGATATGAATACTATCTTCATATATTAAACACTAGTCAATCCGACCATCAAATGATGTTCTTAAGTATCGTTTTACCCCAAATATTGAAAAACCATACAACACTTGCAAAACAGTAAACTACACTAGTGAGTCGAGTAGCTACTCACGAAAGCTGGTCCAAAATTAGAAGTTCTACAGACTTAGATACGGTGGTATCCGAACTTACCTCTTTAATATTCAGTAATGTGGAGATAATTCATTTTAATCCTAAACAAACAAAAAGAAGAGTTGGATCACTAATGAAATTTTCCTTTGTATGATATTTGGTAATCGCTTTTTAATTTTAAAAAGAAAAAATATCCAAGTAACGTCCGAGTAAAAAATTTGTACCTAGAATATAGAAAGAAAGTATGTAGACTTATATCTCCAGCCAAAAGGAACTACTGCTCTAATGTAATATCAAAACATCCTAGTGATGGAAAGAAGCTTTGGTCACTATACAAACAAATGTTCTTTAACAAAGGTCGAATTGATAGATCGAATAATACGCCTATTAAAAGTATTCAGCATGAAAATATAATCCACAACAATGAAAACGAAATTGCTGAAATAATGAATAGTTTCTTTGTAAATGTAGCGTTTTGTTAGTTTCTTTGTTTACTTGAATCAAATTTTTTCAGCATCATATCTGAGTTGCTTCGAATTAAAACCCACCTATATTGAGGAGGTTAAATTGGCAATTGAATCAATTAAAACATCAGCTGCAACAGTATATGATAACATCTCTATTAAGTTTATAAAACACGTTTCTAATCGTTTACGTCCAGTCTTAGTAAAGCTAATAAATACATTATTTGAGACATATATCTATCCCGAGTCGATTTTTAAAAGCCGTGATACAACAAATCGTACCAACTGTCGCCCAATTTCTGCCCTTAGTGCTCTCTCCACGATTTACGAAATGATTATAAAAAAACGACTAAATAGCTTTAAACATAATAATAACATCCAAAGTATGGAGAAATTCGGCTTTGGAAAGAATTCAACTACAATAGCTGCTTGTCTTACACTTACTGATTTTATCTCTATATGGATAACGGAAATCTCTATATGGATAATGGATCTCTATGGAAAATATGGATAACGGAAAATATGTAGCATGTATCTTTTTAGACTTTCAGAAAGCGTTTGACAGTGTCGATGATGAAATTGTATCGTACAAACTTTCTAAATTGAATCTTAACTCTAATCAAGTAAAGTTTTTCGAGTCATACTTGCATAATAGAATGCAAAAAGACCGTATTAATAATACTCTAAGTAATTTCAAAACCGAAACTAAAAGTGTTCCGCAGGGCTCAATTTTAAGTCCTGAACCTTTTAAGATATATATAAATGATATATGTAAACTAGATATTACGGGCTCCATATAGTTATATGCAGATGTAAAACGTATGCAACAAATAATGAGATGGAATAAATAGAGCAATAAATGCAGACTTGCTCAGCATAAAAGTATGGCTGAATAAACACAGACTATCTTTAAATGTTGAAAAAACTAAAATAAAAATAAGAAAAATAATTGCCTGTACATATATATGCCTTAAACTATATAATGATTTGCCTAATGCTTTGAAAGAATTAAATAATATATGTGCGTTCAAAAAGAAAATCATCGAATATATATCAATTAATCGTGAAGTTATTAAAATGCACTTGCTAGTAGTGAATAGGTATTTCTGTTATCGAAATGAATTTAAATTTTACGCAAATAATTATTAAATATGTCAAACTTCTTTATTTTTATTCTTTTAACGAAATTATTAAACCAGTTATTAAATCAGCCTAAAGCTAAGGTTGTTAAAAAAAAGATACATTGCATAAATAGTAATTATATTTATATATATATAATAAATGATTTATTGTAAACTGAATTAATATATATATATATTTGAAATAAAGAAATAATTTATATATATTTGAAATAAAGAAAAAAAAAATATTAATTTTAATTACGTGGGAGTTACATAAATAAACATAATGTTAGTAATTACATAAATGAACATCAAAAACGTGATTTGCGCATTAAATCTAATATTAAAGGTCTTGATCGTATTCTGAATTTCACGCTGAACGCTGAATTTCTCTAATTAGGTTTCAGAAGAAACACAGTACTGGAACCGCACTACTTGAAATTACTGATTTTATTTCTGAGGAAATTCTCAAAAGCACGCCACTTTACTTCTGCTTTTGAATATCTCCGAAGCATTTGTCTCGGTAATCACTCTTTACTCTGTAGAAAGCTTGAAGGGCACTCTAATTTGATTGGAGTGAAACTTCTCAATCTAAAACTATCACAATTACAGTTCATAATTTGTAGTAAAGTGAAATTAATTCCCCTCGGCGTGTTGGCAGCAAGGAATGCTTAGAGTATGAGTCCCAAAAAAAATCGAGGAACGCAGAATGAGCCACTCCTTGGTCTGCGTCGGTTCCCGAAGGGGTACTGTTAAATACCTGGTGGAAGGTAAAGAGCGGACTGTTCAGGTTACCACTAACCGTTCAAAATCAATTCAGTGGCTTAGTGGGAATCCAGGCTAATGCCACTAGTCGGAACCACTATTACTAGTCAGAAAAATCAAGAAAATCATAACATTAATAAGTCTGATGGCAGTTACAGAAAAACCCGTGAGGGTAGTTGCAATTGCAAGTAATTTGAAGAAAATGAAAAATTGTACTTATTATGTAGAGATTTAAAAAGTGAGATATGCATTTTTTGAGAAAAAACTAAAAAACTAAAAATTAGTAAAACTATAAAAAGTACAGTAGAATATTTTACAAGTAAAGAAGAATTTTGTCGGGAAATCGACTGGAATTTGAAAAGGAAATGCAAAATTAAAGGTAGTGAGGTTTCCAGAAATAAGCCTAGAAAACTCTGTGAATAAAGAAAAGAAAACAACGGTTTACCAACTACTCAAAAAGCCAATTTTACTAGAAAACTAAAATCTCCTCTAATTATATTAAGTAATGTTGTAGAATACGGCAAAGTTAATAAAATTTTCAAAGAAATATAAATAAATAAATATAAGTAAATATTAACTATAAAGTCAACATGTTGAACAACCATCAATTAAAAAGGTTAAACAAGTGAAAAGTGACAAAGGTTATAAATTAAGCTAAATTAGAATGACACACGTATGAAAATAAGTTGACCAGACTAATCAAAGTTATGGCTAGGAACTTACACCCATCATCCCAACCTGAAGACATAAAAATGAGCTTAAAAGCAGGGATTTTAAAATGCTTGATGTTTCGAATAAAATAAAAAAACTAAAAACACAAAAAGTGAAGAAATTATAGTTCGCTTACCTCTATTTACGTTAACCTTTGAAAATACTGAAGACATAAATACAATTTATAAAATAGAATTTATGTAGCATATGAGAGTGAAAACTGAAGCTCTTAGAAAAATCAATCAGATTCCTCAGTGCAAAAAGTGTCAAAGATTTGGCCATACACAAAAATTCTGCCAAAGTCTAGCTCAATGTGTAAAATGCGCTTCCGCACATTTACCATCAAAGCGTGACAAAAAAAAAAAGTGATCTAAAATGTGCTAACTGCCTTGAAGTTAATCTTGCTGGGCTGAACCACATGTTTTTAAGTCTAACATATCATATATAAATCGTCTGGATTGGATGGCATAATTCGGATTATGCTGCAAAAGTCGTTAACGTTGTCGACTTCGTGGCTAGTTGTCATTTTCAGAAGCTGTTTAAAACTTAATCATGTTTCCAGCAGTTGGAAAAGAGTCGTAGATGTCTTTATTCTTTATTCGAAAGACTTTAGGCCACTTAGCTCATCCTTCTTTCTTTTAAAAACTATGGAGCGTATTCTGGATTATCAGATTAGGCAATGCTTTGACGGAACTCAAGTTTCGAAATCCCAACATGCGTACTTAAAAGATAGGTCGACAGAAACGTCTGTCCTCATGGATAGAGCTCTAAGAAAAGTTCACAATTGGGCCACAAGTTGTGACCCCGGTATCAACTCAGAGAAGACTGAAATGGTACTCTTCACAACAAAATCCATAATACCTACTTTTGATCTACAAAAACTTACCAATCATAATTTAAAGTTGACTGCCAGCGCTAAGTATCCAGACGTTGTTATAGACTCAAAGCTCTGCTGCAAATCTTATATCGAGACTAGAGTTAAGAAAGCTTGCTCTCAACGCTTGCAACAAATGGGCCTGAAATGGAGTATGCAGCCAAAGATGGCTTTTTGACGAACAGAGCTGTTGTTCACACAATTCTTACCTATGGATCGCTGGTCTGGGGCCAGTGATAGATCACAAATAAAATGTGATAAAACTATATAGAATACAGAGATCAGTGGGGATTACAGGTGTATTACGATTGCGTCCGACTCTGAACACTATTTTATTTCTTTTACTCCCTGATCTATACATTAAATATGTTGCAACGTACGACTCAGAGAATCTGGGTGGTTTATACAAGACCATATGCCCTCGATAATATTCTGGAGATACCAAAAGATTCTATACCAATCCTCACCGACTACACTGTTCCAAAACTAAACTTCGGAAACAAGTCAACCGTAGAGTTTACGTCTAGTGCGGAATGGAGGGCGAGGATATGACAAGGAACTTCAATTCCTTGGATCCAGCGATGGATTCAAGATGAAGGAAGGAGTCTGTGCTGGTATTTTCTAGGAAAACTCAATATTTGAAAATCTTACAGATTCCCCGAGATAGCTAACGTCTTTCAGGTGGAGATACTTGCAGTAAGACAGGCTCGAATCTTGAACGGAAATAACACACAAATCAGATAGGTCGCCATCTGTGTGGGCAGTCAATCCGCGATTAAAGCTATTACCGCAAACATTACAAACTCAAAGCTTGTTAGACAGTATTAAAAGGAACTTACCCAGTTCTAAAAGATGAAAATCTGAATGATCTAAATGATCTAAAGATCTAAAAAGATGAAATCATCAGGGACAATAAATCACGTGAACAGAATCTTTTAAGCTACTTCTCATTGTGATAGAATATATTATTTATTTTATTTATTTATTTATTCATTCTTTATCTCAAAAGAGCCCTTCCTAATTCTAACGTAATAATAGTTAAATTTTTAATTCAGTGCAACATACAAAATAACATATTGAGTACCTAAATATTACTTAATTTAAAACATTCACATCAATCAATAACATGAAAATAGAAGTAAAAATATATATAGATATATAATAACAACAAGTAATAAAATTGAGAGAAAAAAAAAAATACATACGATATATAGCAAAATAACAAAACTAGTTTTATTAATTTTTTTGTTTTTTTAATATTTTTTGTAGTTTACTAATTTATATTATTTCTTGAAGAAAGTGCTCATTAACAGTTTTTTTAAATTTGCATGCATTATTTATTTTTTTAAGTTCAGTAGGTAATTCATTATAATATTTAAATCCTAAATTATATATTGTGTCATATCCATTAAATCTTACCTTTGACGAGACAATTCTAATGTTTGCAGCTCTTCTGGTTTCATAATTATGTATATTATTAAACGAGTATTTATACTATTTTATCGCATATTGTGTATATGAGTTACCAGCCTACTTTTTTGAGTATTTATAGCAGCAGAATCTTATGTTTACAAAGAATATTGCTAGTTGTTGATCTTTTTCTATACCCATATACATTTTTTATAGCTTTATTCTATAGCTTTTGCAGTTGGTTAAGGCCCTTCTTATATGCATTACCCCAAATATGTATTGAGTACGCAAATGAGCTTTGAAACAGTTAAAAAAAAGTCCCCTTTTTCTGTGGTACGGCACTCTTTTACTTACTAGTTCAAATATGCCAGCAATTTTCCTAGCTTTGTTCCGTTGTATGTTAATCTGGTCACTCCATTTTAATTCACTGTCTATTATTACGCCAAGGTACTTGTAATTAGGAACCATTTCTAAATTAATATTTTTGTATTTTAGTTTGATAATGTCTGTCGGTTTTTTCTTGAAAAACAAATATTTAGTTTTATTGATGTTTATTGTTAATTTGTGTGTTTCCATCCAAACGTTTATTATTCTTAGAACTTCATTTATTCTTTCCTTCAGTTTTTGACATCTAGTATCGAATAGAGCATCGCAAGGTCATCGGCGAACATATAGGATTTACCACTTAGTTTTATGTTAAGTAAGCTGCTTATGTTGCAAGAAAACAAGGTCCGCCCTAAAGAACTTCTCTGAATAACACCAAACTCAATATTGTTTGTTTCGCTTCTTAATCCTTCACACACTATATTGGGAATTATGTGTGATATTAATTTTTTTTCTGGTGTGTTTTGTATTCTTTCATAATGGCATCGAATCAATTTTAGCAGAAAATTTTAGATTCTTATGATTTTTGCTTCCTTATAGAAATATCTATTTGAGTGATAATACATTCGGGCTTTTTAGACTTATTCATACAAACTCTTATGCACTTTCTTTTGAATGTGCCATCAAACAGATGTTGTTTCTAATACTAGGCTTTTATGATCTGGACGGATTAAATAAGAATTCAATAGAGCATATACTTTACTTCGCAATATTTTGGAATGTAGCCAACTAGTTTTCATACCAAGTGTAAGTTAATAAAAGCACCTATTTCATCGCATTTCTCCTACTGTGATATAGTTCCCTCCTTAACGTTTTAGTGAACATGCTTACCGTAATGTAATATTTAGTGCATGTATGTTTGTAACTAATCTTAAAAAAATTATTACAAAATTTCTATTCAATTACATATTTAATAACTTACTCTCTTCAGTACAAAATTTGTTTTGGTAGAACATGGTTAATAAAAGCACCTATTTTATCATATTTCTCCTACTGTTAGAATCCTTTAGAACAATAAAATATATGACTATTGCTCGTCTTAATAGCAAGATACGTCATTTATCGTACTTAGTCAGAATTGCATCCTACTGGAATTCTCTTTCAAATATTAAAAATGGTAAATAAATACACCAATAATTAAATAAATACATAACCAAATAAAAAAGACATAAATAAGTAAATATGTAAGTAATAAATCAATAAATAAATAAATAATTAAAAAATTTAAAAAATGAATAAATAATCTGACAAAGAAAACTGCGTTTAATATTTATTCTCATCGACAAATTGCATTTCTTTCCCACGTTTTGTTTTATTTGATCTAGAATTGAGAGAGTTGAGCTTTTTACAACTTTAGATTCAAGTAAAGTTTCTCGCATAATCAATTTGTAATCTTAGATTGCGACTCAATAATAGTTGCGCTGAGCTTAACAACAGACCTGTAATAAGGGCCATCCTGTTACACAAAATACCATTCTCAATGTCTTTATGTGAGGTTTTTGCGATGCTTCCTCCTTTCTCTGCGGACTACTCTGTGGGTAATGCGGACTACTTGTGTTTAAATTAATTCGCCATTCATTACAAAATTTTTTAATTCATATGACGAAAAAGGCATATTATATCCAATTATGTACTCATGTATTCCATAACAGGCAAATATATGCCTGAAAGATTTTCATTTTCCATATGTGGTTTTATTTATAATTTCTTCGATTTCTGGCGCAATCTTTAAAATCGAACAGATTAATTTCAATTTTATTAAATAGTACCTCAGTTACCTGAATAGGTATTAACGGTATGTGACTGGAATTTTGGAATTTCTAACAAATTCCCTATATATCATTTTTTGCTCTACATCATAGCAGGTAACCCTGCACTTTGGGATGGGAAAAAATCAACCCGTATCGCACGACATGCTGACCTACATTGTGATTGATGGGTTTAATGTAGGTCGTGCTTAGTTAGTAGGAGAGCTAACTGAGAGCTAACGGAACAACCAAGAGGAGAGCTAACTGAGACCTTGTATTTCTTAGGATGTGTAGTCAGAAACAGATCCAGGAGATGATCAACCTGGTCTACACGGTCGGGAATTAAATTAAAAATTCAAAACTATTTTTATGAATTATGATTTTTATATTTTTGTTGCTTTGATACTTCGTTCTATGTGTATGGTTCTATTCTTATACTAGTGTACTATATAGAAAAATCATATAGTATAGGTAGCTGTAATTTTTATATATGATTACTGATTAGTTACTCGTACTATTCTTATAATTTTTATATTTTTGTTACTTTGGTACTTCGTTCTATTATACTACAAAAAGAAAATATTATGTAAAGCTTTAATTTTTATATATGTAGGTATGATTACTATGAAGTTTGATTTTTACATGTTTGATATACACACATATATAAAAAAAATTATAATTTTAGGTTACCATAATGTTATAATTGTAAGAATAAAAAGTGAAGTATAAAAAAAAAATTTTTTTTAGAGGGAAACTTTTTTCTAAATTTTTTTTTTTTAATATTTTTTTTAAATTAATTTGAAATTTTTTCTGTATGAATAGGGCGCGCTTAAGCGATGCTTAACTTGCTAAATAC
Source organism: Poecilobothrus nobilitatus (assembly GCA_947095535.1). Classification (NCBI taxonomy): domain Eukaryota; kingdom Metazoa; phylum Arthropoda; class Insecta; order Diptera; family Dolichopodidae; genus Poecilobothrus; species Poecilobothrus nobilitatus. The sequence goes on from OX352772.1 coordinate 91,626,649, forward strand.
ATTAAGCCCGCACTGGATAAAAGAAGAGATATTAGAATTACAACCAGTTGGGAAAGCAAAGGAAAATGTTTAGGAATTCTTGTATATTGTCTTTCACTTCCGAATATTGGAGAGTCTATTGTCTTTCACTTCCGAATTAGTCGCGGTTGAACGTTCTAAAACTCTTGTGTAATATAATAAAACAGTATACCTTGCTTTTACGATTCTTCAGCAATCAAAAGTCCTAATGTAAGATTTTCATTAAAAATATATGAAACCAAAATTTCAAGAAAATCTCTTGCTAAACTATATAGATACAGTCAGTTTCATTAATATAATCTTCACAGAAAATTTTTATGAAGATATAAAGGCAGATTTACCTTAGTTTTTTGATACTTCTGATTATGAAAAAGATAACTCATATGGTTTTCTTATTATTAATAAAAACGTTTTAGGATTATTTAAAGATGAAATGAGTGGCAAAATTATTTCTGAATTTATTGGTCTTCGATCAAAAATGTATTTTATACAAATATTTAAAAATATATCAATTACAAAAGCGAAAGGAGTTAAAAAATACATTGTTAATGATTTTCTAAAGTTTAAAAGGACTATAAAAATTCTTTATTTGAAAAAAAATATTTATATAAATATGAATCTTTCTAGATCTAAATTACATTGCATATATACACAAAATCTCAATAAAGTAGCTTTAAGTGCTTTAGATAATAAAATATATATATTATCAAATAACTGTAATACAATTGCTTGGAGGCACAGTATCATTCCTAATTAAGTTTAAATATAACAGTTTCTAAGCAATAATTTTGTATAATATATAATATAACATTTACATTTTTTTTTATTGCACTCATGTTTTAATACTTACACATTTAAATTATATCATAAATTAAGTATGTAATTTTTTGTTTATACAAAAAATGTAATGACACCTTTAAGGTTTTATAAATACACAAAATACACAAAATATAAATGAAAGAAAAAGCATTAATTTATGAGAGAATGCGTTTCAACATATTATTATGCCATCATTATCATTTTTATTTTTTTAATTTCAAAACGAAGTAAATTTTGCAGTGTTTCGTCCATCCAAACACTACTGGACTCCTCAGGAGGTAACTTGTAGTGTTGGACTACCTAGACAACTCCAACTAAATTTTTATCACTGCGGTCGATATATAAAATATAATCTTTACATAAAATTTTAATAAAATTAACTGCGAGATGTAAAAACAGATTAAAAATTGAAACTTACTTTTAGTATCAGCGAAATGTAAAATAGAATAAAAATAGAAAAAAATTTTTAAATTGGTTTTGTGACAATTTAATATAAAAGTTTTTTTAATTATAATGAAAAAATATTAAATGTTGAAATAAAAATTATTAATTATTTTTTTATAATTGTTTTGTGAAAACCGTAAAATCCACTTTTATAAGCTGTGTGTAATTTTTTGAATATACAAAAAATTTTATAACACCTTAAATATTTTACACAAAATATAAATGAAAGAAACAGCTTTCATTTATGAGCTAATGCGTTTCGCATATATTGTTGTTTATTCTATTAATTTTCCACCTCATTTAGCTTTCTTTACATTAAGCATTATTTATGTATCGTGTTTACATTTCCCGTAATTGACTTTGAGATGCAATTACTTTCGATAAGGAATTAAAAACTGTTGAAAGTATTTTGCAAATTTTTTGTTATCTGTGGTAATTATTAATGCTTAATATTAATATTTATTAATTATTAACATTGATTGTTTATCTTTTACGGATACCGGATACGTACCGGTTTATCCGACGGATACCGAATGGGGAGAGCGTAGAGGTGACATTGTATTAGGGTTACCCTGTCTTACTTTGTAGGGTTGGGTTTTTGTTCTAACGAGATTAAAAGTTTGATGACTCCTCTCAAAGCATTTCAAAGAGAAACAAGGACAGCTTCTGCTGCTCTATAGTGTCTTTTGATGATTCTTACCTACCCCGCAAAAAAAAAAAAAAAATTCATCCATCATTAACATTCTTATTTGAAAAAATTTTTCCAAATTTTTATTCTATTTTACATCTCGGATCTCGCTGATACTAAAAGTGAAATTTTAATTTTTAATCTGTTTTTACATCTCGCAGTTCATTTTATTAAAATTTGGTGGTTAAAAATTTAGTTGGAGTTGTCTAGGTAGTTCAACACTACAAGTTACCTACTGAGGAGTCCAGTAGTGTTTGAATGGACCAAACACTCCAAAATTAACTTCATTTTGAGTTAAAAAGAGGAAGAATACAGTTGCCTTCGTCAACTCTTAGACACCCGTCCGAACCGTTAGTATGTTCAAAGCCTGTCACTCTGCTTATAATATTATTTTTTTATTTTTTAGTATTTTAAAAAAGTTTTGGTGAGTTTTATAATTTCTAGAACTATGGGTTGTACATATATTCAAACTATATGTTTATACATTTTTTAAAAACCTTCAGATTTTAACCTTCCACATAACGATTATCAATCCAAACTTTTCCAAATATAATATTGTACCATTTAATACTAAGCGGCAAATGTATAGTAATTTATAATATACATATGTATGTATTATATATGATTCATTCATCAGTTATATAAGTATGTATACTAATATCATATAAATATAAATTCTTCAAGCGACTGTTATATTTTTTATTTATTTAATTTTTTTTGTACGCATCATCCTTAACAATTTCAAATTATCGAGTAAAAAAAAAATGCAAAAAAATCGTTAAACAAATTTGTTAGAAAAATTTAGAAAAATGAAGTCACACTTTCACAGTTTTAAGGTAACTCTAAATTATTAAGAAAAGTTGTTAATAGAAATAAAAATATAATGTTGGAGCTTTAATTTTTGTGTATTACTTCAAAAACATTTGGACAAGTGTTCTAGTTACAGGTGTTTAAAAATAAGGAATATTTTAGCTCCGAAACGGGGGGCGATACAAAAATATTTAGCGGAAATGACTAATACTTATTTTCTAAGACCCAACTTCTCTTAAAATTTCAAGTTTCTAACTTAAACCGTTTGGAAGATAGAAGGAATCAAGAATTTTGCTAAATTTAAGTTTCGCGTAACCGTAAATTATGACACCGTATGCAATAAGTATATATTCATTGTATATATATTTCTAATGTTAATGAAAGCAGTAATCGTTTGGCGTTTATAAATTGAACACATACCTTATACAACTTGTGTTATAACAATTTAATTATAGAGCTTTTTCGAGCTTTGGGGAGCTGTTATGACACAAAGCAAAGTGTCAAAACTCCCTAAGGGATATATGACATTTTTTTCAAATGACTTATGCCACACTTTAAAATTTTCTTTGATCTTTAATCCAAACAATTTGGAACAAACTTGGGAACAGAAATAAGTGCATGGGGGCTTATGACTTTGGGACTTACAGCATGTCACTAAGATTGGTGAAATTACTGTTATAAGATAAGTTTAGATAAGAGAGATTTAATTATTTAATAGAAACTGGTATTACTTACAACACTGATGATATGATATGATTTCTCTTCATTATTTATAAAATTAATGTTATAAGTTAGGTTACGGAAAAGAGAGACTTAATTAATTAATAGAAACTGGTACTACAGTGGTATTACACTTTTGCTTCATTATAAAGGCCGAACCATAATAACATTAAGCTGGCTTAAGCTAATGTCAAAAGTGAATGAGAAGTCAAAAAAAAGTTTTGTTAATTTTTAAAGTCACTGAAAATGCTTTGATTTTACTAAAATTTGTTTGACTTAAATCTTTGGAAAAGGGGTCATATCCCATTTTCGAGAAAGTTAACACGAAAGTATTATGGCTTCACTAAAATTTGTTTCACTTAAACATTCTGGAAAAGGGGTTATTTCGCTGCGTGACGCGAACTAACGTTGCCAACAATTTAAATTATTTTTATTTGTATTTTGGCTTCAGTATTGTCATTTACCATTTGACTTATAATTTTACTGACATCAGTTTTCTCTGATTGCTATAATCCGTATAGGCGGAAAAAAGTGTAAGTTTTCAATAAAACGTTTTTTTCGTACTTTCCATTTCAAAGAAGGCTATAACTGGCGTCTTATACCGATTTTCAAAATATGGAGTCATTCTTTTGAGTTAATAACTTTTAAACTTGGGCTGGTATTTACACCTTGAATTTTGAATAAGTTTGATGCATTCCTTGACGAAGTACGTAATTTCGTTTAGTTCTGTGAAGCTAAATTTTTTTTGGCAAATCTGTTCTTAAACTTACGTTCGTTAAGAACAAATTTTTATATAATAGTTCTTTAAAAACTTTTTAAATTTTTAATCAAAGAAAATAAAATATACAATAAAGATTTCTAACTACATATGTATATATTTAATTTCTTTTTATATATTAAGAAGCGTTACAAATATAAAATAGAAGATTTCATATTATTTTTCTATTTATTTTTATATTTGAATGCACTTTGATATGCGTCACATTTGGTTAAATTTAAGATTATAAACCAACATTTTACGAACTGATTTTTTGCACATATCAGATAAGATTATAAAAGTAATGTTTAACTGTTCTAATTTCGAACTGCTCTGTTCACGTTGGGCTCCGCGGGGAGAAAAGGAATCGGGCACCGGATGCTCAGACTTTAATTGAAATGATTGCCAATTTTTTTAAGTTTGAAATATTATAAAAAAGTGGGTTTTACGGTTTTCAAAAAACAATTATAAAAAAATAATTAATAATTTTTATTTCAATATTTAATATTTTTTATACGCGTACGATAGGGTTCGGGTATATTAAAATTTCTCCTCCGTCTGTAACACATCGAAACAAGCTAGCTAGATATACCTTCAAAGGTATGGATCGGATCAGAATCAAATTCTAATTCGATTAAGATTTGTCCGTCCATCCGTCCGTCTGACCGTCAGCAAGATAACTTAAAAACTAAGAAAGCTAGAGTCTTGAAATCAACATAAAATATTTTTACAACAATTTGTAGGCTCTCTTTTTTTTTTGTTGAGATCCGACCAAAACTTCAGGTAGCTCTCGAACACCTAACTTTTAGATCCCTACATTTTTTTTTTGAAATAGAGCCATGAAATTTTAACTGCAGATAGATATCATAAAAATATTAATTTTATTATTAACAACTCTTTTCTGTAGCCCCACTCGTTACGCTGCTACATCCCTCAAACTTTGAAAAAGACCTATTTTTAAATACATATGTCTCATGTTCTGCTTTAGATTTTTTCGATCAGAAAATATCATTCGACAGGTATTTTTTTTACTTTGTAAATTAATATCAAAGTTATACAATTTTTTTAAATTTAGTATTTAAATTTACCGTTATGCGAAAACCAAATTTTGCATGATTTTTCTACCTTCATAACTCCGGCACGCTTTCAAATAGAGGCTTGAAATTTTGAGGCAAGAAAGAACTTTTAGAATTAGTATAAGTTTGCTCAGAAAATGTTTTTGGACAACCCCCTGTTTATGAGCTATTAGGGCTTAAAAATTGAAAATTTGCTATTTTTAAACACCTTTAACTTAGGCACCTGTACAAATTTTTCTTTCAGGACATAAAAATTAAAGTTCCAGTAATATATTTTTACGTGTGTTACCGGTTTTGCTTACTTACATAAGGTTCCGGACTTGCAGGCCCTCAAAATTCCAGAAAAGTCCTATTTTCACATTTTTATACCCATATGAACTATGTTCAAGGGTATAATAAATTTACCTTTACATGACATCCTTTTTTAACTTTACGTGACATCTTAAAGGAGTCGGGCTAGATATAATGTCAAAAGTATGGATCGGCTCAGAATCGAATTCTAAGTCGATTAAGCCATGTACGTCCGTCCGTTCGAACGTCCGCACGATAACTCAAAAAATAAATGAGATAGGAGGCTGAAATTTTTTTTACGTCATTTTTACAAAATTGTTAGTTTTACTATTTAAATCCAGCATTTTCGGCCGACGGGTTCGAGTAGCTGCCATACAATTTCTTTCTTTATATGGAAATAACTCAGTATCTATTCAAACTAGGTATCTGAAGTTTTGAAGTGATTATCAATCTTTATGGCAACAACTTCCTTTAAATTTGATTGTGATGGTACGACCTTTTCGGGTAGCTGCCATACAACTTCTCTTTTTAAATGAAAATAACTCAGTGTGTACGAAAGCTGGGAATCTGAAATTTAGTAAAGAGGTGTCAAGAGGTGCCAAGAACTTTTGTAAAATTTGGTTGATCTAGAGCAGCCGGTTCAGCCCTCTTGCACCTCTTGGAAGTTAATGAAACTGGGGGTCTGAAGTCTTACAAATTATGATCAAGTTTCATGGCAACAACTTCTGTAAAATTTGGTTGTACTGATTCAAAAGGTTCGGGTAACTGCCATACAACTCCACAATTTACATAAACATATCTCTATAGTTAACGTCGGTACTAAAACATCTGAAAGTTTTTAAAAGATGATCAAGTTTTATAGAAACAGGATATATTACGTTTATACGGGTATCCCAGAGTTGGCACAGTCTACTCTATTGCATTCTTCCTCGTTATACCCTACACCTAAAGGATAGGGTATATTAACTTTGGTAAGGTGTTTGTAACCACCAAAAGAAAGCGAGTTAGATATGGACATGTATATATATTCTGAATCAGGATCACCTCCTGAGTCGATTAAACGATGTCCCTCCGTCCGTCCGTTCGCAAGATAACTCAAAAACTAATAAAGATATCTTGATGAAATTTATATAGTAGGTTACTATTTACGAAAGGAACGCTAAGTTCGAATCTGGACAAAATCGGTCCATGGGTTCGAATTCTGGAAGCTTCCGAATGATTCCGAAGCAAACGAGATTATATCCAAAACCAACATAGATAGAACCTTTCAATTTTTTACAATGATGTTCCTTCCCTTTCGATTTATGCCTGTGAAAGTTAAGAGGATTTGGTCCATGGGTATGGATGTTGGAAGTTTCCGAACGAGCATCAGAGCAAATGAGATTATCTCCAAAACCCACAAAGATATAACTTTTAAATTTTGCAGACTGGTGTTCTTTCATGTTTTATTTAAGTCTCTGAAATTTGAGAGGATTTGGTACATTGGTTCGGATCTTGGAAGCTTCCGAACGAGCCCCAGAGCAAACGAGTATATCTCCACACCCAACAAAGATAGAACCTTTATTTTTAGTACAAGAGTGTGCTGTTATGTTTCCTTTTCTATAAAATTGGAAACTGACATTTGAAAGAATTTGAACCATGGATTCGTATATTGGAAGCTTCCGAACGAGCCCCAGAGCAAACGAGATTATCTCCAAAACCAACAAAGATAGCAGCTTTAAATTTTTTACAATGATGTTCCTTCCCGTTTGATTTATGTCTCTGAAATTTAAGAGGATATAGTCCATGAGTTTGGATTTTGGAACCTTCCGAATGAGCCCCAGAGCAAATGACATTATCTCCAAAACCAACAAAGATATAACCTTTAAATTCGGCAGAATGGTGTTCTTTTATGTTTGATTTAGGTCTCTGAAATTTGAGAGGATTTAGTCCATGGGTTCGAACCTTGGAAGCTTCCGAACGAGCTCCAGAACAAACTAGATTATCTCCAAAATCAATAAAGATAGAACCTTTAAATTTTGTACAATGATGTTCCTTCCCGTTCGATTTATGTCTCTGAAATTTAAGATGTTTTAGTCCATGCGTTTGAATTTTGGAAGCTTCCGAAGGAGCACCAGAGCAAATGAGATTATCTCCAAAATCAACTAAGATATAACCTTTAAATTTGGCAGAGTGGTGTTCTTTCATGTTTTATTTAAGTCTTTGAAATGTGAGAGGATTTGGTTCATGGGTTCTTATCTTGGAAGCTTCCGAACGAGCCCCAGAGCAAACGAGATTATCTCCAAAACCAACAAAAGTAGAACCTTTAAATTTAGTACAATGGTGTTCTGGCATGTGTTCTCTATGTTCCTGAGATGGATTCGATGAATTGGAGTGGCCATTCGGGTACCTCACACACCTCCCAAGGACTAACAATCTTCGAAATTAATAAAGATAGAAACTTAAAATTTTTTACAAAGGTGTCAAGCATATCCCAAGAGGATGCCTCTTTTACGTTCCTGAAATTCGAGTTGAATAAAACAGAAAAGGGAAGAAGTTCAAGCAGCTGCCAAAAAAACTTAAGGATTTTTAATTTAATTCGAATTATTCAGGTGTAGGGTATTAATAAGTCGGTTGCATCGTCTTACTGTTACATTTACTTGTTCTTTAATTCATTTTAAAATGATCAAAAATCAAATTATAAAATAATATAAAATTATATATATTAAAAAAGTGAATTAAGTTTCGGAGCTGTATGGGGTCAAAAATTAAAAAATCCGTATTTTTAAACACCTGTACACATTTTACTTCGGCAAGATATAAAAATTAAACATCAGGTAATCTAGTTTTACGTGTGTTAAAGTTTTTTTTTAATTGTATAGGGTTCCATAGCCCCCCAAAATTGCAAAAAAGCCCTATTTTCCGATTTATATATCTCAGGCTCTGCGTAGTACAATCACAATCTAAAAACACTAGAAGACCGCAAATTTTGTTATCCCTATAAAACAATATCAAAGTATGCAATATTTTGTAATTTACTATTCAAATTTACGGTTATGTGAAAGCCACATTTAGCATGAAATTTTTTTTTTCATAACTCCGGCACGCCTTTAGATAAGATCCTGAAATTGGGAAAAGAAAGAACTTTTAGAATTAGTATAAGTTTTTAGTATAAATTTTTTTGCACCACCCCCTGTTTAAAAACTATTAGGGCTCAAAATTGAAAATTTGCTATTTTTAGGCACCTGTACCTTAAGCATCTGTACAAATTTTTCTTCGACAAGACAAAAAAATTAAAGTTCCATTAATATATTTTTACGTATGTTAACGGCTTTTTCAGTTATACAGGATTCTGGACTTACCTCCCCTCAAAATTCCAGAAAAATCCAATTTTCACATTTTTTATACCCTTAAAATACGGATCAAGTATACTAAAATTGCTCCTCCGTTTGCAATACCTTGAAATAAGCTAGCTAGATATACCTATAAAGGTATGGATCTGATCAGAATCAAATTTTAAGTCGATTAAGCTTTGTCCGTCTGCCCGGCCGTCCGTCTGTCCATCAGCAAGATAACTCAAAAACTAAGAAAGCTACAGTCTTGAAAGTAACGCAAAATATTCTTACAACAATTTGTAGGTTTCTTATATTTTTTGGTTGAGATCCGACCAAAACTTCGAGTAGCTCTCGAAGACCTAACTTTTATATCCCCAAATGTTTTTTTAAATAGAGCCATGAAATTTTAACTGCTGATAGATATCATAAAAATATTAACTTTATAATTAACAACTTTTTTCATTTTTCAAAGTTCAATAAATATATATGTGGCATACGGTATCTTAATTTACTGTTATGCGAAACTTAAGTCTTGCTAAATTCTTGATTCCATCTATCTTCCAAACGGTTTAAGTTAGAAACTTGAAAGTCTGAGAGAAGTTGGGTCTTTGAAAATAAGTATGAGGCATTTCAGAAAATATTTTTGTATCGCCCCTTGTTTCGGAGCTGTATGGGGTCAAAAACTAAAAAATTCCTTATTTTTAAACACCTGTAACTTGAACACCTGCCCAAGTTTTTTTTGAAGTATCTAATATACAAAAATTAAAGCTCCAACATTATATTTTTATTTTCATTAACAACTTTTCTTAATAATATAGTGTTGGCTTAAAATTGCCGAAAGTGTGACTTCATTTTTCTAAATTTTTCTAAAAAGAATTTTGAACGATTTTTTGCATTTGTTTTTTACTTGATAATTTGAAATTGTTGAGGATGATTCGTAGTACAAAAAAAAATTAAATAAATAAAAAATATAACGGTTACTTAAAGAATGTATATTTATATGATATTATACTTATTTCTTTATTTCAATTATGCCTAAAGAGATTTCTCTCGTGATAAGGCTCTATACATAACATAATTTTTGAATTAAATACAATTTGTTTTTTTTTTTTTTTTTTTTAAATTAAAAAGTAAACATTAAGGATTTAAGAATGAAATTACTAATATAAAGTAAGTGTAAAAAAATAATTAATAATTTGTAACAGCATTGATTGATGTAAATAAAAAAACAAAAATTCGATTAAATCCAATAAGTAATTAATAAAAACACAAACAACAATTTAGCTAAGAAGAGCAAAAGAAAAAATAGAACTATTATTTATTATTGTTTTTTGTTCTCTAATTCAGTTTAACTCATAATTTTATATGTACATGCACTTCAAGTGGCAAGAGATAATTAATATATATAACTCATGTTTATTTTCATATCGTATATGTCACTGATGAATGAATGATACATAATAATGGAAGGTTGGAATCTGCTTTTGAAGAATGTGTAAATATATAGTTTGAATATATGTACATTCCTTAGTTCTAGAAATTATAAAATTCACCCAAATTATTTTAAAATACTAAAAAATAAAAAAAATAATATTATAAGCAGAGTGAATATTATAAGCAGGCTATAAACATACTAACTGTTTGTACGGGTATCTAAGAATTGACAAGGGCAACTGTATTCTTCCTCGTTCATTTTTATAATTACAAAAAATTGTATAAAGTGGTCACAAAACGAATTTGAAAAATGTTTTCTAAATTTGTATTCTATTTCACATCTTGCTGATACTAAAAGTAAAATTTTAATTTTTAATTTGTTTTTATATGTCGCAGTTAATTTTATTAAAATTTTATATAAAGCACTGCGATGGTTAAAAATTTAGTTAGAGTTGTCTAGGTAGTCCAACACTACAAGTTACCTACTGAGGAGTCCAGTAGTGTTTGGATGGACGAAGCACTCCAAAATTAACTTCATTTTGAAGTTAAAAAAAAGAATGTTAATGATGTCATGAATATCATGTTGAAACGCATTTCCTCGTAAATGAAAGCTTTTTCTTTCATTTATATTTTGTGTAAAACCTTAAAGTGTTAAAAAATATTTTGTATATTAAAAAAACTACATACTTAACTTATAAAAGTGGGTTTTACGGTTTTCAAAAAAAAAATTATAATAAATAATTAATAATTTTTATTTCAATATTTAATATTTTATCATTTTTATAATTAAAAATAATTTTTAAATTACATCATGTTTATAAATAAACTTCTTTAATTACTTATATTAGGTTGTTTTTGTTTTTTTTAAATAATTAATTAAAACAAATATTAGCAAACTTTTTCATTATTTTTGATTTTAGCTTTTAAACCCTACAATGTACAAAAAACAACAGTTTGCTCCTCTCCACATATTCCCGAATTGGTGTGCTCCTTTCTAAATGGTCTCGAATTGCTTTGCTCCTCTTCACATGGTCTTGAATTGGTAGGTAAAGATTAAATCAAGTTTAAACTTTAATAATAATAATTTTGAATTTAAAACAAACTTTAAAAACTTTTCATATCTTCACCCTAATTTAGAATATTTTGCAATATAATAGCTTAAGGTTTTTGAATTGCCAATTAAAACATATTTGATGTACCGCTAAGTTTTTAAACTTTATTTAAATAAAACTGATCCCAACTTAAAAGTTTTAATTTTTTCAACAATAATAATTCTGTATTTAAACCACACTTTATAAACTTTTGATATCTTCACCCTATATTCAGTTATACCATAAACATAATCAACAATATTATGTTGTTAATATTAAAACTAAACTTTTTTTCTGCTTTGCTTTTTGTTTTCTTAAGAAAATTCAAACCAAACATGCATGTAATAATATTTAGCTTAGCTAGCAAAGTTTTTAAGCTTTCCAAAAATTTATATTAAACCTCTGTTAAGTAAAAAAAAATTCATCTAACATAATATTAATAGTAAAAGCATAGATCAATTTACGTAGTAAAAGCCGTGTTGTATTTTAATTTTTCAAATAAACTTAAAATGTAATTTAAGAAAATTTAATAACAGTATTTTAGCAATGACACAAACCACTGTAGAGAAATCTTATTTCAAACGGTTAAAAGCTCCTCCCGCATCAGAACCGACGATTTTTATGTCGATATACAAAAAGATTTAGCTATACATTTTGACACTTCGAATTATGATCTCTAAATTCATACAAATTCCCTTCAGTAAATAAAAAAAAACTTGGGTTTTTGAAAGGTGAATTCAATGGTAAAATTGTATCTGAATTCATCGAATTAATATCAAAAATATATTACCTTGAGTCGATTCAGGGTGATCAAGTAAAAAAAGCAAAATCTTTATAAAGACTGTCTATTAAATAATAAGATTTTCTTTAGGCATATGAACAATTTTAGATCGTACTTACTTGGAATTTATACACAAAATTTGAATAAAATAGCTTTAAGTTCGTTAGATAATAAAAGATATTATTAGACAATAAAATTCATACCTTTGCATGGGTTCATTATAAATTAAATTAATGTATATGAACTTAATAGTAATTAGTTGTTAAGTATTTAAAAAATAAATGTTTTAAAAATTTAATGATGCTTAATTTTTTTATTATATTTATGTAAAACTATTTTAATATGAAGAGATTTTTCTAGCAGTATAAAAATAATATAGGGTGTCTTTGAAAATTTATAAAGTATAGAGGTTTCTAGAAAAAAAAATTTTTTTTTGTACCAAAATTTTTCGTTTGAACTGCAGTATCTCAGAAACGGTAGCACTGATTAAGATGAAACAAGATATTTATTAAAGACAATAGTAGGTCCCACAATGTTGTAAAAAATTGGTTTTTGTATACTATCGTAGACGAAAATATAACGGTTAAGTAAAAGACTACAAGATGTTAAGAAAATTTCAAAATAATCAATTTGACTTTTAAATGACCTTTCCGTCAAAAGGGATGTTCTATGAAATATAGGTGACGTCACTAGGTACCATTATGAAAAATGGAAAGGCAATCGATCAATGTACCTAAAGTAAAGTATACCTTAATCTTCTATTGTGTACATCATTAAAACATTGTAATTTAATCTTTTTGTAATTTTTAATCATTTTGTAATAATTTAATCATTTTATATACAATAAATTTGAATTATAATTAAGCATAAAACTTAAATAGTGGAGTTTTTTTGGAGTTTGTAATTTACTGCACGTGGAAAGATAATGAATTCTATTGCAACAACACATTTCGAGTTATTATCTAAGGATATCTACGATATATGGGCTCTGCAAATGAGAGCGATTTTAATTAAGAATGGCAAATGGAAATATGTTGATGGTACAATTACAAAAACGGTCGAGAAAAAAGATGAAGGTTCAGAAGATCAAAGCACATGTGAAGAAAATAATGAAAAGGCCAAGGCTGACTTAATTTTATCAATTTTGTGTCTGAATTAAAGCAGATTAAAAACTGCAAGACAGAAAATGAAATTTCGGTAAAATTAAAAAATATTTACTAATTAAAAGGACCAGTAAGAAAAGCTGGATGTGGTGTGGTGGTCAGCGAGGAATCGGAAATACAATATAACAAAACTAAATAGAACACAGAGATCGGCATCAGTGGGCATTACAGGGGCATTACGATCGTGTCCGACTGATGCTCTGATTACTATTTTATTTCTTTTACCCCCGGATATATACATTAAATATGTCGCAACGTGCAGTGCAGTACGACTCAGAGAATCTGGGTGGTTTGCTACTGAACCGTATGACCACGGTAATATTCTGGAGATATTGCCAAGGGACGCTATACCAACCTTGACCGACTACACTGTTCAAAAACTAAACTTTGCAAACAATTTAGCCGTAGAATTTCCGCTTAGAGCGGAATGGAGGGGGGGAGATGTGACAAAGAACTTCGTTGTAACTATTTTCACCCACGGATCCAAGATGAAGGAAGGAGTCGATGCTGGTATTTTCTCGGAGAACCTCAACATTTCAAGCGCCTACAGACTCCCCGACACAGCTAGCATCTTTCAAGCGGATATACTAGCAGTTAGAGAGACTGCTCGAATTTTAAACGGAAATAACACACTAATGAGTGTGGTCGACATCTGTGTGGACAGTGAATCCGCGGTTAAGGCCATTAACGCGAACCTTACAACTACAAAGCTTGTTAGGCAGTGCCAAGAGGAACTTGCCCTAACTAGTGAAAGATTAAACATAACATTCTTGTGGGTGCCTGGGCATAGTAATATTGAAGGAAATGAAATTGACGAACAGTATTGAATTGAAAGAATAAAATTGACAAACTAGCAAAGAAAGCTGTCACTCAGAACACAAACTCTTCTGAAAGAGTCAGTTCTCCAATCAGTACCGTAAAGGAACGGATTCTTTCTTTGTATATAGCGAAATCAGAATAAAAGTGGAGTAATTTGAGCAATTGCACCATATCTAGAACATTGTGGCCATACAACAAAAGGAGATCAAATGTGTTGATATCGAAATATCGCAAAGACATCATCAGACTAGTTGCAATCATCACATCACAGTAGATACACATGCAGCCAAATTAGGAATCACTCACAACACCTCCTGCAGGAGTTGTAAAGAAGCAAACGAAAGTGAGAAGCTGGAGCACTTCCATTGCAGATGTTCGGCCCTAGCTAGAGCCAGACTTCTCTCACTCGGTAAACCGTTCTGCCACAACCTCAGCGAGCTCTCTGAACACAAAATGAAAGAACTGATTTCGTATATGAACTTCTCGGGTTGGATATAAAATCGTAAACAATCTTAAAACACAGGTCACGTGAGTGCAGTAGTATCAAAATAGCGCAATCTAGTGCTAATTGAGGCCTTCAATCAGCATCGTGAAGATCACCACCCTACCTACCTACCTACCTACCATGAACTAGAAAAATTTAAATCTGGGCATAGGCGCTTTGAAAATTTGAACTTTCGTGATATGTATAACTTACCTCACCATAGTAAAGATGTTAATTTAAATAAAAGAAAACTAGTAAATTTTGGATACGATGTATGCTTACAAGGAAAAATGTGTTCAATACCATATCCTAAATTCTCATGTTGAAAAACTAGTGTTTTAGAAATAATTTATAGCGACGTATGAGGTCCAATGCGTATTGAACCTTTTGGAAAATCGAAATACTTCGTCATTTTCATCCATGATTGTACTAAATGGTGCGAAGTTTATTTTATTAATAAGAAATCAGATGTCCCAAAAAGGTTAAAGAATTTACTTCTATGATGGAAAATATCAGCGGTAAAAGGATTCAGAATCTACAAGGTGATAATGGAACTGAGTATATCAACTTCGAATTTAACCAATTTTTAAAACAGAAGGGAATTCGTAAAAGACTAAGTGTCGCTTATTGTCGCTTTTACATAGAAGACCTTACTTTTTCCCCGTTTTCTTTCATAATTTTTTCGGGTATGATTACCATTTATTATTTAAGGCTCTTAATATAATTCCGGGTGAAATAAAAATTATACCTCTGAATAGAAAAAAGTACATATCCCTAAGTAAAAGAATTACGCTTCCAGATATTTATTTATTTATTTATTTATTTATTTATCTCTCTAAAAGAGCTTACAGCTCATACAGAGTATATACAGTTTTTTATAACACATTAATATAATATGTATATTAAAAACAAAAATTTGATCAAAGCGGTAAAAAATTTAAGATTTAACTACAAAAAGAAAAAACAAAATAATAATAATAATAGAAACATTAAGAATACAAAAATACAAAAACTAGTCAAAATAAAGAGATATAGCAATTCATTAATTTTTAATTCACAAAAACATTAGGAAAAATTTATCATATTATTAAGCCTGTATTATTTACATTTAAAAGCTATAATAAAAAGTTTAAAAAGTATTGTTTCATTTTAGTTTTAATTTTTTTATCTTCCGTAATTTTAATTTCTAATGGTAATTCATTGTAGATCTTAGATGCTATATTGAAAGTTTCCGAGTTGTGTGAGTGTATGTTATTCGCTGTCCTGGTACTATAGCTATGTATTTCATTGTTCTGGATTATGTCTACATTAGTTTTTATTTTTTTTGTTTTCATATTATGTATTTGAATAGCTTGCATCATTCTTTATGTAATTCTAATGTTAGTATTCCAAAGCGCTGATGTATTTCTGTGGTTGAAGAACGATGATTCAGCCCATAAAGATTTTTAATCGCTTTATTTTGTATTCTTTGTAGCTTAGCGATATTCTTTAGGTAAGTATTGCCCCACACAATTATGCCATATGATATGGTGGAATGAAATAAGCAATAGAATATCGAACTTTTTTGTTCATATGGTACTCTTTTTTCTGCTAATTTGAAAACACCTGCGATACATCTAGTCTTTTTGGCAATTTCATTTGACTGTTGGTTCCATTTTAATTTGGCGTCAATATATATTCCTAAATATTTGAATATATCCACTTCCTCTATTTTAGTACCACTATACATAATTTTTAGTTTTGCTGTCGGCTGTTTCTTTATTAACATGTATTTTGTTTTTTTTATATTTACCGTCAGCTTATGAATCTTCATCCATTCACTGACTTCTTTTAAATCTAGATTTATTTGTTTTTCTAATTCAGTATAATTATTTTCTCTAAAAACAATCGCTATATCATCTGCATATTAAAAAGCTTTAGCTTTTAATTTTAATTTAGAAAAACCACTTATATAGCACGCAAATAGTGTAGGGCCGAGCGAACTCCCTTGAATAACGCCAAATTCAACATCTTCTATTTTGCTTTTATACTGCTCACATTCTGTATACTGTTTTCTTCCAGATAAGTAGTTCTTAAACCACTTAAGTTCCTTTTCAAAAACTCCACATTCAAATAGTATACGTAGAAGAATCTTCCTGTCAACTGAGTCAAATGCTTTGGCTAAATCGAGAAATAGTACAGCCACTCTCTGCTTTTTACTTACTCCTGCTTGAACTTCAGTTATTAAATCAAATAGAGCAGCATTTGTATTTGAACAATTCCTAAAGCCATATTGTTTTTTATCCATTAAGTTATTCTTGCTTAAATAAGTACTCAGCTGATTATTTATGTAGGTTTCAAGTAACTTGCTGAAAATAGATGATATTGATATTGGCCTATAATTACTTACTTCATTTTTATCTCCATCACCTTTATAAATTGGGATTACTTTACTTATTTTTAGACTCTCTGGTACTTCACCGCAAATTAAGGATGTGTTAATCAGATTTCTTATATTTAATAACAATTCATCCTGGCAATACTTTATTGTTTTCGTTTGAATTTCATCATAACCCGTTGCCGTAGTATTGTTTAAGTTATTTATTAAATTTTTTGTTTCATTTAGAGATATTAACTTAAATTTAAATCTTGATGTTGTCCTTATTTTTGGTACATATACCTTATTAAATTTTGTTGCTAAAGTCTTTCCAACATTGGCATAGTATCGATTAAATTCATTTAGTTTCATTACTTTTTTTTTATTATCTGCATTTTGATCATGAAATAATCCATTTTGATTCTTTGGACAAGGATTTATAATATTTTTAATATGCTTCCACGTTTTGCTTGGGTTTCCTTTAGTTTTCTGAAATATATTATTATCATAACTAATTTGTTTTTTTCGTTTGATTGAAGTATATTTATTACGCCAAAACTTATATTCATTCTTTACATGTTCATTTTCATAATTTTTTTTATGTTTTCTATGCCAATAATTTTTTATATTATTTATTCTTCTGCATTCAAGATCAAACCAGGGTGGTACTTCTTTTTGCTTTATCTTTATAATTTTATTGCATGTGGCATCTCTGGTATGTAATATTAAATTTTGTTTTAATTGTTCATATTTCATCATTTACATTATCTGACATAAATATTATTGGACACTCTTTCAATTTTTGTTTTACTTTTCTAACATCTGTTGTTTTGACATTAATTGGAACATTAACAATTTTTTTTTTTAAAGTATAATTATTTATTTCAGCTATTATAATTTGATGATCAGAAATTTCAGTATTTAGGTGAGTAATATTAGTATTTATTTTTACATTATTAGAAATAAAATGATCTAAACAGGTTTTACTTACTAGTCTAGTGGTAGTATAGTCACAAAAGAAGAAGCCATTACTTTCCACAACAGTTTTATACATTTCAATATCTGAAGAGGCATTGTTTATGTTAAAATTAAAATCACCAAATATGTAAGTTTCATACTTAGAAAGATTTGCTAATTTATACTCTAATATTTCATTAAATTTATTTATATTTTCACAATTTCTTTGAGGTGGTCTGTATATAGCTGAGGCAAAGATATGGTTTTTATTGAAGTTAAAACTGATATTTATAATGTTATGATATTCATCAGAATAAATATATTGAAGTTTATAGTTAAGTGTTTTGTGTATATATATTGCAGTGCCACCTCCTTTACGTGTTTTTCTACATGAAAATACATTACTATAATTCATTAAATTAACCTGACTAGTTTCATAATTAAACAACCAAGTTTCAGTGAATACAATTAAGTGAACAATTGTTTTTAAACTTTCTAATATAAGTGATATGTCTTCTATTTTATTCTTTAGGCTTCTAACATTTAAATATAATATTTTGAGTAAATCATTTTTTTGAAAATTAACTTGAGATACATAATCACAAACTTCTTTTACATGGATTTTGAGTGGTAAAATAAAATCTTCATAGTGTTTATTCAACATTTAAATTGGATGTTGATAAAACTCGGATAATTTTGCTATTTTCTGTTTTTCTAATTAATATTTTACCCTCTTTAATCCATGCATATTTTATAAGTTTTTTTTTCTTCATATCCCTAGCTTTTTTATATAACAAGCTGAAATACGAGGTTAGTTTCTCGTTTATAAATATTGGTTTGCAATTACCTTTATCTTTGTAAGATTCAAAAATAGACATATTTAAATTTTTAAAATTTTTCTTTTTCTGCATTATTTTTTGTATACTTGGACCTCTTTTTGCTTCTATAGGAATGATTTATATGCTCGGTTTTCAAATCAGTACCAATACTTTTAGCTACATTTATAATTAATTCAGATATTGAAGTGTCAGCTATCTCCTCTATTCCTGTGAATTCCACTATGTTAGATAAGCGTTTCTGTTTCATCTTTTCAATTTCTATAAAATTATACTCCACTTTATCTTTCAACTGTTTATTTTCATTCTTAAGTTGCATATTTTCTTCGATTAGATTATCCATTAGGTTTTTGATAGAGTTAACCTCATTTTGGAGTTCTTCAAATTCTTTATCATGAGTAGTTAACTTTTCTATTATTTCATCTAGTTTTCTCATTATTTTTTCATCATAATCACTTTTGCTACTGATTATTGTACTTTTGTTGAGATTGCTCAAGTTTAGATTTGACGTGCCAACACCACTCTTATCAATTGTAAGTCTTATTTTTTTCTTGTTCTTACAGGTTGTACACATCCATTTTTTATCAGCAACCTCTAAGTAATCTTGAAGCTCCTCATTTTCCAATACAGTGCATGTATCATGGACCCACTTTTTACAATCACCATTGCATTGGATCGCTTTATTATTTTTTTTTTAATTAAATTTTTTCTTACATTGTAAACATTCTACAACTTTACCGCCTGACATTTTGACATATCCCGCCTGACATTTTGACATATATAAAATTAGTTTTTCTTTAAGATTTTTAGAAAGTTTTTGATTTATGCCTTCAAGTTCAGATTCTTTATGTGGAAACTTAGATATATCAAAAATGAAATACGTAAAAGAAACTTTCGAAAATAGTTCTGAGCTAATGAAAGATGTTTTCGCATATCAATATTTAGATAACTGGGAGAAACTTCAACAAGAATATTTACCGCTTCAAACAGATTTTCAAACTAACACAAACAGTGTGTTCGGAAGAAGACTATTAGCATGCTATAACAGTTTGGAACACTTTCAATACTAAAAATCTGTTAGATTATTTAAAATTATACCTAAAGACAGTTTATATTAGCAGATGTGTTTGAAAACTTTCGCGATATATGTATAAAAACATATAATTTAGATCCAGCTGCTTAGACAAGATATATTTAGAACTGCTTGTGATATAAACATATACAATTTTTTGAAAAAACGTATAAGTGGAGGAATTAATCAGTGTTCTTTACGTCATTTATTAGCCAACAATAAATATATGAGTGAAAAATACAATGAAAATGAACCGTCTAAGTTTATAACGTAAATAGGTGTTAACAATTTATACGGTTGGGTAATGTCTCAGTTTCTTCCATATAAAAATTTTAAGTGAGGGAGAAACTCTATAGACATTCTAAAAATCATATTCAGCTTTCTTTTTTGTATCCATAATGTTTTTAATCTTTTGTTGAATTTTTTCTGTGATTAGGACTGAATAAAACACAAAAATTTACCTTTGAGTCAACGTTTCATATATTTTCTATAGTTTTTCAAGGCTAAAAAAAACTTTTAGAACTTTATACATTGTTTTTTTGAATCATGAACATTTTTGAATTATATCCTACATTAAGATAATAATTTAAGGCCGTTTAATAAAATTTTTAAACATTATAATTAGCCATTCTTAAAAAAAAAAAATTTTAAATTTAACATTATTGAAATAAAAAAAAATTAAAATTGTAAAATCGTTTAACAAACAAAAACAAAAACAAAATAAATAACATAATCCCTATTGACCTATATTTTATTGCATTATATTAACTTAATACTATTTGAATTTACATAGTCCCTAGCCGAGTACCCGGCGTTGCCCGGAGTATTTTGTTGGCTTTATGAAATAAAAATTATTAGCTTTTGTTTCTGCGTTAATATAATTTAATTAATATAGTTAACTACAGCATTTATTACAGCATTTATTATAGTTATTACAGCATTTACAGACGGTGGTAGTTAATATTCTATTTTTTATTACATTTAGTTAAATTGAATAAAGAGAGCGAAGAATTATATTACCAATTACATTAATAACACAATTCAATTACCAAAAATCTTTAAAGGAATCAATAATCTATTGCGTACACAATTACGGCGAAGTTAGTTTTCACAATATATTCGTTAATACCGAAACATAAAATCGCATTTCAATTATAAAAGACCCTAATCTAATACATTTTTTCGTAAGTAATGTCACTTCATGTTTTTCTGAATTGTCCTTTTAAGCACATTTTGAAAAATTTTCTATTAGATTCGCTCTGTCCCTCCGTCTGTTAACAAAACTTATATACTGTTTAATAAAGAGCAATGTAACTGTTCATAGGTCTCTTAAAATAGTAATGTTGTCGAACAACTTTTTTATGCACCCTGACCGTTGGAGATCCTACTACACCGGCAGCTCTTCAAATTTTGAAAAAACTTCTTTTTAAATGCATACATCTCAGGTTGTGTTTAACATATTTTCAATATAAAAAATACAGAATTGTTTTTTACCTTTATAAATCAACCAGAATTTTTTTATGTTAAGTTTTTCTAATTGTGTTTTCAAATTGATATTAGGCTAAAAATATGTGTAAGAACTGTATATGGATAAGAATGTAATGTTTTATGTTCTTTAAATATGTACTCATTTTTGATAAATACTGTACAGAAATATGAATATCTTTTATAATTTATTTGATGGTGTTTATAGTATTTTGAAATATTATAGTATGTACATATTTCAATGATATTTTATGGGAAATATATTATACACATATATCTTATATAGGTGGACTAGATGTTAGTAATGCATTCCTGAATGATGACATGATGATTGTCGCATGCAATAGATCATTTCTGTTCTTTAATAACGGCCGAAAATGTTATGTTGTTAAAACTTAAACACAATATTCTTAAGATACTTAATAAGGTTATTTTAATTACTTTATATAAGTATTAGAAATTTGCATTGAAAGCTTTTTATGGAATATTAAAAGCACTCTAGACAAAAGTAAAGAGTGTTGGAAATATCTTTTTAATAATATAATAACAATACAAAAAATTAGGCAGAATATTTTTAATAGGCACTTGTGCGCAAATGGATTAACAAACGTAAACAAAAATTTGTTACATGCTTTATTTAGAACCGTAAATTCATCCTGCCAAATTATTAAAAAATAGAAAGCTTCTGTAATAAAGTGTTATACTTCTGTAAATTTTCAACTGAATTGGTCGAACTGTTTAAGCGCGACAACAAAGAAATAAAAAACTTCACTGAGCCCTGGTGCCGAAACGGATCAATGGATCGTTATCAAAATAAGCTAATGTGATTTTCTGCTAAAGAGCAACAGTTTTGCGACTATTCAAGTCGATTGCTTAAACCGTTTAAGCAGAACAACAAAAAAATTTAATGAACTTCGTTCGGCTCTCGTGCCCAAACGGGTTACCAAAACTTTATAAAAATTTGTCACAGGTTTTTTTTCAGACCTTAAATCCATATAAAATTGGACATAAATCGGAAACAAAATTTTTTTGGAAGCCCGCTGGGCCGAATCCAGGTAATATAATTTCAACCGTAGTTTTTCGGCACACCCCTGAAGCTAAGAAGAACATTTGTGCAAATTTTCTACTCAACCGGTCAAACCGTTTGGTAGAACAATGAAAAAACCAAAATGCTTTAAAACGCTCTCGGACTGCAATGGCTTAATGCACCGAAACTCGATGTAGCCTATAACTCCTTCCGGGGTCGTATAAATGTTCCTGAAAAATTTGGTTGCAATCGGACTGGTGGCTTTTACGTGAATCCGTACCAAACAAACAAACAGAATTTCTTCCTTATATATTAGATAATTTAATTACAAACAAGCATTTAATGTAAAAACGTGGAAGAGCGCAGTAAAGTGGACTGTGTCAACTCTGGGATACCCGTATGGACGTAATATAGCCTATTTTTATATAACTTGATTATCTTTTAAACAATTTCAGATGTTTTAGTACCGACATTATAACTACCGAGATATATTTATGTAAATTGTGGAGTTGTATGATAGCTACACAAATATATTGCACCGGCACAACCAAATTTTACAGAACTTGTTTTGCAAGAAGCCTGAAGCGACAAGATCAACAAAAGATCAACAAAATTTTTAAAAAATTGTAGGGATGCTTCCATAGACACTGAATTATTTTTATTCATAACAGAAAAGTTGTATGGCAGCTACCCAAATCAGTCGCACCACCACAACCAAATTTTGCAAAAGTTGTTGCCATAAAACTTGACCATCATTTGTAAAATTTCAGACGCCTAGCTTTATTATGTTCCAAGAGGTGTTCCAAAAGCGGCTGTTCTAGGCCAACCAAAATTTACAAAAGTTTTTGATATGGAACTTCACAAAATTTAAGATACCTAGCTTTAAAAGACACTGAGTTATTTGCATTTGAAAAGAGAAGTTATATGGCAACTACCCGAACCTTTAAGGTGTTGTTGGCCTGTAAATTGTTGAAATTTTAAGGTGTTGTTGGCCTGTAACTCGACATGATTTTGCAAAATTTGAGACACCTAGCTTCAATAGATACTGAAGTATTTCCATATAAAGAAGTTGTCGGCGGCCGAAAAAGCTGGATTTAAATAGCAAAACTAACAATTTAACAAAAGTGACGTAAAAAATTTATCCCTTCCTAGCTCCTTTTTTTTGTTTTATCGTGCGGACGGACGCACGGACGGCCGTCCATGGCTTAATCGATTCAGAATTTGATTCTGAGCCGATTCATACCTTTGACACTATATCTAGCTCGACTCTTTTAAGGTGTCACAATGGCAAATTTATTATACCGTAAAACGTATTGGCAAATTTATTATACCCTTGAACATTGTTCATACGGGTATAAAAATTTAAATAAAATTAATGCTAATATAATTAGAATAAGAAAAATTTTTTAAAATAAAAATTATAACTGTAGAATTAATTTCTTTCAAGAATATCGTCAAATAGAGCACACTGATATGCATTACTTAATATAAAATTAACTAATTTAGTATATAAGGTTCTTATGTATTATGTAAATATTGTGTATCGGTTTTAAAGTTAGTGGTTGTTTTTCTGTGCATTTGTATGTTGAGAGTACTAAATTTTTTCTTTTCGTCAGCTATTTTCAATATTCAAAATCAAAACCAAGATTATGTTTTATAGCATGGTTTACGCATGGAGTTTTAAAATGTGTTTCGTTAATATTAATGTTAATGTTTGTTAATGTAATGTTAATTAATGTTTGGTTTTATTAGCGTTTTCATAATTTTTTTTTTATTCTTTCATCCGTATTTTGATACCGCGTCCAGTTTCTCTTATATAGATTTTTACACAGTTATCATTATTAAAAACAATTTTATATACTGCACTTGTACAGATCATATATCGCGTTAAATAATTAAGTTTTTGTTGCTGTGAAATAAAATTAAAAATTAGTTTCAATGAGAAAATTTATTAAAATCAATGATTCTGTAGGCGATGTCGAAGAGACTGTGTCACCCCTGGGGACTCTACAGTATTATTAGGTTCAACCATACCGAGAAGGCTGTAGGTGAGATGCGAAACCGAGAGAATTTCTCCACTTTTAAGTTAAGGTGTCTAGATACCGTGGCGCTAGCTGAATGGTCAGTAAGTGGTTAAATATAACTGGTCGCGAACGGTCTCCTCCGATGCTCAAGCAATGTCGGTTATGTTAAGTTCATTATCCCGGTACGATGGCGAAGCTCGTGGGGACCAAACATCGTCATCGTGGGACCACACACTCGTGGGACCAAAATGTATCAAATAAACAAAAAAACAAAAAGGAAGATGATGTGATGAGAAGATGAATTTTTAGCGTCTAGCCAAGAGACGTTAAAAAGTGGCATTGCGAGTACCAGCTATAGAACATAAATGCCAATTCAACCTAAAACTCTTGTCGTCAACAAAGGTAAAGACGAAAAAAAGAAAAATAAAAAAAAACGCAAGTCCGCTGGAGTTCTCATGAAAGGAAAGTACAACAGGAAAGTCTCAACAAAATAGCTGAGAATGAAAAAGTACGTACTCTTTATGACAAAGACGCTGCGGATTAAGTATAGTACCAACTCGTTGTAGATGAGTATCTAAAAATACAAGAAGGTAAAGACAGGTATATAGGTATTCCTGCTACAGCAACGGGCTAGAAACGTAACAGATCTCAAGATGAGATCAACAACGGCGCTAAAAGGGCCAATAGAAAACGGGGTCAATGGCATCAGAGGACGCCAAACCAACAAATTTTCTCATATTGTAATTTAATTCAAGTCAATCTATTATTTTGCAAATGCAATCCATTCTTTAATTTTTCCGACAAAAGAAACCGCGTTTAATATTTTTGTCACCGGTAAATTATTAATTCTTCGAATTGACGATCATAATTCATAAATAAATTTATATCACTTTCTCTCTCCCACTCCATTCGTTAATCATCTCATTATTATAATTCTTAATTTCCCATAAAAAGTTTTTGCAATAAATCAAATCGCGTTCAACAAGTTTTCTCACAAATTAAATGTTGATTCTTACACTTAATTATTATAAATACTAACGTTCTTTCAATTAAAAATAAGTCTTACAAGTTTATCAATCTTCCTCGGTTCCTTTTTTAATAAGAAATATATAAAAATTAATATATTTAAATAAAAAGCTAGTATTAAGTAAATATGTATTGAAAATATTTAAATAAGAAAAGGAATAAATAAAAAAATATAATAACACCAAATTTTAGTTTTGTTTTTAATGTTTTTAATATTTTTTTTTGATTTAATATAAATAAAAGTAGCGCAACTTTACATTAACTTTACTTCAGTTATAAGTGATTAGTGTAGTGTTTCCTATCAAAGAGTTAATCGGTATTCTTTAATAACAATTTGTCGAGATAATTTGTTAAAAATCAAAATAAATAAAAACACTTTTGGTACAAAACATTTGAACAACACTAACTAAAATAAAATACTAAAAATAAAAAAGCAAAAGAAAAAATTAGAATTATTGTTTTTTTTATTAAAAGTGAACTAATTTTGAAACATTCAATTATGAATGCAAAAAAAAAAAAAAAAAACAATTATGTTCCTTCAACCTGAGAGTTGAGTTATTTTCAACAAAAAAAACATAATAATAAACTTTTATAAATTTTTTTTTTAATATAAAATTTTTTTTAATTAAAAAAAAAAAAAAAATGTAACGACAACATTTAACGACATTGTAAAAGAAGCTTGCTCAATACTAGTGTTTTCTGAGAGCGATACTTATTCACTTTCTCTTTAATTGATACATTATTGAGCTTGGTTCAAGACGAACAAGGAAGAAGTTATATCAATAGGATATTACACTCTAAACTTATATGAGCATCAGGCGACTACAAAATCCAACGTTGAAACAAGTTAAATTGCAGCTCATCAAATCTTTTGGCGTAGCAGAAAGCTATTCAAAGCTTAAAGAACAAGCGGATCAAATTCCAAATACAAATTTAAGTCAAATTTATTCTAAATTAGCTATAATATTAGTTAAACTAAATATGAAATATTCACTGGATAGTATTCAACCTGGAGAATTCCAACCCAGAAATAATTAAAGGTCAATTTTAGATAAATTTCATAATAAAATTGACAAGGTGGACTCCATGTTCATTAGATCCAGGAATTTAAATTTATTAGAGGAAGCATATCAAGCCTTAGCCGAGATAGGTTTAAATAATAGTAAAACTTATAATGACTCATATAGACCTAAAAATCATCATAATAATTTTAATAACAAAGGTTTTTCAAACAATAATAATAATACTAATCATAATTTCAATAATTACTATCCTAATCAAAACACTAACAGGACTAATAACAATCCTGCTATTAATAGTTTCTATCACCCTAACAATAGAAACAATTTTAATAATTCTAACAGTTACAGTAACCAATCGGGTAATTATAGGAGTAACCAAAGGTTCAATTCTGGACCCTTTAGAAACAATAAGAACTATTATAACAAACCTAATACAAACGCAATGAACGTGGATTATTATAATCCCAATTCAATGGATTTAGAACATAATACGACAAAAGGCGTTGAAAATTTTTCTTTGACGCCTCCAACAGTTGACTACCCAAAGCAACTTTGACTATAATAGACACAGGAGCAGCTACTTATATTATAGACCATAACATTTTTCCTCAAAGAGATATAATTAATTATTTAACCCTATAGAATTACTAACTATTACTGATAGTCAAATTATTCATAAGGAAATTATAACAAAAATGGAAAACGAATTAAATTCGTCTACTTCAATGTCGTGGAAAATAACTAACCTTTCTAATAAATAATTTAGTGCTATTTTTACTAGGTCCGAATTTACTTTCTCAAATACCCCAAAATTGACGTACTTAATAGAGAAATTGTGGTGAACAAAAAGGCTACCAAATTTAATTACGGCTATCCCACAACAAATATATACCAACTAGAACCGTTAGATTTAAACAACCATGTATTATTTGAAGTAATACGAAACGACAATTAATACGAATGAACAAAAACGAAGAAAGACATTTAAAACATATTTTACACAAAAACAAAGATTTATTTTTTGAAGATGAGGACAATTTAACTTGTGTAAATGATGTGAAACTTCAAGTAATAACTACCTTGCTCTCAACCAATCTACAGTAAAATATATAGCTTCCTTAAAATTCATAAAGAGGAAGTAAATAAACAGATAAAAAAATGTTGAGACAAGATATTATTCAACCCTCTAATAGCCCATTTAACAGCCCTACATGGGTTGTTCCAAAAAAACTGGATTATGCTGACAAATAGAAATGGCGGATTGTAATTGACTACCGCAAACTAGACGAAATCACAATCAATGATGAATTCCCAATTCCAAACATGAAATCTTAATTTGACAAGCTTGGTCGCGCCCAATACTTTTCGACTTTAAATCTTGGTAACGGCTTTCATCAAATTTTGGTTGACGAAAAAGATAGGGTTATAACCGCGTTCTCAACACTACAGGGTCATTTTAATTTAAACGAATGCCGTTTGGACTCAAAAATGTACCCGCGACCTTTCAAAGGATGATATTCATTATTCAACATTCAACAAGTGCAGACGTGTTTGGAGAGGAAAAAAGATTTTGGACAATTAAACCTTTATTTTGATATAATATATACTTATTCGTTCAAAAAGAAAAAGAAAAAATAAAAAAAAAACAAAACAATATCAATATCAATAGTTAATGCAAATGTTCCAATATACAAACAATTAATATATGGAAAAAACAAATAAAAAAAAATATTTAATTTTCATTTTAATATTTAAATTTTTTAATTAATACTAAATCATATAAAATTTTTTGTTTTTTTTTTTAAATTCGAAAAAAACAATTTTTTTTTATATTCCAATATACTATCAATTATTGCAAATAAAAACAGGAAAAAAAAGGAAAGAAAAAAAAATATTTTAACAAATACTAAATGAGTTAATCTTAGAAAATATAATTGATTTAATAATTATACTAAAAAAAATAGAAAAAAAAAAAATAATACATAAAGTTTAGGTTAAACAAATACCAAATAACAATAATTCTAACTACTAAACTACTATCATATTAAAACTTAATACTAGTAATTTTTTAATATAATAATTATCATTACATTAAAATTTTTACAATAATATAAAACGAATTACAGTAATTACATAGTTGAAAAGTGTGTTAAAAATAACAATAGTATACTTATAGTAAAATCAAGACTATATTAATAAACATTTTAACTTAGAAATAAAAACATCCACCCAACAAGAATAAAACGAAATTTTAAAGAGAAAGACAGTAGTTAGGATGTAGCGGTTTCGCCTGGTTTTTAATAGAGCTTTTTCTATGGCGGTTCCACCTGGAGGAGCTGTGTCTATATTAAATTTGGTAGGTGTCTTATACTATATCGTTCGAAAATTTTCAATGTGTATTTGTGAATTTCAATATGAAGGAACTTTTAGTACAAAGTTTATCGATGGTTTTTGTATTTATATGGAACACCTTTTAATATTGGTTTTAAAGTTCGGTTTGAATACAGAATTATTGTTAAAAAAATTGTGTAGTATCTGTATCTACTAAACCTGATTCAAAGTTTAAGCTGGTTTAATTTTAGTTTGAGTACAAAATTATTGTTAAAAAAATTGTCTTGAATAACAAACTTAGTTTGAAAGCTTTAAACTACTGTTCAAATACTGAATTATTGTTAAAAAAAATTTGTTTTGAATAATGAACATAGTACCTACTAAACTTGATTTAAAGTTTATATAAAAAATTAAATGTTAGCTTAAATAAAAACCAAAAGAAAAAGAAACTGTCTTAATTTTAAACTTGTATTAGAGTTTATTTGAAAAATAAAAAAGTAAAAATAACCACTTTTTTTTATTATTTTGTTCAAGTTTGTAATCATATGATAAATCATAATTTAAAAGTGGTTTTAAAAATTTTTCATATGATTAATATTACGACATGACCTTCCATACCTAGAAAAATGTGAGTAAAATAAAAACAAAACAAGTCTTGTAAGTCGATGCAAGCGACTTATATATACCCTACACCTAAAAAATTCAAATTAAATTAAAAATCCATAAGTTATTTTCGTAGGGTATTTAATATAAGCTAAAAAAATAAATGCTTTTACAACCTTTGTACAAAATTTCAGGTTTCTATCTTTATTAAATTAGAAAATATGCTTGTTAGGTCGTGGGAAGTGTGTGAAAGCACCCGGACCACCACCCCAATTCATCTTAAATTTTAGAGACATCTTCAGAACAGGGTAGAACACTCTTATATCAAATTTCAAGTTTTTATATTTATTAATTTCGAAGATATGCTTTTTCGATCTTGGGAGTTGTGTAGGAGATACCCGAACAACCATTCCAATTCATCTGAAATTTTAGGCAAATTAGGGATTCAGGAAACAACACCCTCGTCTCAAATTTGCAGTTTCTATCTTTAATAATTTCGAAGATATGCTTATTCTGTTTTGGGAGTTGTATGAGAGGTACCCGAACAATCACTCCAATTCATCTCAAATTTTAAGCAAATCAGGGATTCAGGAAACAACATCCTAGTACCAAATTTGCAGTTTCTATCCATCTTTTTTTTTTTTTTTATTCTAGTATTTATAAATTACAATAAATCAATTAACATTTGAAATAAATAACATTAGGATTAAGTTACTACTTTGCCCGTAGCCTGGGCTGTATGGTCCGTTAAATTCAAAATTTAGATCAGAAGTATAAAGATTTCTTTTTTTTTCTTGTTCTTATATCTAATAAAAGAAAGAATAGAAACCAAAAACATAACAAAAAAGAAAAATATAACAAATAACATAACGTTTATTTAACAACTGTGACAAAAATAAAGTATTTAAATATTTAACACAAGTAATTAATATAGTAAACAATTTATTTATCAAGTTTTTAAATTAAATTCATTAAATTCTCCTTAACAACAACAACAGATATTTTTTATTTTTTTATTTTTTTTTCATGTAGTTCAACAATCGAATCCAAGATGCTAATCTTCCAACACAAATGTTCTAATCATTGATTTAAACTTAGGTAGATTTCCAATCCGTTTAAAATTTTTTGAAGCTCATTATACGCTTTTAGACAATTATATACGATATTATTTGTTTGGTTGTTAGTACGGAATAATGTAAGCTAGTAATTTGCTTTGTAACGAGTGTTGCGGTTATGAATATCAATCATTCTGTTTAGTATTAAATTATGCTTAATATCATAATTAATAATCTTAAACGATAAAACATACAGTTCATATTTACTTATGTTTGCTAAACTAATATATTGTTTACCGTATACCAAGCTTGTCGGATGTCGAATGGGGTATCGATTAATTACCTTTATACTTTTTTTATGTACGATATCTAGCTTGTTTAGATAGACATTCGCGGCTCTACCCCAAATTGGGTTGAGATAACAGATGTGTGATTTTATATAAGATGTATAGAGCGTATATAAAGCTTCTTTAGAAAGAAAATTTTTTAATCTATGAAAGATGAATATGTATGACCCTATTATTTTTACTACATTGTCAATGTGATTTCACCAGGTAATTTGTAGTCTATATTTAATCCTAAGTAATTAAAATTTTTGACAATTTGAATATTCTCATTTTCAAAAGGTATATTAGTTCCTAAGTTCCACGATTTATTTTGGAAAATAATTATTTATGTTTTCTTTACATTTAAACTAATCCTATGCTTATTTAACCATTCTTGAACTATTTCTAGATCATTTTCAATTGAAAGTTTTGTGCTTTCTTCACTAGCTTCAGCGTATTTTATATAATTCATCATCTGCATATAATTGTAGATCTCTTTTTAAGTTTACACGAGCTAGATCATCAATATATATCTTAAAAAGATTCGGTCCTAAAATCGAGCCTTGCGGTACACCTTTATACATAACCTTTTCCGAGCTATATGTGTTAATGCGAACTCTTTGCATTCTGTTTTGTAAATATGATTTAAAAAGTTGTTGTTGTATACTGGTAAAATTAAAGTTAGCAAGTTTAAGCAATAATATTTGGTGGTCAACACAATCATATGCTTTTTTTAGATCAAGGAATACGCAACCAGTATATTTTTTGCTGTAAATACTTTTCGATATAAAGTCGGTTAAATTCAGACATGCAGCTCTAGTATTAAATTTCGTTTGGAAACCAAATTGTTGCTCGCTTAAAACATTATTATTAGAAATAAAATAATTCAATCTATTTTTTATAACTATTTCAAAAATCTTAGAAATAGCAGGTAAAATAGAAATGGGCCTATAGTTTGAGCAATCTTTATTACTCCCGCTTTTATAAATTGGAATTATAATAGCCGGTTTAAGTTTATTCGGAAAAATACCGTTACGAAATGATTTATTAATTAACTTAACGAAAGTTGGAACCAAACGATCCGATCTTTATTAATTTCGAATATATGATTGTTCGGTTTTGGGACCTGTCTGGGATATATTCGAGCAACCACTCCAATTCATCTCAAATTTTAGGGATATACAAATTTTGGGGATATAGAGGAAAATACACTCTCGTACAAAATTTTAAGTTTCTATCTTTATTAATTTCGAAGATATTCGTATTCGGTTTTGGGAGCTGCATGGGAGGTACCCGAACCCATGGTCCGATTTCGCCCATTTGCAATGCCCACCTTACTTTAGTCATTGTTAACCTACAGTATAAACTTCATCAAGATAGCATCATTATTTTTTGAGTTATCGTGCATACGGAAGGACGGACATCGCTAAATCAACTAAGGGGGTGATGATGATTCAGAATATATATACATGTCCATATCTAACTCGCTTCCTTTTGGTGGTTACAAACACCATACCAAAGTTAATATACCCTATACTTTAGGTGTAGGGTATAACAAAATAATATTTATGCAAAAGATTTTAATGTGCATCTGCATCATTAATAATTATTTTGTTTATTAATCAGAAATATCTGAAAAATTCTTTCCAACGGTGTATAAAAGTGTGCTTAAAAAAACGGTGCTTAAATCACGAAAAATATCTCAAAAAATGTTAGATCTATAAAAACCGTTGCAGTCCCAAAACATAGGTCTTTAAACAACCTTTAAGATGATACACTTAAAATTAGTACAGGTTGTCTCATTTGAGTACAGAGTGCTTAAAAAAATTTTTTTTTAATATGCACTTTTTTCAATATTGCATTTTAAAATTAAATATAATGGTACCTTTTTTATTTTTTTTCTTCCTTTTTCCCCTTTCTAGGATGCCCTCATTGGTTACTTTCGTCCTTTTAGTTATTGAGTTATAGTAAAATGCTTTTGCGTAGAATAACAAAAAAAGTCAATTATTCATTTAAAAATCTGAATTAAAATCTTATTTGATCAAAATCTTATTTTTTCATAATTATTACACCTTTTACAGAATATTTATATATATGTATATGTGAGAATCTGCCTTAGGAGGGATTTTAGAGTTGGTTTGAAAATCAGCTTTTCAATAATTTGTTTATCAGAGGTTTGGGGGTTAAATATAATGTTAAGTATAATGTTATTAAAATATGTATGCAAAAATATAATTAGTAAGGACTTAAGAGTTGGTTACAAAATCTGAATTATACGCTTTTTCCAGAATATTTAAATACTATATATTCTGTATGTGCGACGTTCCGAATTAGGAGAGATTTTAGAGTTTGAATCAAGATCAGAGTATTCCCTTTTTCCAGAATATTCATCTATATGTATAGGAGGGATTTACATATACAAAATTATGAATTAGGAGGGATTTTAGAGTTGAGAAAAAAATTTGTTCACGAAAAAGGTACCGTTATATTTAATTTTAAAATGAAATATTGAAAAAAGTGCATAATAAAACAAATTTTTTTTTGTTTTAAGCACTCTGTGCTCAAATGAGACAACCTGTACTAATTTCAGGTATATTATCTTAAGGATTGTTTATAGACCTAACTTTTGGGATAGATCTAACAATTTTTGAGATATTTTCTGTCATTTAAGCATGTAAAGTATGAAATTGCATTTTTTATTAAAATTGCTGTTTCAATTTCGAATTTCTAACCTATGGTGGGACTATTTACCAATCCGTACCATACTATACTAAGTATGGTTGGAAAGGGTGTGAAGAGACCTTTTGAATAGTATAATAGGGTGTAAGTACCGTTGGAAAGGGTGTGAAGAGACCTTTTGAATAGTATAAAAATAATATAGGGTGTTTTTGAAAGTTTTAAAGTCTAGTGGTTTCTAGCACGGATTAAGATGAAACAAGATATTTATTAAAGACAATTAATGTTGTAAAAAAATTGTTCTGTATACTATCGTAGACGATTATATAACGGTTTAAGTAAAATACAACAAAATGTTAGGAAAATTTCAAAATAATCAATTTGACCTTTAAATGACCTTTGCGAAACAAGTCATGTTTTATGAAATATAGTTGACGTCACTAGGTACCATTATGTAAAATTTCAAAGGCAATCGGACAATGTACCTAAAGTAAAGTATACCCTATTTTTTTACTAATTAATTTATTAATAAATATGGAGTATACTTTATATCACAAATTACATTAAATGTAAGTTCATTAAAAATTTATAATTATTTTAATCATTATTATATATTTTATATAAAAATATAAACAGAAATATTTAAACAATTTATCATTCATAACTTTATTTTATATTTTATCACTGTTTACTATACATATGAATATGGGAATAAACCCATTCGGGAGTGTCGCCGAAATATCGGCGTAAAAAAATAAAATAATAAACAAATTTAAATGGTAAATTTAAAAATTGCATTTTATTATTTATTATTATTAAAAAGAAATATAAGCTACATTTCAAACTATTTTACGGAAATAATTAATATTAACATAAGTTGACCATATTATTTATATGAATTGTATTTATATATTATTGTATATATGTATATACATATGTACGCACATATATAATTTATAGAAAATAAGAAAAAAATAAGAACACGTGGTTTACTGATATCTGAAGTAAAATAAATATAAATTAATAATTTCTGCTCCGATGCTCAAGCAAGGTCGGTTGTATTAAGTTTATTATCCCGGTACGATGGCAAAGATGGTACGATGGCTCCGTTTTTTCCGGCCACAGTCGTGGAACTAAAAATGTATCAAATAAACAAAAAAAAAACAAAAAGGAAAGTACCAGCTTGTTGTAGATGACTATCTTAAACTACAAGAAGTTAAGTGCAGGAATAAAGCTATTCCTGGTACAACAACGGACAAGAAACATAAGAGAACTCAAGATGCAACAACGCAGCTAAAAGGACTAATAAAAAACGGGGTCAATGCATCAGAGCACGCCAAGTGTGAGAGGACCTCCAAGGAGAGAAAATCTGCTTCTGGAGAAGTTGCCAAGAATAGGCAATCCCATAAAGAAGTAGCTATCAATCACCTAAACATAGCACTGATTGATGGGGTATGAAACAGTAGGGAGCCAATCACGGATAAATGGAGCGAGACGAAGCTCATCTATCCGGGGGTACTGGGACATGTTTAAGAACATTCAGAAAACCTCTCATATCGTTTGACCCATCGTGCTTAGGTATTGAGAGGATGCAGATTAATCAAGGGCGAAGATCATCAGCATCAGGACGTTCGCATTAACTTCGTCGGTAAAGTTAACGATAAATGGCTTGAAGCTCAATTTTATCCCGGTGTAGGAATTCCAAGGAGGCCCAAGGCGCGCATTTTGTTACCCAAAATTAGCGTGGACAATGAAAGGGTTCTGCTCCAGCTGACGAAGAGGATCCAGGAGAATCAAGCTTCGAAGTTGACAAAAGATCTCACGATCGATAGAGATGCACTTAAAATGAATTCGCACCAGGTGATGGAGGTGTGGAAGGTGGTAATGATGCCAACGATAGTGCAGATTAATCTGAGGCACTCGAAAAATACGCTGGATAATCTACCGATTTTCCTAAGCGAGGAAAATATAAATATCAGCCTCATTCAAGAATCTTCGGCCAGAGGAACTTAGATTAAACGCCTACATCATAAGGATTATAATCTTTTTCACAAAAAAGTATAAGTAAACCTGGAGCTTGTATTTTAGTAAAAAATACAATTCAATGCTTTTCTGCACCCTGATTTTAGCTCATCTGATTTGACTATCATCAAAATGGAAGGGCTAGGTCGAGAAAATCTGTACATTTCCTCTGCATTTATGGCTCATGACGAGGAAGTCACCACCAGAGGAAGTTCTAAAAATTGTTAGATCACTAAAGAAAGACAACGAACTCATCGCATGTAATGCCAATGCTAGGCATTCCATGTTTGGAATTTCGGAAAACAACGAACGAGGTGAATCATTATTTGATTTTCTAACTAGCACTAACCTTAAAATATGGAATAGTGGTAACTCACCCAATTTTATCTTTCCAAGTTGCGACAGATATAATGGGTGGGAAGAGGTAATTGACATTACTTTATCTACCAACAAAGATATCATTGGACTTGCAAACTTGTATGTGTCTAGTCAGAACTCCTATTCAGATAACAAATAGGAGGTGGTGTTCTACTTGCTGTAAAGAATAACTTATCTAGTGTACCATTAATCGCTGGTGCACATAAATCTCTCGATCACCAATTTGTTAAAATAAAATTAGATACAAATAATTTATATCTAGATATTGTTTATTTCCCTCCGAACTCCGACAATTCCTCATATTCTGATTTTTATAGTGTATATCACAATATTATTTCAGAAATGCTTGAGGATGACTTAATTTTTGTGTTTGGCGATTTTAATCGTCCTTCTATTTCTTTTATTGTTGACGACGCTGATAATTTGTTATTACCAGTTAACTTTCATTACGAAATTGACTTCGGCCTTATTAGCGAGTTCTACGATAACGATCTACAACAAATTATCAGTTATCCCAGTAGTAATAATAAGTGGTTAGATCTTGCATTTTCAAATGCATATGATAGAGTGTCAGTTAAACTCGCTGATGATTTTGATAATCTTTTTACCTACTCTGCTCATTATAACGCACTTATTTTCGAGATCTTTCCTTCCATTCCACTCATGTCCAAATCTTACAATAATGAAATTGTGTACGATTATTTTAATGCTGACTATCAAAGTATTTATTTTTTTTTGTTGAGGGAGGTGGAAATCTTCCAAAGACACCAAGAATTTCCCCCTTGGTAGTGTCAGATTCTTACTGACTAAACCCACCTCCCCCTTTTTAACCAATATAATGGGATGAAACCGTTACAATTACCTGCGAACGCAGTATATTGGCTAGGGAGTAGGGATATGAAAGGATATGAAATGGATACAGAAACACTGAATTGGGAGTGAGAGTGTAAGGAAACAATGAATCTGCCTATTATTATTACTATTTTGCTAACAGTGACTAAAGCCGTCACAACAGTTACAACATGTAGTAGTAATATATAGTACTACATGAGGTAATTATTGAAGGCAACCCCCACTGTCACTGTAGCGGTTACTATTATTGGTATTAGTATTCTTATTAATATTATTATTATTTTACTACAGAGTCAGCGCCATCAGTGGATTACAACGTGCAGCAGTATATAACACCTTACTTGCATGATATAACCAAAGATAGCT
This sequence comes from Poecilobothrus nobilitatus, assembly GCA_947095535.1. Taxonomy (NCBI): domain Eukaryota; kingdom Metazoa; phylum Arthropoda; class Insecta; order Diptera; family Dolichopodidae; genus Poecilobothrus; species Poecilobothrus nobilitatus. The sequence continues at coordinate 91,663,772 of OX352772.1, forward strand.
CAACTGTAGTAGCTGTTATTATTATTACTATTATTATTATTATAACTATTGTTATTATTACCATTATTATTATTGTTATTATTATTATTATTATTATTACTATTATTATTTTTATTGTTATTATTTTACTACAGAGTCAGCGCCATCAGTGGATTATAACGTGCAGCAGTATATAACACCTTACTTGCATGATATAACCAAAGAAGGCTTCACTGTAGCAGCTCTTATTATAATTATAATTGTTGTTATTATTACTATTATTGTTATTATTGTTATTATATTACTACAGAGTCAGCGCCATCCGTGGATTACAACGTGCAGCAGTATATAACACCTTACTTGCATGATATAACCAAAGATAGCCCCACTCTTGCAGCTATTATTATTGTTACTATTATTATTACTATTACTATTATTATTACTATTATTATTATTATTATAATTATTGTTATTATTACTATTATTATTATTATTATTAATATTATTATTGTTATTATTACTACTATCAATTATACGATATACATTATTACGATATAACAGTACTATATATTTTTTATTTATGACCTGACCGGAGTTTGAACCCAAGATCCTTCGATTGAAAGCGACTTAACCACTGCGCCATGAGTCAGATAATTCTTTGTCATTAATCACATGGTATTAATTATGCTTTGTCATTAATCACATGGGATGAACTTTTAGTTCAACAGGATATCAATTTACTAATCTCTATCTTTTACTCAAATCTGTTTCAAGTTATTGATGCCTTTGTTCCTAAAATTCTCAAAAACCATAAAACAACAGAACCATGGTTAGATAATGATCTTAGGAACTTGAAAAATCGGCGCAATAAAATATACAAAAAACTTAAACACCATCAAGCGCCTTGCGACGACTTATTGTATATGTATAAGCAACTTGCTATCGAATTTACACAAAAAGCCAATGCAGCATATGAAAACTATGTCACGGATATTGGCAAGAAACTTGTTACTGATCCTAAAAAAGTTTTTGATTTTGTTAACACAAAACGGAAATTATTTGGGTATCTCAATTCAACGATGTCAAAAGCAATGTGGTTTCTGATTGCCCAAAAGAAATTTGTAACTTCTTTTCTGACCATTTACAACAAGTTTATCGTCCAACAGCATCAGTTACCACTTTCGACTAACTCCTTATGTAACAACTCAAAATTTGACTAACTCCTTATGTAACAGCTCGTGTATCTTTCTGATCTGGACTTAATTCCTCCAATTTTTTACATAATTCCTCTCACAGAGTAATCTTCCCTCTTCATTTTATTTTCAATTAGTCCCTTTTAATTGGGATTTTCCCACAAAAGTGGAAATCCTCCCACTTAACCCCTAATTATAAAAAAGGTAGAAATCGTAGTTTAGCATCGGTGGAAAATTATCGATGTAGAGCAATCCTTTCGACTATAAATAAATTATTTGAAAAAATTGTGGTTGATAGAATTATTCCTATCATAAACGCAAAACTAAATGTACAACAACATGGTTTCAGAAAAGGTCGTTCAACTACAATGAACTTTATAGTTTATACATCTGAAATTTACGATGCAATTACACTGATTTTAGCAAAGCCTTCGATCGTGTAGACACATTTATTGTATTGCATTATAATACAACTTATCGGTATATGTTTTTTATTTAGATAATTTTTTTTGTAAATTTTATAAATCGTAATTCAATGCTTTTAAGTAATGTTAATAAAAAAAAATTAATTTTTTTTTTAATTTTACTTCTACGTAATAATAAGATATATGCTATGTAATAATAAGATATTTGCTACAAAAGTTATTACATTAAATTTTAAATTGCTTGTATATGTACATATATGTACAGATATCATATTTCATTTTTTTGTTACAATAAAGTTAGAAAAGTAGTTTAAATAAAAAATAATGATAACAATAATAATAATAAATTAACTTTTTTTAAGATTTAAGTTATTATAAATTTAGTTTTAAGTCATTTTGTTTAATTTTAATTATAAGCATTAATTTAAGAATTTTTTTTGTAACGACCTTATTTTGGTTTTGTTTAATAACAAAAAAAAAAAAATACATAGTATGATTTATAATGTTATATCATAATATCATAAATGTGAATCTTCAGATGAATATTCCCAAACCTTACAGATATTCTAAAAGAACAGGCTTGGTAAAATTCTGCCAAATTATACAGTCAAAACTAAACAATATACCGAATATCGCAATTGAAACTATAGAAGAAATGAATGCAAAACTGGAAGCTCTTGAAAAGGCTGTGCGAGTAGCCTTTAAAGTTTCGTGTTCAATTAGTCGCAAAAAAAAAATTGATCTCCTTGGTGGAGTGAAGATTTAGCCTGCCTTAAAAGTTTGACTAGGTCTATATTCAATATTTGCTTTAAACACAAATACTGGCAATCTTATAAAGATTGCCTAAAAGTATAGAAGATAGCCATCAAACAGCCAAGCGGTACACTTGGATGGAATTTTGTCGATATATCGAAACTACAAAGGATTCAGCTAGAATCTGTGAAGTTCTGTCCAATGATAGATTCTGTTCGTCCTTAATTAAAAGAACGGATGGGAGCTGGGCTAATTCTTCAACTGAATCTTTAGAATTGTTAGTTAACACTTATTTTTCCTTATACAGCAATGATAACGGAATGATATTTCGCCTAATGGAGTTCCTCTACACTATGGAATCTCATGGGATGAAATTAATAAAATTATATCTCAGGAAAATGTTTCTTGGGTTATACAAATTTTTCTCCGTCTAAATCGCCTGGCATGGATGGCAGAATTCGGTTTTGGCATAATTCGTTAATGCTGAAGCTCATCTATCCAGGATGGTACAGGAACACGTTTAAGAATATTCGGAAGGACCTCTCATATCGTTTCACATATCGTGCTTACATATTGAGACGTAGGTCAGTAGGTCAAAGTAGGAAGTAGGTCAAACTGTAATTAGGTCAGACAGGAGTAGGTTAACGACATAAAAGTAGGTCAGACAAGCGGCGGCGACCGTCAGACAACTCTTGTTGTTTATAAGGATTGTATACTTGTTTTACGTAATAGGTAAACATGGAAATAGTGTTTTTTTTATGATTGCAAATTTTAAGATGTTGTTGTTTGTTTTTTTTTTTATTTGTTGTTTTTTTCTTTCGCTTTTTTTTATGAAATATTTAAAGAAGAGGAAAGAAAAACCATTAATTAATTGTTATGTAAGAATGTTGAAAAACAAACAAGAAATCAAAAATATCTAACGTGGTCTACTTCTTATTGATGTATACTAGGCTTAAGTAATAGGCGCATATGAAAAGTAGAAACAAAAAAATGTTTAATGAATGTAAAAGGAAAAAAACAAAAACAGTTTAAACGTACAAGATAGAACAATTTTAAAAGGTACAACGCATCTTTAAAATTCATAAAGAAAAAGTGCAAACCTGTTTTTCTGTCTACATAATGATCAAACCATTGAAAAAAATTATGCGTTATGTACCTAACTATTGGCGTTGTTTTTTTTTTTTTTTTTTTTCTACTTTAACTATTTAAAGAAGATAAAAGAAAAAAACTAATGATTATTGTCGGTGTGTCGTGTAAGATATTTTTTGTTTGTAAGAATGTTCAAAAAAAAATATGAATGAAAAGAAGACAACCAGGAAATTAAAGCTGTGGAAGTACTTAACGACTAACATGTTGCTTAAGTGCATTGTATGTTGCATAATCTGTGAAGAATAAAAAAAGAAAAAAATTCAAGTCAGGTTAATTGCATTTGTCACCTATTTTGAAAACAAGAATATAAAAATAAAACAGATTTATTCTGTGTTCAAGAAAAAAATATGAATAAAAAGAAAACAACAAGAAATCAAAAATATCTAACGTGGTACAGGTATACTTCTTGTTGATGTATACTTAGCTTAAGTAATAGGCGTATATGAAAAGAATAAGAAAAACTGCTTTATAAAATTTAAAGAGAAAAATGAAAACAGAACAAAAAGATGTGTAACTACGTTTCTTTAAAATTTTAAAACTAATTTTAAAAAAATTAAAAGAAAAAGTGCAAACTGGTTTTTAAATGATACATAAAGATTCAACCTTGACAAAATTGATGCAATTTTGAGATGCTTTTATTTCTTCTTGTTATCTTTTTTTCTATGAAGTATTTAAAAAAGAGGAAAGAAAAAAATTATTAGTATCACCGTATAAGATTTTATTGTTATGTAAGAATGTTGACAAAAATATGAATAAAAAGAAAACAAACAGGAAATCAAAAATATCTAACATGTGGTTTAAGTAATAGGCGTGAATGTAAATAGTAAGAAAAAATGCGTTTTTATAAAATGTAAAGAGAACGAGGAAGAATACAGTTGCCTTTGTCAACTCTTAGATACCCGTACGAACCATTAGTATGTTCACAGCCTGTCACTCTGCTCACAATATTATTTTTTTAATATTTTAGTATTTTAAAATAATTTGGGTGAATTTTATAATTTCTAGAACTATGGGTTGTACATATATTCAAACTATATGTTTATATGTACATTCTTCAAAAGCAGATTCTAACCTTTCACATAACGATTATCAATCCAAAACTTTTTCAAATATTCTATGGTACCATTTAATACTAAGCGGTAAATGTATATTAAATTTACTTAGTACAAAATAGTAAATATAATTTTAAATATTATATTATATTATATTTAAATATTCCATTGACAGAATAATTTCTTATAAGTAGAATAAAATACATATATGTATGTAAATACGGCGCTATATAATATACATCTATACTCTTATCATTCATTCACTAGTGACATATACGATATGTAAATAAACATGATATTATATAAGTATGTATATCAATATCATATAAATAAAAATTCTTCAAGCAACCGTTATGTTGTTTATTTATTTACATTTTTATGTACTACGCATTATATCCTCAACAATTTCAAATTATCGAGTAAAACAAAATGGAAAAAATTCGTTAAAGAAATTTGTTAGAAAATTTGAAAAAATCAAGTAACACTTTCGTCAATTATAAAGTAACCCTATATTATTAAAAAAAGTTGTTAACAGAAATAAGAGTATAATGTTGTAGCTTTAATTTTTGTGTATTATTTCAAAAAAATTTTAACAGGTGTTGAAGTTACAGGTGTTTAAAAATAGGAAATTTTCAGTTTTTGACATCTTACAGCTCCTAAACGGGGAGTGATACAAAAAAAATTTTTGAAATGACTCATACTTATTTTCAAAGATCTAACTTTTGTCAAAATTTCAAGTTTCCAACTTAAACCGTTTAGAAGATAGAAGGGTTGAAGGATTTTGCAAAATTTGAGTTTTACATAACGGTAAATTAAGACACCGTATGCTACAAATATATATTTATTGTATATATACTTTTAAAGCTAATAAAAGTAGTAATCGTTTGGCGTTTTCAAATTGAAGATATACCTTATACAACTTGTGCTATAACAATTTAAATATAGAGCTTTTTTGAACCTTTGGGGAGCTGTTGCTCCTTAACGAGTGGGGCTACAAAAAAAAGTTATTAAAAATAAAATTAATACTTTTGTGAGATCTATCAGCAGTTAAAATTTCATAGCTCTATTTCAAAAAAAATGTGGGGATCTAAAAGTTAGGTGTTCGAGAGCTAACCTAAGTTTTGGTCCAAACTCAACCAAAAAAATAGGGAACCTACAAATTACTCCCAGAATATTTTGTGTAAATTTCAAGATTCTAGCTTTCTTAGTTTTTGAGTTAGCGTGCTGACGGACGGACGGACGGACATGGCTCAAAAGTCTTAGAATTCTTTTCTGATCCGATCCATACCTTTAAAGGTATATCTAGCTCGCTTATTTCGAGGTGTTACAAACGGAGGAGTAATTTTATTATACCCGATCCTATCGTACGGGTATAAAAATTTAAACAAATTAAGTGTACCTATGCGAATTTTTAAAATTAAAAAAAAAAAGTGCAAAGCTGGTTTTTAAATCTGAATCAACCTTGACCAAATTGATATTTTGAGATGAATTTTTTTTTTTTCTTTTTTGTTCTGATGAAATATTTTAAGAAGAGGAAAGAAAAAATTATTAGTAGTTTTAGATTTTATTGATATGTAAGAATGTAGAACAAAAAAAGATGTATTCTTATGTTGTGTTAAAAAAAAATAAAACAAATTTATTTATATGTTTGAAATAATTTTTTATTTAACGAGGAAGAATACAGTTGACTTTGTCAACTCTTAGATACCCGTACGAACCGTTAGTATGTTCACAGCCTGTCACTCTGCTTACAATATTATTTTTTTAATATTTTAGTATTTTAAAATAATTTGGGTGAATTTTATAATTTCTAGAACTATGGGTTGTACATATATTCAAACTACATGTTTATATGTACATTCTTCAAAAGCAGATTCTAACCTTCCACATAACGATTATCAATCCAAAACTTTTTCAAATATTCTATGGTACCATTTAATACTAAGCGGTAAATGTATATTAAATTTACTTAGTACAAAACAGTAAATATAATTTTAAATATTATATTATATTATATTTAAATATTCCATTGACAGAATAATTTCTTATAAGTACAATAAAATACATATATGTATGTAAATACGGCGCTATATAATATACATCTATACTCTTATCATTCATTCCCTAGCGACATATACGATATATTGTAAATAAACATGATATTATATAAGTATGTATATATATTAATATCATATAAATAAAAATTCTTCAAGCAACCGTTATGTTGTTTATTTATTTAAATTTTTATGTACTACGCATTATATCCTCAACAATTTCAAATTATCGAGTAAAACAATATGCAAAGAAAATTCGTTAAAGAAATTTGTTAGAAAATTTGAAAAAATCAAGTAACACTTTTGTCAATTATAAAGTAACCCTATATTATTAAAAAAAGTTGTTAACAGAAATAAAAGTATAATGTTGGAGCTTTAATTTTTGTGTATTACTTCAAAAAAATTTTAACAGGTGTTCAAGTTACAGGTGTTTAAAAATAGGAAATTTTCAGTTTTTGAACCCTTACAGCTCCTAAACGGGGAGTGATACAAAAAAAATTTCTGAAATGACTCATATTAATTTTCAAAGATCTAACTTCTGTCAAAATTTCAAGTTTCCAACTTTAACCGTTTAGAAGATGGAAGGGTTAAAGAATTTTGCAAAATTTGAGTTTCGCATAACGGTAAATTAAGACACCGTATGCCAAAAATATATATTTATTTATTAATACATATACTTTTAAAGCTAATGAAAGTAGTAATCGTTTGGCGTTTTCAAAATGAAGATATACCTTATACAACTTGTGCTATAACAATTCAAATATAGAGCTTTTTTGAACCTTTGGGGAGCTGTAGCTCCGTAACGGATGGGGCTACAAAAAAAAGTTATTAAAAATAAAATTAATATTTTTGTGAGATCTATCAGTAGTTAAAATTTCATAGCTCTATTGCAAAAAAAATGTGGGGATCTAAAAGTTAGGTGTTCGAGAGCTACCCTAAGGCTTGGTCCAAACTCAACCAAAAAAAATAGGGAACCTACAAATTACTTCCAAAATATTTTGTGTAAATTTCAAGATTCTAGCTTTCTTAGTTTTTGAGTTAGCGTGCTGACGGACGGACATGGCTCAAAAGTCTTAGAATTTTTTTCTGATCCGATCCATACCTTTGAAAGTATATCTAGCTCGCTTATTTCGAGGTGTTACAAACGGAGGAGTAATTTTATTATACCCGATCCTATCGTACGGGTATAAAAATATTTTACAATTTTATAGAAATCTGTTCTGTCTTAATCTAACATTTTTTCTTTTAAAAGATACATATATGCATTATAACAATTTTTAACAGCACATCTGAAATTGTTGTTTAATAAGTGTATAGGACAATTTGATTTAAAGTTATCAATCTTTTGTAATGACGGCAAGTTCCCGCTTAAATCTTCTATTTTATCACTGTCAATGTACTTTTGAAGGAAAAGTTTTTTTTGTTCTCCTTTAACATAAATTTTTTCAGCTGACTCAAATAGTGTTTTAATATACATTTTACATCTAAATATTCAACTAGACCGTTATTCCATTTAAGTCCATTTATTTTATTTTCGCAATACTGGTTATTATATTTCATATCCGGACTAAGTTCCTCTGAGGGGTACGGTGCTTTGAAGTGATAGACAGTTGGAATTAAACTTCCTTTTTCAAGTATGGCTAATTCTTTTAGGAAATATTGCTTTTCATTTCCTTGTAAAAATTGTAGGTCAACTATGAGAACTCTTTTAACCATGGCGACTAACCATGTCAAGAATAAATAAATTTACATTTATATTCACTTCGGCAAAAGAGCTTTTCATATAAATATAGGTTAACAGTGCTATTTTTAACTAATACAACTATACTATTTCATCCATTTACAATTATGGTAGCGGGGCCATCATGCTGGGGTAAAACCACTTTTATTCATAATTTAATAAAGTATAAAAAAGAAAATATACAACCACATATTAATAAAATTATTTCGTGTAATCCAGACAAAAATGCCGTTCCAAAATATTTAAAAGATGTGGAATGTAGTAACACTATTCCGGATTTTAATGACAATCAAGAGCCTTTGTTAATTATTATTGATGATATGATGTTAAATTTCCATGATAAGTATGTATGTGATTTATTTACTAGAGGATCACAAAAGTTACTTAAAAAATAAATGTATAATTTTTAATAAGAAACAGTTACAAAGTAACTATTCAGATATTTGTAGGCAATATTGTTGTGTTTATAGGTGGTATAGATGTTGCGGTTATAGTATGAACGCTTTTTTAAAACAATTTAATAAAGAAAATCATATAGAAAATGACAAAAATATAATAAATACTTTTCACCATATATTTGAAAATTATAATATTTCTCAATCATGTCTTCCTAAGAGATATAACATTTAATAATAAACTTTAGTGTAATTAAAATAATGGAAGAGCAAGGTCCTAGCATTAATTTGTTGTTGAGTTATACATATTTTCTCAACAGAAGTCACACATTAAAAATAGTTGTCGGATTTGCCACAGATTTTTTGAAGTTGCAAGTGTTTTTCATTGGATTGGAATGAAACCAATTATTTTAAAATATCATGAATGGTGTAAATTTTATGACCTAGGTATTTCATAAAAAATTTTCCAAGCAGTCAATTAAAAATTCAAAATTATGTTCACAAAGTGGATTAAAATCTACAGTAAAACAGAATCTTAGCATTAACAAAGAGGAAGCTGACGAGTTTTGCAGTTTGGTTGATTTCCTACATTTCCTAATTGCATATAAACAACTGCAGAGCCAAATGTAAAGGAATATGTTAAAAAATACATAAAGACATGTGAAGAAAAGAATGTTGCAAAGTTGAAAGAAGAGATTTATATTCCGGTTCAAAAATTTAATATACGATGTAATTTTTCTCGACTCTTTTATGAAATACCTGTATTTTTAAAAAAAAAGATATTAAATAAAAAAAATTTTGTAACTATATAATTTGTTATTAATTTCATTATTTATAAAATAGGTATAATTTGTTTAAAACATGCCAAGATCTAAAATAGTAAAAGAAATTCATATAGATCTGCAAAGAAAAGAATGTTACAAGGTTAAAAGTAGAGATTTTTATTCCAGTTCAAAAATTTAATGTATGATGTAATTTTTCTCGGCTCTTTTATGAAATACCTGTGCTTTTACGAAAAAAATTAAATAAATCCATTTTATAACTACATATACATATTAACATTAAGTACATTTAAATATGAATCTGAAAAATAAAGCAACTAAATAAAAGAAATTTATACCTTTTTTGAAATTTATATTTATTTATGAATAATAAAAACTTATATAACTATAAACCAATTTACATCTTTTATTGGTAATTTGCATATATTTTACCAAACGACTCAGATATATCTATAATATTTAAATTTTAATTTTTATCTTTATATACAAAATGTTCTTTTTCTTTTATTTCTTTTACAAAATCAGAATTCTATATATAAAAATATCAGAATATTTTGAGGTACAAATATAATTAAATTGCGGGTCTCAAAGACCCACTTAAAACCATAAATGGTCTTTATTTGCTTAGCATTTATTATATGATATAGAGCATCTTGCTCCATATCTTTAGTTTTTAGGAAACTTTTTCTAGTTTCCACATTTTTGTTATTAAATGCTTCTTTGAAGTTTTTTTTTGTTGGTGGTTCTTCTTCTTGAAGAAGAATGATTTCTTCTTGTTGTTGTTGTTGAAATTGTTGATGTTGTTGCTGTTGTGGTTGTTGTTGTTGTTGTTGAAGTGTCTGCGATTCCTGTTGAGTTCTTATTCTTTTCCGTTTAATTGGGGCTAACTCCTGTGTTGGCTCTATTTGTTGAGCGTAGGCAAAAATTTCTGCTGTGTTTTCCATTTTGCTTTCTTTTTTTCTGTATTATTATGTTGAGCTCTGTCTTTGAATTGATATATCTTAAGAAAGATTCCACTTTATTTATACTAAATTTTTCTTCTAAAAAATTGTATTATCAATGTTTAGAAATCAAAATCCTTTAGAAAACTAATTAAAAACAAAAAGTTGTAAAGTAAGTTGTTTATTAATGTAACAAATTCTAATTGATAATAATAAAACATAATTTTTTTATATAACATTTTTCGCAACATTGTTGCATTTAACAGTGTTCTAAATTTAAGAAAAAATCTTTTACATAAATTCTAATTATACTTTTTTATGAAAGAATATTATTTTTTATTTACCTATTCCTAAATTATTTATTTTTATTAGTAAATATTTTTCTATTTTTATTTTTTCTATTACCATTTTTACAACATTTTTACAACATTGTTGCATTTAACAGTGCTGTAAAGTTAAGAAAAAATTTTCTACATAAATTCTTATTACAATTTTTTCTGAAAGAATATCATATTTACTTATCCATTGATTATGACTATTATCAAAGCCTAAATATTTCGCATATACTTTATTGCCTTTTCGTTATAAATTTTTTCAATTAAATAAGCATTGGGGTCTTTGACACTAGTCAGTTCCTGTTCATAGAAGCCACCACGAACTAATTTATTTTTATAATCTTTTAAACTATATGTAATCGGGTCTGTCTTGTTTTTGAAAGCTATTTTAAAAACTTCAGTTGAATAGTTAGGTTCATATCCTTTTTAAAAAGGACCTTTAGACCTTGCAATTCTAACAAAATCACCAACATTAAATTTTCTCTTATTAAATATTTTAGGGTAATTATAAATTGAACGAAGAATTTGTTTTTCATTTTGTGATGTAACTTGGTTTGGTTTTAACATAATTGTACTATGTTTTGTGTTGTTATATTTTTCAATTAGTTTTGAAAAATTCTATCCATTTAAAATTTCCTTGTAAACTAAACTGTTTCCACATAATTGATTTTAATGTTCTGTTAAACCTTTCACAAACACTAGCCTTCATTTCTGAATAAGTATGATACTGATTGATTTTATAGCTTTTCATCAAATTTTGGAAGTTTTTGTTGAAAAATTCTTTTCTCTTGTCAGAATGAATATTTTTTAGAGACTTCCCCTCCCTTTTAAAAATCTTTTCTATACTTTTAACTACGTCATCTGCTGCCTTTGATTTAACTTTTTGGTCATATGCATATTTTGAAAATATATCGATAACAGTTAAGAGAAACTTGTATCCATTATTTACTTTTTGGTAGGCCGACATATCTACAAGATCAATTTCCCATCTATCATTTAATCCTCTTTGAGATATTTTTCGTCTTCGAAATCTACGTCTAACTGGACGATGAATTTCAGATACTATTTGTGCTTTTGATATTATTATTGAAAAGTTAAACTGCAGCTGTGAATTTGAATAATATATATATATATATATATATATTATATAAATAAATTTTCGACTATATTCTGAAAATTAAAAACGGTAAAATTAAAAGATTTTTTTTAATGCTGTAATTTAATAGTTTAATACAAAATTTTTACAATATACATATTAACAATAATTTTTTAAATTATTTTCTTTTTGAAGCCACAAGGAACAGAAGTATAATCATTTGCAAAAACTCGTTTTCTGGAATTTATTCGATATGACTTTATTAAAGGAACAGTGATGACTCTGTGATCGTATTTTCGGCGAATACTAGGAAATGTTATATTTATTTGTTGAAAGTTGTTTAATTTTTTAACTAATTGTTTCATAGAGCCAAAATTTATTTCTTGTGAAGCGTTGTAATTTAAACGAATACCTTTCACTTTGCAAACAGTTTTTTCTCATTTGGAGTTGGTACTTAATATTTTGTATGCATAGTTCTTTGCACCACCACTAACAAATTCTGTAATATAGCTTCCAATTCCATATTCTTCAAGCTCATCTGTCATATCTCCTATGAAAACTCCAGTTGGAGGGTTATATTCTCCTTCACGTGCTACATATATTATTGAATCTGTATCGTAATACAAAACTCGTTCTTTTAAATTGTCTAAGTAAGAATGCAATTTTAAACGAGCTTGCGTGGTAGTATAAGCAGCTATGCAAACGTTAACTGTTGATAATGATTCAGCTGTTTCTTCTTTGTATTCCCAATTTACCAAGACTGATTTTTCGTTTATTGGAGTTATTTGATTTACATTCTTGGAAGGATCAGTAAGAAGAGTAAATAATTCATAAGGCACATTTATTATTTCAGTTTTTGATTGATTTTCTCTCTGTCCAAATTTACCCCAGAAAGAAGTTTGACATTAACATAGCTAATGATCTAAGTTCAGGATTTTTTTCTATATCGTTAAACTGCAAATTTATGCCTTCTACTTTGGAAAATTTTTCTAAATATTTGCACTTTTCCTTTGGTGTTCTGCAAAAGCTAGGCCAGCCAGAAGCTTTTTGTTTAATTTTAAGGAACTTGTTCATCATTTCTGTAAAAATTCCTTGTTGTAATGTAAGGGGATTAAATTGTTTAACAGTATACTCCCATACCTCGTATATTTCCACAATTTTGTATCCTTGTTTAACAGCTTCTCTTACTTCATCTATAACCCATATTCCTAAAATTGACCTACTACGATTGTCCTGCGAGCAGTCATCATTATTCATTTCCAAACTACATGTTTGACAGCAGGAAAACATTAGCTTATTATTTTGATTTATAGGCAAAACCGAGTGATAGAGTTTTTCTGGGGGAAGTATCAATGCCTTCATTAATCCTTCAGTATCATTTAAATTTAATTTATTGCATTCAATTTTTCCAACATAAACTTTTGGATGACCCACTGGAAATTTTCCATATTTACACACCCAAGGATATAGTGAGCATATATCTATATACATTATTTTTTCACCAGGCGCACATTCATAATATGTTCTTGTGTTTCCTGTTCTACCGCCATAAAACGCGTCACGTGGTTTTAGTGGTATCAAACTTTCGTTCTCCAATTTTGCAAAAAATTCTATGTATTCTTTTGATCTCATTTCGTTTCGAAATTCACACTCCCACTTTTCAATTACTTGATAATCTATAGAGCGTAATTTATTGGCTTTGGATAATGTAGCCTCATAACGTGTTTCATATTTTTTATCATTATTATTTTTGAAACATTTTGGATGGCCATGGTAATAACAGCCATAAAACTCAAATATTTGTTTTGTGTCTGTGCAATATCCGTCAACACGAAGACCAAAAATAACTTTTTCTTTTCCATTGCCACTATGATGAATTTTTATTTTTCTTTGTTTTTCTTCCCACATTAACCATTTTATGGCAAAGATTAACTGGTTTTCTGATAAGCGATATTCTTGTTTAGGTATAAGTCCAAATGTATACGGTTTTAAAAAATTCCTTCTAAAAACCAAATTACACTCTGAAGCAATTGTAGTGGCCTCTAAAAATGGCTCAACCTTACATTCTTTTAGATTAACTTTACAGATATTTTATTTGTAGATGATGTTGCTTTATGATTATCAAAACAAGTTTGACCTTTAAAACTTCGATTGCATACATCACATTTAATATTTGGAAAATTTACGTCACATGCTGGAAATGATTTACAAAAGAAACACGACTGTTTACATCTGTGAGACTATCTATTGTTATACAGAACATTACATGTTTGGCGAAAGTAATCACAACTAAATGCTGCTGTTAATGATGTAATTACATTGCAGTGACCTTCATCGTATATCAAATTCAATCTTTTTTCCTTATCTTCTTCACCTTAAAAAATAATTGATTTTCCTTTTCCTCTGAAATCAAAAACTACAATTTGATATTTAGAGAGGTACAGTTGAAATTTTTTCAGCTCACTGATACTAGCTCCTTTTGCTGGGATGCTTGCATTTGAATTTCTTATTAGTTGTAATGCTGCTTTCAACTGAAGTTGACCTGTGTCTTTTCGCATTTCACAGTAGTCAACTGATTTTTCTATGAATGAGATAGCAACAACTAACGCACGTGGTAAGCATAAATTATCTCTGTTTTTGATTGAAATTATTCCTCTTCTTTTATTACATTCTTCTTCAAAATTGTTGTATCTTTTTCCTCTTCCAACTCCTGCTGGAAGTCGTATATATGTAACATTTATACAGAACGTATCTGTAGATAATCCTTCGGAGTTGCTTTGAAAAATTTTTGAAATAACTTCCCAAATTTCTGAAATGTCAAGGTCTTTTGCTTCTTTAAAATTGATCCAGGGTGGACCACGTTCATGAAAACTTTGGCATCCAAAAGTGACACCAATTTTGTCAGTTGAATCTTTGTTGTCTGGTACTGAATTTATTATAAACTCCAATTTTTTTTCAAAAAGGTTGAATCGTTTTACATTCACTGATTTTATTGATTTTATTGTGAATTTTTCTGTATTCATTTTAATTTCTTTTTTTAATTTCCGATTTTTATTTTATTAAGACAACCGATCGCGAACGTTTCTAATCCTAGAATTTTTACTCTATTAACAATTTTTTAACTTTTTACACAATTTATACATAATGTCTTGGTTGTTACTTTAAGAAAAAAAGCAATTACTCGTAACTTATTTTGAATCGCTTTTATTCCTTTGTTTTTTTTTTTTTTTTCAACATTCTTACATAACAATAAAATCTTATACGGTGATACTAATAATTTTTTTCTTTCCTCTTTTTTAAATACTTCATAGAAAAAAAGATAACAAGAAGAAATAAAAGCATCTCAAAATTGCATCAATTTTGTCAAGGTTGAATCTTTATGTATCATTTAAAAACCAGTTTGCACTTTTTCTTTTAATTTTTTTAAAATTAGTTTTAAAATTTTAAAGAAACGTAGTTACACATCTTTTTGTTCTGTTTTCATTTTTCTCTTTAAATTTTATAAAGCATTTTTTCTTATTCTTTTCATATACGCCTATTACTTAAGCTAAGTATACATCAACAAGAAGTATACCTGTACCACGTTAGATATTTTTGATTTCTTGTTGTTTTCTTTTTATTCATATTTTTTTCTTGAACACAGAATAAATCTGTTTTATTTTTATATTCTTGTTTCCAAAATAGGTGACAAATGCAATTAACCTGACTTGAATTTTTTTCTTTTTTTATTCTTCACAGATTATGCAACATACAATGCACTTAAGCAACATGTTAGTCGTTAAGTACTTCCACAGCTTTAATTTCCTGGTTGTCTTCTTTTCATTCATATTTTTTTTTGAACATTCTTACAAACAAAAAATATCTTACACGACACACCGACAATAATCATTAGTTTTTTTTTTTTATCTTCTTTAAATAGTTAAAGTAGAAAAAAAAAAAAAAAAAAAACAACGCCAATAGTTAGGTACATAACGCATAATTTTTTTCAATGGTTTGATCATTATGTAGACAGAAAAACAGGTTTGCACTTTTTCTTTATGAATTTTAAAGATGCGTTGTACCTTTTAAAATTTTTCTATCTTGCACGTTTAAACTTTTTTTGTTTTTTTCCTTTTACATTCATTAACCATTTTTTTGTTTCTACTTTTCATATGCGCCTATTACTTAAGCCAAGTATACATCAATAAGAAGTAGACCTGTACCACGTTAGACATTTATGATTTCTTGTTGTTTTTTCAACATTCTTACATAACAATTAATTAATGGTTTTTCTTTCCTCTTCTTTAAATACTTCATAAAAAAAACAAAAGAAAAAACAACAAATAAAAAAAAAACAAACAACAACATCTTAAAATTTGCAAGCATAAAAAAAACATTTTTTCTTACTATTCCCATGTTTACCTATTACTTAAAAGAAGTATACAATCCTTATAAACAACAAGAGTTGTCTGACGGTCACCGCCGCCTGTCTGACCTACTTTTATGTCGTTAACCTACTCCTGACCTAATTACAGTTTGACCTACTTCCGGGTGGCCTTGACCTACTTACGGGTGACCTTGACCTACTGACCTGTCTGGCCCAAGTGCCTACCTATCTACTGATAATTCAAGAAAAATTAATGCTGAAAAGCCTCAGAAGAACAGCAGGTTCTTCTTACTTATGATAAATTAGGTGTGTCTAGAGAAACTTAAGAAAGAAAATTTAAGGATGAGGTTCGACAAAATATATGCCAAGCTACAAATTTGCAGGGCTCCAGCTGACGAAGAGGAACCAGAGGAGAATCTAGCTTCGAAGATAGAGGATCTCTCTATTGGCAGAGATGCACTTAAAATGAACTCGATACAAGGTGATGGAAATGTGGAAGGTGGTAATGATGACAAGGGTAGTTCAGATTAATTTCAGGCACTTAAGAAGTACCTCGGATAATCCGCCGGTTTTTCTAAGCTAGGAAAATATAGACATCAGCCTCATTAGAGAACCTTCGTTCAGAGGTACTGAAATCAAGGGCCTGGCATAATTCGAATTATCCTGCAAAAGTCATTAATGCTGTCGACTTCGTGGCTGATTGGCTTTTTCAAAAGCTGTTTTAAACACAATCATGTTCTCCGCAGTTGGTAGAGAGTCCAAGAATTCTTTATTCCAAAGACAGGAAGAAGGGCTCATGAGTCTGCGAAAGACTTTAGGCCACTTAGCTTATCCTCCTTCTTTTTATGAACTATGGAGCGTATTTTGGATTACCAGATTAGGCAACGCATTGGACGAACTCAACTATCGAATTACCAACATGCGTACTTAACACGTAGGTCTACGGAACCGGATCTTCACGAAGTAGTCAGCACAGTTGAACATTCCTTTAAGTATAAGCAATATACCTGAGCCACTTTCTTATATATTGAAGATGCCTTTAACAATGTTAACACCCAATCCATTGAAGAAGCTCTTACCAAAGTAAGGGCAGAGCAGTTTCTGAAGAGTCTGAATATATCCATGCTTAGTTCTAGAATAATTCATGTGAAAATGGGAAACAGGTTGACCACCAGTGCTAAGTATCTAGGACTTATGCTAGACTCAAAGCTCTCATGGAAATCGAACATCGAGTATAACGTTAAAAAGCTTGCGCCGCTCTCTGTACTTGCAACAAAACCGTTGGCAAGAAATGAAATATGCAGCCAAAGGTGACTCTTTGAACGTACACAGCAGAACGTACACTCGCCCAATCCTTATCTATGTATTGCTGGTGTGGTGGCCAGCGATGAATCGGAAATACAATATTACAAAACTAAATAGAATACAGAAATCGGCATCAGAAGGGCATTAGGATCGTATCCGACTGATGCTTTGTATATTATTTTATTTCTTTTGCTCCCGGATCTATACATTTAATATGTCGCAACGTGCAGTGCAGTACGATTCAGAGAATCTGGGTGGTTACTAAACCATATGGCCGTAGCAATATTCTGGAGATATTACCGAGAGACTCTATACCAACCTTGACCGACTGCACTGTTCACAAACTAAACTTTGGGAACATTTTAACCGTAGAATTTCCGCCTAGAGCGGAATGGAGTAATATATCCAAAGCTTGTTAGGCAGTGTCAATAGCAACTTGCGCAAATAAGCGCAAAGCAAAACATGACCTTCGTATGGGTGCCTTGGCATAGTAATATTGAAGGAAACGAAAGAGCTGACGAATTAGTAGAGAAAGGAGTCACTCTCAAAAAACTTACTCTCCTGATAGAGTCAGCTGTCCAATAAGTGTCGTAAAGGAACTGATTTTTTCTTTGTATAAGTTAAATCTTCACTCTCTCAATAATGGATTTATTATATTAAAAAAAATTTTATTACATTAAGAATTTATTTAATTTCAAAATAACTGTAAAAATTGATTTTTAATAAAACACTTTAAATATTTTTACGTCTATATTTATTGAGTCTTCAACTTAAAGTAAGTATAAAAGTTAGAATTATAATGGTTTTATTAATTAGCTCTACCTGCTGTTGGCACGTGAGACCTCATTACGTGGGAACGCAAATAAACTTTATTTCCCAATATAAAATTGCTGATTTATTGCTGATCATAATTTTTTTGGTAAAAAATTGTGAAATATTAAAATGAAATATGATCCTTATAATAATTTTTTTACAAAATTGCGTTGCTCCTCCACCCTCTAAAATCGAGTGTCCTCACTTAATCAAGCTTAGAAAATGGTAATTGTTGTGGATTTCTTTTCATTGGTACTCTTGGTGAATTCTTGGGTTGCGTTGAGATTTCATCTGATGCTTTTTCTGTTACTGGTACAATTTGTTTTTTACGTTCTTGTTGTTGTTCGCTTGATTTGGCTTGACTGCGATGATTGATTACTATTTTATTTGTTCTTTTGCACGTTAATATAATTACTGTTAATGCTAAGGTTGATATGATGAAAGTTATGGGTACTAAGGTGATGATATTGAAAATTCTATTGGTTTCTTTCTCTTCTTTTAATAAGTGTATTTCATTTGTATTATTCAGATGTATGTCCTTCAAAAATTCTAGAGATAGGTGTTCGTGTAGCTCGTTTTTTGTAAATTGAGGCTGGAGAATTGCTGGTAATACGTTAACTGATGAAACTTCTTTTGAGAAGTTTTACCCAAAATATTAATACTTGCGTTATGAAATTTTATGATATACGTTGCAGAAAGATTACGCAGTTTATTATCGATTGTGATAACATCGTCAAACTGGTTAAGTAACAAAATTCCTTCGGCTATTTCCTCAACTGTCTGGATGTGATGATTATTTGTTACATTGCAGGTAGAATTCTTTCCTTTCAGTAGATTAAAGATGCAGGCAGAGCTTTTAAAATTTATAATATTTTCTTTTTTACATATAAATACATTATTCAGTTTTTTACAAATTTTATTAATACCATACAATTTTTCATTATTAGCAATATCATCATTTAACAATATATTATTAAATTCGAGATTTATTACAATATTTTCATTTTTGATTGGTTTAAGCAGCAAATTTTCGTAAATATAATTATCAGTGAGAGGTATATCGAGAAGATAGAACAAACAAGTACCATTAGAGATTATTTTCACGTTAGCAAAATCTGAAGCATCTTCAGCGTTGAAATATGGAAAATTTTCCTTATCTAAAATTTCGGTAAGAGTTTCTATTTCTGATTTCAAAAGTAGTACTGAGTTAACTACACCTAATTTGGCTCAATGAGCCGCATAATTGAGATTTATGACTTCTTCTTTGAGAAGTTTTAATTTATACTGTAATTTGAAAACAGACAGGTTATTAAATTCCTGATCTAATCTAATATTGTTTAGTATGCCATTAGCTATCTGAGTAATATTGTTAATGCTATCATTAAAAACATTATTTATTACAACCTGTCAATTGTTAATTGATTGCTCTTTTCTTCCTGGGAGTCTTGAATTCATCTAGAAGATTTTGAACTTGCATTGTTTCGTGATGAAGATAATGATACAGCGGGTGCTCCCTAGTTATATTTTCTTCCAAAACGTTGTTGATTTTCTCTAAAGCATTTTGTAGAGTACCCAGATCACTGATATGGATGAGTCGGAATTTCCTCCTGAATTTTTGCCCTTCCGATATTTATAGCTACTATATGTGATCCTGTATATTCCAAAATCTGCACCTCTCCCAATACTTCATTCAATAAAAATCTAAAACAAATGAATAGTATGGTAGAAGTTTTGTTTCGTAAAGTAAAAAGAAGAATTTTGTTAATAAAAGTTGGAATAAAAGTTGAAATTTAAATGTTATTTAAAAGAATTTAGTTAAATAAATAGAATAGATTTAAAAGAAAGGAAAAGATTTGGTAACTAAGTAAATTAATCGGATACTTTATGATTTAATATTCGATTTGTGGACAATTCGACCTGCTTGGGTAACGACAGTTGTTTTTCGATTTTCTTTTACTATTTCTTTTTTTTTATCTTATTGATAACTTGGATACTAAATGCTTATTATGCTTAACTTAAATTATTTGCCCTTGTTCGTATTGTATGATAGGTTTTCGTTTTTTGTTGTGTGTCATAAGGTCCCTTTTTTGTTTTTCCCTAATCTTTTCTATGTTTGATAATTTAGTCTTTTCGAACTCCTCAGGTGAAATATTGGGAGTTCTTCCTAGGAACAGCTCTATTGGTTTTTTTGTATCGCATGGTTATATTCATTCACTGCTCTTTGTAGTAATTCGTCAAACTTGTAATCAAGTTTTTCCGCTCTAAGGCATCTCATGATTTCTGATAGAGTAGAGTGGAACCTCTCTATTTGCCCGTTGACCTCAATTTTATAAGGTGGTGTTGTATAGGTCTTAATATTCATCTTGTCTTCCATCATTGCTTTGATGGAGGCGGAGTTTAGCGACTTTTCGTTGTCCATGACTACAAATTCTGAAATTCCAAAATAGAACAGTACATCTCTTAGAGCTAGTTTGATGTCTTCGACTGATCTGCTTTCTAGTATCCTGGCTTGTCCAATTTTGATTTCCGGATTAGTAGGGTGCCGGTCATACTTATTCTCTTTGCAAATCGAACATAATTTTACAAAGTTATTAATTTTTCTACTCAGTTGTGGAAAATAATACTTTTTTAATATTTGTGTCCTGTTCTCCTTTGAATTTTTGTGCGCTCGTCTATGAGTATCTGCTATGATTTCGGTTTGAGTGCTTTCGTTAATTACATCTTTGACAAGAATTCTGGTAAATCTAATTTTGAAACTTACGAAGTGGGTAGAATAAATTTTTTCGATTTTGCCCATTACATTTTCGCTGCACATGATAGAATTTATACAATTCGGGTTAAGATATCCTTTTAGGATTTTTATAAGATTTTTTCTGTAAAATCTTTTTGTGATATTACGTGACTAAAATATTTTGGAAATGGATTGACTATCTCATAATTATCATCTTTATCTTCTTGTAGTACTATTTGGTTGCGAAAAACATTTATAGGAGCTGGGTCGAACTAGATGTAACCGTGCGATGAACTGTCGGAACTATGTTGAGTAATTGTTAGAGCATTATTCTGAGATTTCGGCAGAAGTCGAGATAAGGAATCTGCAACTACGTTTGTATGTCCTGGCTTGTAATGCAATTCGTAATTATATTCCTCCAGAATAGCTTTCCATCTTTTTAGCTTACTGTTGGAATTTTTCGTGCTGAGTGCGTAAGTAAGTGGTTGGTGATCTGTATAAATGATGACCTTTTTCGTTCCGTAAAGGAAATTTCTTAATGATGTTAACGCCCACACGATTGCCAGCATTTCTTTTTCGTTAGTTGCGTACGATTCCTCCGTCTTAGTTAACGTTCTGGATAAGAACAAAATTGGCTTTTTTTCCTGAGCTAATACTGCTCCTATAGCATAGTTGGACGCATCAGTTGTTAGCTCGAAATTTAGTTTAAAATCTGGATAAGCTAATATTACTTCTCTAGAAATAAGTGCGTTTTTCGGCATTGTAAATGATTTCTCAGCCTCCGCATCCAATGTTATTGGAGTATTTTTTGATTGAAATTTGGACAAACGTCCTCCTTCCCCTCTCAAAAGGGATGTCAGGGGTTTAGCGATTTTTGCATAATCCAGTATAAATCGCCTGTAGTACCCTGATATTCCTAGGAATGATCTTAATTCCTTTAGAGATTTGGGTGGTGACAAGTCATATATGGCTTCTACTTTTTTCGGATTAGTCTTGACCCCATCTACTGATATGATGAATCCTAAAAACTCAACCTCGTTTTTCAAAAATTCGGATTTGTCGAGCTGTATCTTCATATTAGCGGCCTCCAGAGTTTTAAAAATGTTTTCAAGGTTCCTGAAGTGTTCGTTTTCGTCCTTTCTGAAAATGATGATGTCATCTATGTAGACGTAACAGCTATTTCCTATGTATTTACGACGGATATCATCCAGTGTCCTTTGAAATATGGATGGGGCGTTTTTTAGCCCGAATGGCAACCGTGTGAACTCGTATTTACCGTTATTGACGGAGAAGGCGGTCTTCTCAATATCTTCTTCTCTTAACGGAATTTGGTGGAACCCACTTTTGAGGTCGATAACTGTAAAAAGTTTATTGCTGCCCAAATTACTAAGGACCTCATCTATTTGCGGTATTGGGTACTTATCAGCAATTGTTATTTTGTTGATATAGTCAATAACCATCCTGTACTTCTTCTCCCCGGAAGCATCCTCCTTTTTCGGCACAATCCATACCGGCGTATTGTATGGCGATTGTATGTGGATGTTAGGTCTTTGATATATATTTTGCGGTTTTCCATCTCTGTATGCGAATAAAGGTCTGTTTCTAGGATTGAATCCGGTTTGCGTATTTGAATTGCGATCTGGACTGTCATTGGAGCGTTTTTGCGAATTGTTTGCTCTCAAACACAAATCTAAAGCTTGCGGCAAGTCTTTTGGATTGAATAGACTTATTTGTGAGGAAAGTTGTCCATTCTCCCCTTGGATGAAGGTGTCCAGCGCTGTTTCCCTATACATTTTAGTCATAGCATGTTGGGCTTCCGGGGCCAGATCCATGAATGAAATTCTTTCTAATATTAATATAAGATAATGAAATATTTCTTTGTAGAAGTTTTGCACCGAGGAGTTTCCTTGCCCCTTGTTTGACATTTGATGCAACAGCGTACGAATGTTTCTTTTGTCAGCGTAGTGCCTATCAAGACATCTTAGAATTTTTTGCCAGTTTAAAGGTGTATTGTAGGACTCCAGCGCCGTGTCAGCTTCTCCTACTCTTTTTCTTCTAATAGTGCTCAAGATGCCATTATATTTTGACGTATCCCGTAAATGCTGGTACTTTTTCATGATTCGGTCTACATCCTTTCTCCAAGAACCGTATACTCCTCCCTCTACTGAAAATTTTTCAATCTCTTTGATTACTTCAGGTACTTTATCCATACCTTCCAAATTAATGTCATTTTCTATGTCTATTTCTTGACCCATATCGTCATCAGAAAGGTAGGACTCATCGTTTCTTTCCCTAAACATACGTCTAGTTTCGTACTGTACCATTTCTTTAAAGGTTTCCCTAATAGATTCTGTATTCTCATAGTCACGGTGAGATGATGCAATTGGGCTGACCTCCGGCTCTTCTATCTCTGGTACTTTAGGTGTTGGCATTACACGCGGAGACCTCTCAAAGCTTATAAAGCGTGGTTCGGCCATAGCGGTTACAAAGTTTATAAATGAATGGAAAAGAGAAATCAATTAATCCAAAATGATAAGTATGCCCTATCAGTGGACCAGAAACCGAGTAAATCAAGAAAAATATTAATTAGAGAAGAAGGAAATAGGAATAAAAGCTAGAATAATAATTAAATTTTTTTTTTTTTTTTTTTTATAAAAATAATCAAGAATTTATTAAATATTTATTTTTATTGACGAAATTTAAAAACAAATCTTTAATCTAATCTAGATTTATTCAATTTTATGCTTTGAATTAAAGTAATAACTTTTCGAAATCAAAAACGATATTAGAATATTTTTTTTTTTTTTTTTTTAAGTAATTTACTTAAAAGTTCTATTTAAAACAATATCTTAATTTTGTATTTTATATTTATTGAATAAATTTTATTTATTAATAATATTTTAATTTTTTATTTTATATTTATTAAACAAATTTTATTTATTTATTTTATATAAAAATATAAATATTGATAAATATTTATTTATTTATAAAAATTTAATAGGTTTTCAATAATTTTTGTTTAACATTCACAAATTTCTTATTATTTTTTTTTTTTGTTTGTTTTAAAATAATTTAAACAATATTTCAGATGAAAGAAGGTATGATATTTTAAGATATTCAAAAAGTAAAAAGGTTTTATTTATTAATATTATTATTAATGTATTACTGTTTATTAATGTTTTTTAGATAATATTCTACGCTAATATTCCTAAATTAATATTTATACAAAATAAATTTATTTATTTCTTACTATTTTATTTAAATTAATATTGTTAGTTAATAGATACTATGATTTTTTTTTGTATTACCGTGCTCAAGGCAGCCTCACCTTCAGTAATCGTCGAGTAGGTTTAAATCACGGCAATATTTAGTTTTTAATTTTTTCTTAAAAAAATTTTTTTCTTATTACAGATTTTATTTATTTATTTAAATGTTTTTCTATATTTACACAATTTAAAAAGAACCTTTTTTAATTTGGAATTTAAGATAGTTAGGTAATAAAATTAATAAAAATTTAAACTAAACTTAGAATATTTTTTCTTTTTTTATTTGATTTCTAGATTAAAAAAAAAATAAAAAATTTAATTTAATAAAATATTATTACAAATTATAAAGTAAATTTGATATGGTTAGTATTTTAGTTAGTTAGTTAATTAATTTGGTTAGTTTTTATTATTAGTTTTTCATTTTTTTTTTTTTTTGTTATTATTGGGCCCAGTTTGCGTTTATTTCATTTTTTTTGCAAAAGAGGTAGAGTGCAGGAGTTGCAAAGTAGCAAACGGATGGGGGAACCTTGAGCGCTTTTTTTAGCAGATGTCCGGCCCTATCTAAATTTAGACTCCTCTTACACGGCAAACATTGCTACCACAACCTCAGCCAAGCTCTCTAAATACAGAATCAAGGAATGTATTTAGTATCTGAACTCCTCGGGTTGGATATAAAATCGAAAACAACCGCAAAATATAGATCACATGAGTGCAATGGGATCAAAATGGTGCAAACTGTTGCTAATTAAGGCCTTCACGCCTTTACCACCCTACCTATCATACCAAATATAAAGAAATTAAAAGTTATTTTCTAAAATACAATAATAAAATAATTCTGATTCCAAATCTTAGTAAGGAACTTGGTACAAAGTATTTCAATACAAAGTA
The DNA here is from genome assembly GCA_947095535.1 of Poecilobothrus nobilitatus. Lineage (NCBI taxonomy): Eukaryota > Metazoa > Arthropoda > Insecta > Diptera > Dolichopodidae > Poecilobothrus > Poecilobothrus nobilitatus. The sequence continues at coordinate 91,689,036 of OX352772.1, forward strand.
AGTACAAATTATGCCTACTCGAAATACAAAAGTAAGAAATGTTTATTGAAAATAAAATAAAAAGTAATTCAATAAGAGAATAAAATGGGAGCATTCTATAATCTCTGTTTAGTAAATCTTTTTTTTAAAATCTCGTTTTTAGAAAATTTCGTTTTAGAAAATCTAGTTTAGAAATTCTCGTTTAAAAAAATCTCGATTTTTATTGAAAAATCTCGCTCTTTTTATATTTGTTTTTTAAAATTTTTTCTTGTATCTATTATAAAAAAAAATTAAAGAAAATTGGAAAAATTTATATTTTTTCAAATAAAAAAAAGGGAGCGCGCTTACCTACTTTAATAGAATAAAGCCCAACATTTTTATTCGCGTGCGCGAAATTTTGTCAACATGTTGTGGGTACTTACAGCCAAAATTATGTCGTACCGGGCACAAGAGGACAAAAACAAGAATAAAAACAAAATCCAATTCATTTAATATATATATAAAACTTATAATAAATAATTTCTTTAATAATATCACAAAAAAATAACAATTCAATTTTTAACATAAAAATAAAAAACATAAAAAAACTTACAAATTCCAAATTTAAATTTAAAAAAGGTTCATTCTATTTTCTTATAATATAATATTTTGAGCAATTTTTTTTTTAATAATCTAATTTTATGTGGAGATACTGTATGTAGAGATTTTGATGTTTTTTTAATAAGAGATACCTTTTTTGGGCAGTTCGTATTTCGCCATTCTTCATTTTTTCCAACTTTGCTAAGGCTACAATTTATTCCTTGCCCATTTCTCCAATTAGCTTGTAAACCCCAATATGTGATTTACCAACTATAACTTATTTAAATGTTTAAGTCTTACAAATTAATATTTCAACATTAATACTTGAATATTTATATTTTTACCTGAAGGCGGTTATGCCAAGCTTCAGCATCATTTTGAGTCCGAGGAAAATGAAGCTCTTCAGAACCAATTACAGACCGAAATCAACAATGGTATTTTGGTTGAACTAGTCGTTTGTTTGGATTATCATACTAAAATAAAAATGTTACCTATGTAATTTGTCCCAAATCAATTTAAAATAGATGTATCATCTTTATCTTTCTTTAAATCATTACCCAGTTCCAAGTAATAATCAAAATGAAAAAGGCAACCTTTGAATTCCGTCATGAGAAAGACTTGCTTAGCTGCTGCTACACTTGCTTTCTCGAAGTCCGCTATTATTTTCCTCGGATTCAAAGTAAATTTGAATTGTTGGGTGATTCGCGAAAGCTCCAAAAAGAATGATTGATAAGCTAATCGACTTTTAGAGCTTATAATACAAAACATTAATGGCACAATTTTCATTTCGATTCAGCCATGAATTGCAAAGAGCTGACCGCGGCGCGACATCGAAAGTGCCGTTCATCAACCAACAGTCCGCTTGGGACAAGCGTAATAAGCTTGTCTTTGTACCTTATTAGAGAATAATTGCATAATTTATTTATTTATTGACTTTTAACTTTATCCCGAATATAAATAATTAATTCTTCAAAAAATTTATTTAAAGCAGATATAAAAAATTTTAACTATACATATTTAAAAAAGAAAGAATAAATAATATAAAATTTTGGGGTAGATTCTTCCGGTCAGCGTAATTTTGTTCTGAAGGAACAAATATTTCACTTTAAGTAGCGCAAACTTTCTCGTATATTTATTTCACTTAAAATTGTTGGCTCTTTTAAAAAAGTTATGCGTAACCTTAAAATTTTTGCATTTTGTGCAATTTCATTAGGCTACAACACTATTTACTATTTGAGAATTGAGATGGAGTTTTTTCCATTTCACTTGGCATTTTTTTCACAGTAGTATTTGTGCGTCTAACTTCTCTGTTGGATGCTAATGGAGAATAATTATGATCAGTTCTTGATCCATTCTTGCATATTACATGCTTATCGTTTTGAATAGTTATTATAAGCCGAGCTGATAACTTTTTTTCTTGGATCAAACCCACCTATATTTTCTTTGCTTTTAATTTCTAGGCGATATGGGTATCCATTCAACAATATTTTTTTTTTACATTTTTTATCAGAAGGTACTTCAATTTCAGTTGCCATGAATAATAATAATATAAATAAATAAATATGAAGTAAATTATAACAAATTAATTTCAAAAACTATTTCTAACACTAATCACAATAAATTAATAATAAACAAAAAAATATACAACATGTGTTTTCTAGTTCCGATATGCAAGTGTATTAATACAAATTAAATATGATTATAATATTATGTCACTTTGATAAAAAAACAAGTAAATGTAACAGTAAGTCGATTCAACCGACTTATTAATACCCTACACCTGAATAATTCGAGTTAAATTAAAAATCCATAAGTTTTTTTGGCAGGTGCTTGAACTTCTTCCCTTTTCTGTCTTATTCAACTCGAATTTCAGGAACGTAAAAGAGGCATCCTCTTGGGATATGCTTGACACCTTTGTAGAAAATTTTAAGTTTCTATCCTTATTAATTTCGAAAACTGTTAGTCCTTGGGAGGTGTGTGTCAGATACCCGAATTGCCACTCCAATTCATCGAATCCATCTCAGGAACATAAGGAAAACATGCCAGAACACCATTGTACTAAATTTAAAGTTTCTACTTTTGTCGGTATTGGAAATATGCTCGTTGCTCTTGTGCTCGTCTGGATGTATCCAAAATACGAACCCATGGTTCAAATTCTTTCAAATGTCAAAATCCTACCAAATCCTCTCAAGTATCAGAGACCTAAATCAAACATGAAAGTACACGATTCTGCCAAATTTAAAGGTTATATCTTAGTTGGTTTTGGAGATAATCTCATTTGCTCTGGTGCTCGTTTGGAAGCTTCCAAAATCCAAATCCATGGACTAAATCCTCTTAAATTTCAGAGACATAAATCGAACGGGAAGGAACATCATTGTACAAATTTTGAAGGTTCTATCTTTGTTGATTTTGGAGATAATCTCATTTGCTCTGGGGCTCGTTCGGAAACTTCCAAAATCCAAACCAAAGGACCAAATCCTCTCAAATTTCAGAGATCTAAATTAAACATGAAAGAACACCATTCTGCCAAATTTAAAGGTTATATCTTTATTGTTTTTGGAGATAATCTCATACGCTCTGGAGCTCGTTCGGAAGCTTGAAAAATCCAAACCTATGGACCAAATCCTCTTAAATTTCAGAGACATAAATCGAATGGGAAGAAATATCATTGTACAAAATTTAAAGGTTCTATCTTTCTTGGATTTGGAGATAATCCCGTTTGCTCCGGAATCATTCGGAAGCTTCCAGAATCCGAACCCATGGACCGATATTGTCCAAATTGCCTCGAACCTTGCCTTCCTTTCGTGATTAGCAACCTACTATATAAATTTCGTCAAGATAGCTTTATTAGTTTTTGAGTTATCGTGCGAACGGACGGACAGACGGACGGACATTGTTAAATCGACTCAGGAGATGATCCTGATTCAGAATATATATACATGTCCATATCTAACTCGCTTCCTTTTGGTGGTTACAAACACCATACCAAAGTTAATATACCCTATATTTTAGGTGTAGGGTATAAAAAACTGTTATCAAATGTGAAAATGTGATAAAAAAACATGTGAAAACATTTGTTCTTTAAGTTTTCTTTCTTGTATCTTAAAAATATGTAACCATCTATTTTTTTTTTTTTTAAATAGTTTTATTTCTGCATTTAAAATAATTTTTGCTTATCTTATTCTAAACAAAACTAAAAAATTAATTTATTTATATCTAAATTAAAGTACTCATGGCTTACAGTAGCTAAGCTCTCTTACTTAATTTTATATAATTTAAATTGGTTATATATAATTGGTTATAATATATATATACTTTTTTTTTTTTTTTTTTATTATATAATTAATTATTTTTCTATAATTCCTGGAAAATATTTAAAAGATCAGATTTTTATGTTTGAGATTTTAAACTTACTTTCTAGCTTACAACTAAAACTAATCTATTTAATAGCTAAGACTTAAAAACTAAACTAACCTATATTTATTCTAACTTAGTCTAAATGTTTCCAAAAAAATGGTTTTGAATTTTTTAGTTTAATTACACTGGGAATATATTTGTCGAAATAAAATATATCCTAGTTTAAATTGCTTAAGTTTAGGCTTAATTGTATTTTTTTATCGCTACTATTTCGTTTAAAATGATAAATAATAGGAATATATTCAGTATTTTCAATGTAATTATTTCTATCTACGAATACGATAGATAGGAGGAGGAATAAAACCCGAATTGAGTGTTGAAATAATATATTAATCGTCTTCGTACCATGGGTGGCATATTAAAGAATTTTTTAGAACTTCACTACTTCTCTGAATATGGTTTCGTATGAGACGAATAATAAAATTATCGATTCGGATTATTTTGGCCTTTTTATATAATATTTTGTTGGAATAGTAATATAGATAATTTGCTGTAGGTTTCCTGTGGTTCAAAATCTTTCAAATGTCAGTTTCCAATTTTATAGAAAAGGAAACATAACAGCACACTCTTGTACTAAAAATAAAGGTTCTATCTTTGTTGGTTGTGGAGATATACTCGTTTGCTCTGGGGCTCGTTCGGAAACTTCCAAGATCCGAACCCATGAACCAAATCCACTAAATTTCAGAGACTTAAATAAAACATGAAAGAACACCACTTTGCCAAAATTAAAGGCTATATCTTAGTTGGTTTTGGAGATAATCTCATTTGCTCTGGTGCTCGTTCGGAAGCTTCCAAAATCCAAACCCATGGACCAAATCCCCTCAAATTTTAGAGACACAAATCTAACGGGAAGGAACATCATTGTACAAAATTTAAAGGTTCTCTCTTTGTTGATTATGGAAATATACTCGTTTGCTCCGGGGCTCGTTCGGAAGATTCCAAGATCCGAACCCATGAACCAAATCCTTTCAAATTTCAGACTTAAATAAAACATGAAAGAACACCACTCTGCCAAAATTAAAGTTTATATCTTAGTTGGTTTTGGAGATAATCTCATTTGCTCTGGTGCTCGTTCGGAAGCTTCCAAAATCCAAACCCATAGACCAAATCCTCTTAAATTTCAGAGACATAAATCGAACGAGAAGGAACAGCATTATACAAAATTTAAAGGTTCTATCTTTGTTGGTTTTGGAGATAATCTCGTTTGCTCCGCAATCATTCGGATGCTTCTAGAATCCGAACCCATGGACCGATTTTGTACAGATTTGAACTTAGCCTTCCTTTCGTAATTAGTAACCCACTATATAAATTTCATCAAGATAGCTTTATTAGTTTTTGAGTTATCGTGCGAACGGACGGACGGACATCGTTAAATCGACTCAGGAGGTGATCTTGATTCAGAATATATATACATGTCCATATCTAACTCGCTTCCTTTTGGTGTTTACAAACACCATACCAAAGTTAAAATACAGGTATAGGGTATAATAAAACAGATTTGTTTATATGTTTGAAATAATTTTTTCAAAAAAGAAGCAAGACATTATGTATAATTTGTGTAAAAAGTTAAAAAATGGTTAATAGAGTGGAAATTCTAAGATTGTAAACGTTCGCTGTCGGTTAAAATCGAAAATAAAAAATGAATACAGAAAAATTCACTATAAAATCTATAAAATCAGTGAATGTAAAACGATTCAACATTTTTGGAAAAAAATTGGAGTTTAACCAGTACCAGACAACAAAGATCCAAAAGATTGGACTAAAACCGGTATTGAAGAATTATTCAGCAATTTAATTGAAAATGTTGACCATAGTGACAAAATTGGTGTCACTTTCGGATGCCAAAGTTTTCATGAACGTGGTCCAGCCTGGATCAATTTTAAAGAAGCAAAAGACCTTGACATTTCGGAAATTCCAAATTTTCTACGAAATTTTCCAAAGCAACTACGAAGGATTATCTACAGATACGTTCTGTATAAATGTTACATATGTACGACTTCCAGCGGGAAGAGGTAGAGGAAAAAGATACAACAATTTTGAAGAAGAATGTAATAAAAGAAGAGACATAATTTAAATTAAAAACAAAGATAACCTATGCTTACCACGTGCGTTAGTTGTTGCTATCTCATTCATAGAAAAATCTTTTGACTACTGTAAAATGCGAAAAGATTTAGGTCAACTTCAATCGAAAGCAGCGTTACAACTAATTAGAAATTCAAATCTAAGCATCCCAGCAAAAGGTGCTAGTATCAGTGAGCTGAAAAAATTTCAACTGTACCTCTCTAAATATCAAATTGTAGTTTTTGATTTGAGAGGAAAAGGAAAATCGATTATTTTTCAATGTGAGGAAGATAAGGAAAAAAAAATTGAATTTGATATACGAAGAAGGTTACTTCAATGTAATTACATCATTAACAGCAGCATTTAGTTGTGATTAATTTTGCCAAACATGTAATGTTTCGTATAACAATAGATTGTCTCACAGATGTGAACAGTCGTGTTTCTTTTGCAAATCATCTCCAGCATGTGACGCAAATTTTCCAAATATTAAATGTGATGTATGCAATCGAAGTTCTAAAGGTCAAACTTGTTTTGATAATCATAAAGCAAGATCATCTACAAATAAAAAAACCTATTTGTACTCTAATAAATTCTTGTACAAAGGCTTTAAAGTATACAGAGCCGATGTAAATCATATATGCTATAGACATTTGTGTAAAAACTGTAATACAAATGTTTCTTCAGATCACCAGTACTTTATTACACCATGTAAAGAATTAGTTGAATTTATGTATTTTTGAATTATGTATTTTGAATTATGTATTTTGAATTATGTATTTTTGAACAACGTTGCAGGTATTGTATATTATCTTATATTGAAAAATGCAATTTTTGTGAACTTCGACAACTTGTGTTGAAACAAAATCCAATACAAATATTTTTAGAATATATACTCAACCAAAAAAAATATTTGAATAAGTTGTAGTTATTGCACATAATGGACAAGCATTTGATAATCAGTTTTTATTAAACTATATCTTAGAAAAAACCATCATCAAACCAAAACTAATAATGAGGGGAACAAAGATAATTTTAATGCTGTTAGATAAAGTGAAATTTATTGATTTATTAAACTATTTTCCAATGCCGTTATCTAGTTTACCGAAAGCGTTTGATTTAGACATAAATTTGAAAAAAGGATATTTTCCTCATATGTTTAATCGTAAAAACAATTTCTTGAATGGTATGAAGAAAATAAAAACAAATCTTTTAACCTCGAAAATGAACTTGTAGAATATTGTATGAATGACGTAAAAATTTTGACAGGAGCCTGTATTAAATTCAGACAACTATTTTTGGAAGAATATAAGGTTGAGCCATTTTTAGAGGCCACTACAATTGCTTCATAGTGTAATTTGGTTTTTAGAAGGAATTTTTTAAAACCGTATACAATTGGACTTATACCTCAACAAGGATATCGCTTATCAAAAAAACAGTCAATCATTGCCATAAAATGGTTAATGTGGGAAGAAAAACAAAGAAAAATAAAAATTCAGCATAGTGGTAATGGAAAAGAAAAAGTTATTTTTGGTCTTCCTGTTGACGGATATTGTACAGACACAAAACAAATATTTGAGTTTTATGGCTGTTATTACCATGGTCATCCAAAATGTTTCAAAAATAATAATGATAAAAAATTTGAAACACGTTATGAGGCTACATTATCCAAAGCCAATAAATTACGATCTTTAGGTTATCAAGTAATTGAAAAGTGGAAGTGTGAATTTCGAAACGAAACGAGATCAAAAGAATAAGAAACATTTTTTTCAAAATTGGGAAACGAAAGTTTGATACCACTAAAACCACGTGACGCGTTTTATGGCAGTAGAACAGGAAACACAAGAACATATTATAAATGTGCACCTGTTGAGAAAATAATGTATATAGATATATGCTCACTATATCCTTGGGTGTGTAAGTACGGAAAATTTCCAGTGGGTCATCCAAAAGTTCATGTTGGACAAATTGAGTGCAATAAATTAAATTTAAATGATACTGAAGGATTAATAAAGGCATTGATACTTCCTCCAGAAAAACTCTATCACCCGGTTTTCCCTATAAATCAAAATAATAAGCTATGTAAGCTAGCTATGTATAATAGCTATGTTTTTCTGCTGTCAAACATGTAGCTTGGAAATGAATAATGATGGCTGCTCTCATGACAATCGTATTAGGTCAATTTTAGGAACATGGGTTATAGATGAAGTAAGAGAAGCAGTTAAACAGGGATACAAAATTGTGCAAATATACGAGGTATGGGAGTATACTGTTAAACAATTTAATCCCCTTACATCACAACAAGGAATTTTCACTGAAATTATGAAGAAGTTCCCTAAAATTAAACAAGAAGCTTCTGGCTAGCCTAGCTTTTGTAGAACACCAAAGGAAAAGTGCAAATATTTAGAAAAATTTTCCAAAGTGGAAGACATAAATTTACAGTTTAACGAAATAGAAAAAAATCCTGGACTTAGATCATTAGCTAAATTAATGTTAAACTCTTCCTGGGGTAAATTTGGGCAGAGAGAAAATCAATCAAAAACAGAAATCATAAATGAGCCTTATGAATTATTTACTCTTTTTACTGATCCTTCCAAGAGTGTAAATCAAATAACTCCAATAAACGAAAAAACAGTTTTGGTAAATTGGGAATATAAAGAAGAAACAGCTGAAACATTATTAACAGTTAACGTTTGTATAGCTACTTACACTACCACACAAGCTCGTTAAAAATTGTATTCTTATTTAAATAATTTAAAAGAACGAGTTTTGTATTACGAAACTGATTAAATAATATATGTAGCACGTGAAGGAGAATATAATCTTCCAACAGGAGTTTTCATAGGAGATATGACAGATGAGCTTGAAGAATATGGAATAGGAAGTTACATTACAGAATTTGTCAGTGGGGGTGCAAAGAACTATGCATACAAAATATATAGTATCAACTCCAAATGTGAAAAAACTGTTTGCAAAGTCAAAGGTATTCGTTTAAATTATAACGCTTCACAAGAAATAAATTTTGGCTCTCTGAAACAATTAGTTAAAAAATTAAACAATTTTCAACAAATAAATATAGCATTTCCCAGTATTCGTCGAACATACGATCACAGAGCCATCACTGTTCCTGAAAGAAAGACATATCGAATAAATTCCAGAAAACGAGTTTTTGCAAATGATTATACTTCAGTTCTTTATGGCTTCAAGAAGAAAAAAATTTTAAAATTATTGTTAATATATTGTAAAAATTTTGTATTTTAAACTATTAAATTACAGTATTGAAAAAAAAAAATCTTTTAATTTTACCGTTTTTAATTTTCAGAATATAGTCGAAAATTTATTTACATAATATATATATATATATATATTTTATTCAAATTCACAGTTGCAGTTTAACTTTTCAATAATAATATCAAAAGCACAAACAGTATCTGAAATTCATCGTCCAGTTAGACGTAGATTTCGAAGACGAAAAATATCTCAAAGAGGGTTAAATGATAGATGGGAAATTGATCTTGTAGATATGTCGGCCTATCAAAAAGTGAATAATGGATACAAGTTCCTCTTAACTGTTACCGATATATTTTCGAAATATGCATATGCCGAAAAAGTTAAATCAAAGGCATCAGATGACGTAGTTAAAAGTATAGAAAAGATTTTCAAAATGGAGGGGAAGTCTCTAAAAAATATTCATTCTGACCAGAGAAAAGAATTTTTCAATAAAAAATTCCAAAATTTGATGAAAAGCTATAAAATCAATCACTATCATACTTATTCAGAAATGAAGGCTAGTGTTTGTGAAAGGTTTAACAGAACATTAAAATCAATTATGTGGAAACAGTTTAGTTTACAAGGAAATTTTAAATGGATAGAACTTTTACCAAATCTAATTGAAAAATATAATAACACAAATCACAGTACAATTATGTTAAAACCAAACCAAGTTACATCACAAAATGAAAAACAAATTTTTCGTTCAATTTACAATTACCCTAAAATATTTGATAAGGGAAAATTTAATGTTGGTGATTTTGTTAGAATTGCTAGGTATAAAGGTAGTTTTCAAAAAGGATATGAACCTAACTATTCAACTGAAGTTTTTAAAATAGCTTTCAAAAACAAGACAGACCCGATTACATATAGTTTAAAAGATTATAAAAATAAAAATAAATTAGTTCATGGTGAGTTCTATGAACAGGAAATAACTAGTGCCAAAAACCCCAATGCTTATTTAATTGTAAAAATTTTAAAACGAAAGGGCAATAAAGTACATCTAAAATATTTAGGCTTTGATAATAGTCATAATCAATGGATAAGTAAATATGATATTCTTTCATAAAAAAAGTATAATTAGAATTTATGTAAAAGCTCTTTTCTTAACTTTAGAACACTATTATATGCAACAATGTTGTAAAAATGCTAATAGAAAAAATAAAAACAGAGAAATATTTACTAATAAAAATAAATAATTTAGGAATAGGTAAATTAAAAATAATATTCTTCTATAAAAAAGTATAATTAGAATTTACGTAAAAGATTTTTTCTTAACTTTAGAATACTGTTAAATGCAACAATGTTGTAAAAAATGCTATTTAAAAAAATTATAGTGTTATTATATTCAATCAGAATTTATTACATTAATAAACAACTTACTTCACAACTTTTGGTTTTTAACTAGTTTTCTTAAGAATTTTGATTTCTAAACAATGATAATACAATTATTTAGAAGAAAAATATAGTATAAATAAAGTGTGATCTTTCTTAAGATATATCAATTCAAAGAAAGAGCTCAACATAATAATACAACAAGAAAGCAAAATGGAAAACACAGCAGAGATTTTTGCCTACGCTCAACAAATAGAGCCAACGCAGGAGTTGGCTCCAATTAAAAGAAAAAGAATCGCAGACACATCAAGAACAACATTATCACCATCATCAACAACAACAACAACAACCACAACAACAACAGCAACAACATCAACAATTTCAACAACAACAACAAGAAAAAATCATTCTTCTTCAAGAAGAAGAACCACCAGCTAAAAAAAGCTCCAAAGAAGAAGCTTAGAAAAAGGTATAAAAATCTTTTATTTATTTGCTTTATTTTTTCAGATTCAGGTTTATATCTACCTAAATTTATTTTGAAATTGAAATTGACAAAATTGATTTATTTAATTTTTTTTTTTCGTAAAAACACAGGTATTTCATAAAAGAGCCAAGAAAAATTACATCATACATTAAATTTTTGAACAGGAATAAAAATCTCTACTTTCTACCTTGTAACATTTTTTTCTGTACAGATCTATATGTATTTATTTTACTATTTGAAATTTTGACATGATTTATACACCATCTAACTAGATTTAAAAATCCAATTTTACATTTCTTTATTTATATACTCTGAAAACTTGAAGTTTGACTTTGATATAATTCATAATAAAAAACAAATTAAATAAAATTAAAAAATGTTTTCATTTATTGTTGTTTTTGTTTAAAACATTAGAAATTTTATTTTCTGTACCTGTACTACTGGTACATATTTCAAAAAACAATCTAGAATAATTGCATTGAACGCTACAGCGTTGTGTTGGAATATATATTTCTTCGTGCAATTTCATAACATGTTTTTCTTGACACGTTTTTGTATATTTAATAACATATTCCCGTACATTTGATTCAGCATTTTTATTGTGTACCATTACAGCTTGAAGAAAATCAATTAATCTTTTGTTGAATTTTTTCTCTGGATTAGGACTGAATAAAACACAAAAAAATTTATCTTTGCGCCAACGTTTCGTATATTTTCTATACTTTTGCAAGGCTTAAGATAATAATTTAAGGTCGACTAATAAACTTTTTAGACATTATAAATATTCTTAAAAAAATTGTAAATTTAACATTATTTAACCACAAATAAAAAAAAATAAAAAAAAAATATTATCAAAAAAGAGTTTAACAAACAAAAAAAAATTTATATAAATATTAATAATTATAAGTTTATTAATATTTATATAAATTTTTTTTTATTTTTTTTATTTGTGGGTAAATAATGTTAAATTTACAATTTTTTAAAGAATATTTATAATGTCTAAAAAGTTTATTAGACGACATTAAATTATTATCTTAAGCCTTGCAAAAGTATAGAAAATATACGAAACGTTGGCGCAAAGATAAATTTTTTTGTGTTTTATTCAGTCCTACTCCAGAGAAAAAATTCAACAAAAGATTAAAACATTAAGGACGCAAAAAAGAAAGCTGAAAATCAATTAAGTTGTAAAATTGAAGTTTTAAAGGTCAAACTTGTTTTGATAATCATAAAGCAACATCATCTACAAATAAAAAATATATTTGCACTCTAATATATTCCTGTACAAAATGCTTTAAAGTATACAGAGCCGATGTAAATCATATATGCTATGGACATTTGTGTAAAAACTGTAATACAAATGTTGCTTCAGATCACCAATGATTTATTAGACCATGTAAAGAATTAGTTGAACTTAATATATATTATATATTTTCTACGATCTCGAAACAACTCAAGATGGTATCATCAGGGAGAAACATCATGAAGGTGTTGCAATAGGAGATATAATTGAACATCAGCCTGATTTATGTATTTTTGAACAATGCTGCACGCATTGTATATTATCTAATGTTGAAAGATGCAATTTTTGTGGACTTCAACAACATGTGTTGAACACAATCCAATACAAATGTATTTAGAATATATACTCAACCAAAAATATTTGATAAAGTTGTAGTTATTGCACATAATGGACAAGCATTTGATAATCAGTTTTTATTAAACTATATATTAGAAAAAACAATCATCAAACCAAAACTAATAATGAGGGGAACAAAGATAATTTTAATGCTGTTAGATAAAGTGAAATTTATTGATTCATTAAACTATTTTTCAATGCCGTTATCTAGTTTACCGAAAGCGTTTGATTTAGACATAAATTTGAAAAAAGGATATTTTCCTCATATGTTTAATCGTAAAAACAATTTCTTGAATGGTATGAAGAAAATAAAAACAAGTCTTTTAACCTCTAAAATGAACTTGTAGAATATTGTATGAATGACGTAAAAATTTTGACAGCAGCCTGTATTAAATTCAGACAACTATTTTTGGAAGAATGTAAGGTTGAGCCATTTTTAGAGGCCACGACAATTGCTTCAGAGTGTAATTTGGTTTTTAGAATGAATTTTTTAAAACCGTATACAATTGGACTTATACCTCAACAAGGATATCGCTTATCAAAAAACCAGTCAATCATTGCCATAAAATGGTTAATGTGGGAAGAAAAACAAAGAAAAATAAAAATTCATCATAGTGGCAATGGAAAAGAAAAAGTTATTTTTGGTCTTCGTGTTGACGGATATTGTACAGACACAAAACAAATATTTGAGTTACCATGGCCATCCAAAATGTTTCAAAAATAATAATGATAAAAAATTTGAAACACGTTATGAGGCCACATTATCCAAAGCCAATAAATTACGATCTTTAGGTTATCAAGTAATTGAAAAATAGAAGTGTGAATTTCGAAACGAAATGAGATCAAAAGAATACGAAGCATTTTTTTCAAAATTGGAAAACGAAAGTTTGATACCACTAAAACCACGTGACGCGTTTTATGGCAATAGAACAGGAAGCACAAGAACATATTATAAATGTGCACCTGTTGAGAAAATAATGTATATAGATATATGCTCACTATATCCTTGGGTGTGTAAATACGGAAAATTTCCAGTGGGTCATCCAAAAGTTCATGTTGGACAAATTGAGTGCAATAAATTAAATTTAAATGATACTGAAGCATTAATAAAGGCATTGATATTTCCTCCAGAAAAACTCTATCACCCGGTTTTGCCTATAAGTCAAAATAATAAGCTAATGTTTTCCTGCTGTCAAACATGTAGCTTGGAAATGAATAATGATGCCTGCTCTCATGACAATGGTAGTAGGTCAATTTTAGGAACATGGGTTATAGATGAAGTAAGAGAAGCAGTTAAACAGGGATACAAAATTGTGCAAATATACGAGGTATGTTAGTATACTGTTAAACAATTTAATCCCCTTACATCACAATAAGGAATTTTCACTGAAATGATGAAGAAGTTCCATAAAATAAAACAAGAAGCTTCTGGCTGGCCTAGCTTTTGTAGAACACCAAAGGAAAAGTGCAAATATTTAGTGGAAGACATAAATTTACAGTTTAACGAAATAGAAAAAAATCCTGGACTTAGATCATTAGCTAAATTAATGTTAAACTCTTCCTGGGGTAAATTTGGGCAGAGAGAAAATCAATCAAAAACAGAAATCATAAATGAGCCTTATGAATTATTTACTCTTTTTACTGATCCTTCCAAGAGTGTAAATCAAATAACTCCAATAAACGAAAAAACAGTTTTGGTAAATTGGGAATATAAAGAAGAAACAGCTGAAACATTATTAACAGTTAACGTTTGTATAGCTAGTTACACTACCACACAAGCTCGTTTAAAATTGTATTCTTATTTAAATAATTTAAAAGAACGAGTTTTGTATTACGAAACTGATTAAATAATATAGGTAGCACGTGAAGGAGAATATAATCTTCCAACATGAGTTTTCATAGGAGATATGACAAATGAGCTTGAAGAATATGGAATAGGAAGTTACATTACAGAATTTGTCAGTGGGGGTGCAAAGAACTATGCATACAAAATATATAATATCAACTCCAAATGTGAAAAAACTGTTTGCAAAGTCAAAGGTATTCGTTTAAATTATAACGCTTCACAAGAAATAAATTTTGGCTCTATGAAACAATTAGTTAAAAAACTAAACAATTTTCAACAAATAAATATAACATTTCCCAGTATTCGTCGAACATACGATCACAGAGTCATCACTGTTCCTGAAAGAAAGACATATCGAATAAATTCCAGAAAACGAGTTTTTGCAAATGTTTATACTTCAGTTCCTTATGGCTTCAAAAAGAAAAAAATTTAAAAATTATTGTTAATATATTAATATATTGTAAAAATTTTGTATTTTAAACTATTAAATTACAGTATTGAAAAAAAAAAATCTTTTAATTTTACTGTTTTTAATTTTCAGAATATAGTCGAAAATTTATTTACATAATATATATATATATATATATTTTATTCAAATTCACAGTTGCAGTAATATTCACACTTCAAATTCACACTTTTCAATAATAATATCAAAAGCACAAATAGTATCTGAAATTCATCGTCCAGTTAGACGTAGATTTCGAAGACGAAAAATATCTCAAAGAGGATTAAATGATAGATGGGAAATTGATCTTGTAGATATGTCGGCCTATCAAAAAGTGAATAATGGATACAAGTTCCTCTTAACTGTTATCGATATATTTTCGAAATATGCATATGCCGAAAAAGTTAAATCAAAGGCATCAGATGACGTAGTTAAAAAAATAGAAAAGATTTTCAAAAGGGAGGGGAAGTCTCTAAAAAATATTCATTCTGACAAGAGAAAAGAATTTTTCAACAAAAAATTCCAAAATTTGATGAAAAGCTATAAAATCAATCAGTATCATACTTATTCAGAAATGAAGGCTAGTGTTTGTGAAAGGTTTAACAGAACATTAAAATCAATTATGTGGAAACAGTTTAGTTTACAAGGAAATTTTAAATGGATAGAACTTTTACCAAAACTAATTGAAAAATATAATAACACAAAGCACAGTGCAATTAAGTTAAAACCAAACCAAGTTACATCACAAAATGAAAAACAAATTCTTCGTTCAATTTACAATTACCCTAAAATATTTGATAAGGGAAAATTTAATGTTGGTGATTTTGTTAGAATTGCTAGGTACAAAAGTAGTTTTCAAAAAGGATATGAACCTAACTATTCAACCGAAGTTTTTAAAATAGCTTTCAAAAACAAGACAGACCCGATTACATATAGTTTAAAAAATAATAAAATAAAAATAAATTAGTTCATGGTGGCTTCTATGAACAGGAACTAACTAGTGTCGAAAACCCCAATGCTTATTTAATTGAAAAAATTTTAAAACGAAAAGGTAATAAAGAATAATATTTAAAATATTTAAGCGTTGATAATAGTCATAATCAATCGATAAGTAAATATGTTATTCTTTTATAAAAAAAGTATAATTAGAATTTATGTAAAAGCTCTTTTCTCAACTTGAGAACACTATTATATGCAACAATGTTGCAAAAATGCTAATAGAAAAAATAAAAACAGAAAAATATTTACTAATAAAAATAAATAATTTAAAAATAGGTAAATAAAAAATAATATTCTTTCATAAAAAATATAATTAGAATTTATGTAAAAGATTTTTTCTTAACTTTAGAATACTGTTAAATGCAACAATGTTGTGAAAAATGCTATTTAAAAAAATTATAGTTTTATTATAATCAATTAGAATTTGTTACATTAATAAACAACTTACTTCACAACTTTTGGTTTTTAACTAGTTTTCTTAAGAATTTTGATTTCTAAACAATGATAGTACAATTATTTAGAAGAAAAATTTAGTACAACATTTAAAACAACAACAGCATCATCACCATCATCAACAACAACAACAACAACCACAACAACAACAGCAACAACATCAACAATTTCAACAACAACAACAAGATAAAATCATTCTTCTTCAAGAAGAAGAACCACCAGCTAAAAAAAGCTTCAAAGAAGAAGCTTAAAAAAAGGTATAAAAATCTTTTATTTAGTTGCTTTATTTTTTCAGATTCAGGTTTATATCTACCTAAATTTATTTTGAAATTGAAATTGACAAAATTGATTTATTTAATTTTTTTTTTTCGTAAAAACACAGGTATTTCATAAAAGAGCCAAGAAAAATTACATCATACATTAAATTTTTGAACAGGAATAAAAATCTCTACTTGCTACCTTGTAACATTTTTTTCTGTACAGATCTATATGTATTTCTTTTACTATTTGAAATTTTGACATGATTTATACACCATCTAACTAGATTTAAAAATCCAATTTTACATTTCTTTATTTATATACTCTGAAAACTTGAAGTTTAACTTTGATATAACGGAGTTCAATTTTATTGGCAAATCATTTTCAATTCAATTTTGGTAAGATATTTAATTAAAATGGCAGCTGATTCAACAACATTTCCATTTACTGAAGAAACTGCAATAGTCAGTATACTAAATGAGGTCAAAGTTAATGAAATTACATCCACCGTAGATGAGGAGGAATTAATGGAAACTGAAGAATTCATACCACCGTTTCAAGTCTTAGATGAAGATATAGTGTAGCAACAAATTTGGGAAATAAATAACCAAGAAGGATCCTGATCCTGACTATTTTACAGAACTTTTTAGAAATAATGTAAAAGAATATTTGTGTAAATGTATATGTATCTACTATATATATATAAGTAATTCATAATAAAAAACAAATTAAATAAAATTAAAAATTTTTTTCATTTATTGTTGTTTTTGTTTAAAACATTAGAAATTTTATTTTCCAGTTGTACAGTTATTTTCTACAACGTTGTGTTGGAATATATATTTCTTCGTGCAATTTCATAGCATTTGATTCAGCATTTTTATTGCGTACCATTACAGCTTGAAGAAAATCAATTAATCTTTTGTTGAATTTTTTCTCTGGATTAGGACTGAATAAAACACAAAAAAATTTATCTTTGTGCCAACGTTTCTATACTTTTTCAAGGCTTAAGAAAATAATTTAAGGTCGTTTAATAAACTTTTTAGACATTATAAATATTCTTAAAACAATTGTAAATTTAACACTATTTACCCACAAATAAAAAAAAATTAGTACCTTTTATAAAATTGCTAGTAAATTTTACACCAATCTTGATATTTTAAAATAGCTTTTTTCCAATACGATGAAAAATGGAAGTAGCTACAAGAGATTCTGTATCAAAACCAACAAGAACTTTTAATGACTGATTTTTGCTGAGAAAATATGTATAACTCAATATTAAATTTGTGTTCGAACCTTGATCTTCCATTACTACGTTTTAACTAACGCTTTTTAATATTAATTGTATTGTTTAGTTACACAAGATTGTGAAAAATTTAAATTTCCAAATAAGTTGTAAAACATATTAATAATCAGATTGTCGTTTTCTATATGATTATCTTTGCTAAATTCATTTAAAAAAGTGTTCATGCTTAAACTAAAATATCTATACCAACCATAAACGCAACGGTATTATCCACATACATTCGAAAGAACACTCTGTATCTGCCAATTATTAATAACTATACTCTGATTTTTTAAATATTTCAAAATTTCCGGTTTATCTGGAACTCCACTATACGAATCAAAACATTCTGTGCAACCATGCTTTGGAATATAAAGCGCAAAGTAATGTGTTCCTGGATCTTTTATCTTGTCAGTGTTTACAATTAAAAAAGTAGGTGTTTCTATTATTTTTGGAATTTTGTCTAAAGCAAAAACTCCCTTAACATATTTGTTTGTAAATTTGGTACATTTTCAAACACTAGTTATTTCTAAAGTGTTCATAACTCAAACTGAATCAATTCATACACTCTACTTATTTCATTAACGTAGTTCATTAAAAACTCCTTTTTTATTTTAGCAAATGATTGTTATAATAACATCAAACTTATCTAGCACCTGTCTTAATTCTTTATTCATTTTATCATTATGTACAGTTCCAAAAGAGTAATTTTCAAAATTTATAATTTCTTTTGTTAGGAATTTGTAAGTAAACTCTTTTACAAATTTTTTACAAGGTTCTTTAATTCCAACTAAACAAATGTCTTTACAAATAAAGTATATTTATTGTCACAACAAAACTTTACGTCCACAAGTGCACAGGACGATGACATCTTGTTGCATATTCAAATACATGTTTCAATATTCTATTTATAGATTTGTGAATATATTTCGATTTTTATCAATTTGTATGCTTGCATCAAATTCTCCATAAACAATAGCAGTTAGTGTAGATGTAAGTGGTTTTGATAGCCTTGTCTCAATTCTAACTGTACCCTGGTTTAACCTTCACATACTTCATTTCCAGGTGCATCTGAAGTTAAATCAAAAACAAGTATAAAAAATCCATTACTAAACATAGACTTTGTTATCTGATGACCTTTATGTTTGTGATAAATTCCAGTTCCTGAAAAAAGTGTACTGTATGCTCTTGTGCAGGAATTATTTTCATCTAAAAACCTGGTTTCAATTGCTGAATAAGGTATTTGAACACCATTTACGTTTAACACAAATTGTGAAATATCAAAATGTTTAAAATTGTATAGATTTTTTGATCTTTTTCCAGAGTAACCCACATTTTCTGTCATACAAAAAATTATTGTGTTTGACAACTGAGCAATAAAAAGATTATCAAGTGATATTGACGAGCTGTTCATTGGAATTGTAAAACTTTTTACATCAACGCGTTTATAATTATATTTAGCATTGGATTTCCCAAGAACAGCATTGTGTGCTAACAGTACGCATGCCACATAAATAGCGTGGCTTCTATAATTTTTAATTGTGATTCATCAGAATCGCCTGCAAATAGATAAAAATCTGGTTTTTCAAGTGTTAAAACTATACGAATGTCAACATTATTTATAAGTAGAGTAGGTTGATTAAACATATCTACGTGTAGTTTACCCATAAGTTCCACTACATTGCTATTATGATACAATTTTTGGCGCTCTTTTGAACCATTATTATCAGATTTAGCTATATTTGCTTTATCTAAAATCCAACCTGCACATTCTAAATGAGTTGCAGCAGCATCTGTACCATAATTTAATAAAGATTCAATATAAGCTCTATAGTGATAATTTCCATCAGATGGTGTTATATTTTAGCCATTTAATTGAACATTACATTGTTTTATTAAAGAATGTAAAATGTTATTAACTACACTTGGTTGTATTATTATTCTTCCTTCAGCATTTTTATCATTATTCCATTGCGTTCCATCTTTCTTTAAGATCTGTACTTTTCATCTCAAATATGTAGGAGACAAATCTCTATATGTAACGCCATGACCCAGTGAAACAAATTGAATAGTTGAAAGGTTGTCTAAAGAAGCAATAGGATTGTAGGAAACTTCTTCAGATCGTAAAATGCTAGACTGAATGGGTTGGGTTTTAAAAATATCCAACTCAGATTTCATACACTCAATCATAATTAATCAAAAATATTTTTATGTTTCTTTTTGTTATTATGTTTGCGTTGTTTTGACGTAAAATAGTTTAAATTTTTAATGAATGGTTTTTTTATAGCTTTTCGTTTTCTTTTACGAGAACCATACATTTCATTCAGTTTTCGTATGGCACCACGTCGTACATTTTTAACAACCTCTTTACTACGATCTTGCATAACTTCTTTTACATTTGCACCAGATGCAATATCAGATAAAGCATTAATACCAGAGTTAATAACCTCTTTTTTCAAAATATCAGCGCCTGAGGTAAATAATGGTTTCAAATATCTAAAAAGTCCCCCAAAAAAGCTTCTCAATCCACTACTTCTTTGAAAAGGTACGGTTGAATGTAATAAAGGGCCGATATCATCAGATCCTCTACCAGATTTAATTAAATAATACTTATAGTATACTCTCTCCATAATGAATAAAATAAAATAATATATAGTTTTGTAAAATCGCTTTTATTTATACTTTTTTAAAATGTAATACAACTTTTGTTGGAATTGAACTATTGGAAAAGTTTATTTTGTATCCATATTTATCACATAAAAATGATGAAATGTTATTAAATGATTTCTCCACATTGCAATATTGAATATTACTGAATTCTTTTACAGTATCAGTGAAAGAATTTTGTATGTTAACAGATCTTAATATCTGGTTTAATAATTAGAATTAATTGTACACTATCTATAAAAGTTTTGAAAGCTTCTATTACACGTGGTTTATATTTTTTAAATTCTGAACATTCGAAGATACTTGATTGAAACATGTTGTCAAAAGTCCTTCCAGGGTGTAAGGGTAATTTGCTCTTATTTTTATATCTATTTTAGGTCTAGTAATACATATTGTAGTGTAACTTATATTATTAGGCATCTCCTCAGCTTTTGCTGGTTGTATATAATTAACATCATCGTTTATAAAATTAAAAATTCCCCAAATCAACTGTCGTTCAACTTCTTTTCTTGTAAACCTAATAAGTGGGCGTATATTTTGAATTAGTGTTGGTAGTAGAAAAACTTTCCAGTCACATATCATTTGTTTTTCTATGTATGGAATATATGATGTTCCAACTCCTATCATATCTTTCTGCATACCTTTAATAAATATTTGAGTACTTTTTTCCCATTCTTCATTATACACATTTGGAACCAAATCATTAAAATACACTTTTGAAATACCGACTTTCCACCTTGAATCACACGTGTGTGTATTCATTTAATTTGTAAAAGATGATAATGAATTTTCTGGATAATAGTTCATAGATGAATCACTGAGTAATGTGACATAAAATTCATCATTTACTTGTATGTTGTCCATGAGCTTGCGGATTTATTCTTACGAATTGGAAAATTAAGTTCTGTTTGAATTACCTGCTATAGCTGACCTTAACACACGTCTTGATGAATTATTCAACTCTTTAGTATTTATAGTTTTTTCTTTTTTCGTTGGTGAGCTTAGGCTATCTAAAGGAACAGTTATAATATTTCCTGTATCAGTTTCAAAAATTTGTACATTTTGTTTGTACATTTTGTCTAATTGACTTTCTTTTTCTAAGACGTTCTCCAAGTGAAACGGCTGACAATGCTTTTGTTAAAATATTTTCTTGAATTTCATCATCAAATACTTCGTCATCAGCTTCTTCTTCAGGTACAACTTGTGTTCCAACATTTTTATATCCAGGAAAATGGCACTGAGATTTCGCATCTATATAAATTGGTTTTCACGAGTTTGAGTACCTTTTGTTTCCATAATTTTTACTCTTTCCTCTTTATTTCTAGGAAGTTCTCGTTTTTTGTAAATCTATTGTTTTTGACAATAGATTTTGTCTGTATAAATACCATTTTTGAGTGTCCGTAAGATGTTTATTTATCAATATTTTTTTCATAATTTTATACAACTCATTGAGTTCAGCGTGTGCATTTTGCTTCATTTTCTCATACATCTCGGATTTTAGAA
The DNA here is from genome assembly GCA_947095535.1 of Poecilobothrus nobilitatus. Taxonomy (NCBI): domain Eukaryota; kingdom Metazoa; phylum Arthropoda; class Insecta; order Diptera; family Dolichopodidae; genus Poecilobothrus; species Poecilobothrus nobilitatus. The sequence goes on from OX352772.1 coordinate 91,711,247, forward strand.
TTATCATTTTGTTAAATGTTGTATTATTCATTTTGTAAAATTTCCGATTATCCCTGATAGTACTGCACCAAGAAGTGTAGGTAAAAATCCACCACGTTGAATAATAATTTTTCTTTTGCTATTTATAGATTTTTTACGGCAAAAGAGTGATCTTAATTCCTTTTTATACTTTCGTAATTGTGTTGTTACTTTTTTATTCAGATTACAATTACCTTTTAAAATATTTAATGCTATTTGACAAATTGGTTTAATTACTTCAGGGTCACAGTGTTTTATAATTACTTCCTGCAATTTTAGTTTAGAGGTTTTTAATAGGTGCAATATATGACGATTGGTCTTCAAACGTTTCATATTCTTCCCCAAATTGTTCTAATTGATCTCTCGTACAATAACACAAACCTTTTCCAAATATATCACTTCTTAATCGAAATCTATCATTAACGTCTTGAGTAAGATCTATTAATATATAGCCATATGGGACTGACGTCACATCATTATATACTTTTTCAAATGCTTTAATTTGATTGGGATATATTTGGCAAGCTAGAGGTAACATCTGCGATTTATCTCTTGGATTTTTAAAAAGTACTAGATATTTACAGTTAAGTGAAATATCTCTTGAAAATTTACCCTGGTGAAAAACATTTTGTGTTACAAATATTACTGATAAATTTATATGATGTGATCCTCTGGTAAATAAATCACATACATACTTATCATGAGAATTTAACATCATATCATCGATAATAATTAACAAATGTTTTCGATTATCATTAAAATCTGGAATAGTATTACTATATTCTACATCTTTGATATATTTTGTAACGGCATTTTTGTCTGGATTACACTAAATAATTCTATTAATATGTGGTTGTGTATTTTCTTTTTTATATTTTATTAAATTATGAATAATAGATCATCATCATCATAGTAGATTGGTGAAACAGCATATTTGTATTAGTTAAAAACTAACATTGGTAACCTATATTTATAGGAAAAGCTCTTTTTCCGAAGTGAATATAGATGTAAATTTAGTAATTCTAATGAACATTCTTCCGTAAACCTTCAACATGTATAATCAAATTTTCGTAGTTGATCTACAATTCTTAAAAGGAAATGAAAAGCAAAATTTTCTAAAAAAACTGGCTATACTAAAAAAAGGAAGTTTAATTCCTACTGTATATCACTTCAAACCATCATACCCTGCAGAAGAACTTAGTTCAGAAGGAAATTATAATAACCAGTATTGCGAAAATAAAATAAATGGACTTGAATGGAATAACGGTTTAATTGAATATTTAAACATAAAACCTATATTAAAATACTATTTAGAATCAGCTAAAAAAATGTATGTTAAAGGAGAGCAAAAAAATATTTTCTTGAAAAGCACATTGACAGTGTTAAAATAGAAGATCTAAGCAGAGACTTACCGTCATTATCAAAGATTGAAAATTTTAAATCAACATGTCCTATACACTATACAAACACCAATTTCAGATGTGCTGTAAAAAATTGTTTTAATGTCTATATGCATCTCTTAAAAGAAAAAATATTAAATTAAGATTATTCAAATTTGTATACAGACAGACATATATAATCAAAGACGTATAGAAAAATTGGATTTCACTATTTCTGCAATCTTAACATGATCATCGTAAAAAAAATTTCAACTCAGATTTCTATAAAATTGTAAAATATTTTTAGTTAAATAAAAATTTTTTGAGCATGTAAATAAATCTTTTTTATTTTTATATTCTTGATTTCAAAATATGTACCAAATGCAATTAACCTGATGACTTGAATTTTTTTCCTTTTTTATTCTTTGCAGATTATGCAACATACAATGAACCTAAGCAACATGTTAATCGTTAAGTATTTCCAGAACTTTAATTTTTTCAACATTCTTCCAAACAAAAAATATCTTACATGACAAAGTGACAATAATTATTTATTCTCTTTTTAAAAAAAAAAAAAATTATTGGTTCTTTTTCCAATGGTTTAATCATTATGTAGAGAGAAAAACAGGTTTGCACTTTTTCTTTATGAATTTTAAAGATATGTTGTACCTTTCAAAATTGTTGTATCTTGTACGTTTAAACTTTTTTGTTTTTTTTTCTTTTTACATTTATCAACCATTTTTTCTTTCTACTTTCATATGCGCCTATTTCTTAAGCCAAGTATACATCAATAAGTAAACATGTACCACGCTAGATATTTTTTTGATTTCCTGTTTTTTTTTTTTTCTTTTTATTTATATTTGTTTTTCAACATTCTTACATAACAATTAATTAATGGGTTTTCCTTCCTTTTCTTTAAATACTTGTCATAAAAAAAAAACGAAAGAAAAAGAAAACAAGAAATAAATGCAAACATATCAAAAATGCAAGCAAAAACATCTCAAAATTGCAAGCAAAAATAAAAAGCAATTTTTTCTTACTATTTCCATGTTTACCTATTACTTAATCAAGTATACAATCTTTATAAACAACTAGACTTGTCTGGCGGCCGCCGCCTGTCTGACCTATTTTTATGACATCAACCTACTTCCTGTTTGACCTAATTACGGTTGGACCTACTTCCGGGTGACCTTGACCTAGTTCCGGGTGACCTTGACCTACTACCAGGTGACCTTAACCTACTTCCGGCTGACCTTGACCTACTTCCGGGTGACCTTGACCTACTGACCTGTTTGGCCCAAGTGCCTACCTATCTACTTTTATTAATATTAATTCTGAGATTTTGTTTTATTATACAATTGATATTTTTTAAAAGTGAATTTATTTTATTTATTGTGGAAAGGTCATTGACATTTATATTTAATAAATTAAATTTAGAACTTAGAAGTTGACTCTTAAACTTTCTTAAACGATTAATAGTTGCATTTACATATATATCAATGCTATTTTTTTGATTGGTTTATGTTGGAATTGTGTTTTGCATGGCTTTTTGAATAATGATTTAAATTTTTTTAAGATAGGAGTTGATTTCGGTACTATATAAATTTCTGTTATTGGGCATGTTATTTAGCGATTCATCCAGTTGGAGTTGTATATTGATATACATCCGGAATTTTTTCCAGTTGGCCTTGTTAAATAGTAGATGATTGTTATTTGGTATTGTGAAATTGAGTTCGTTTTCTATTTGAAATAATTCTGTAAATATGGCTAAATGATCGCTATCATAAATAATTGTTTCCCTTTTACCTGCACTTGTAGTTTTTAATGAGAGTCTAGAGTTAGCTATAACTAAGTCTAGGAAAGATTTTCCTCTGGGGTAGGAAGGAATATCTGTGGAATATAGTGCAATTTTGTATAATATTCTATTGTCATCTACAAATTTTGCGAGAAGTGTGCATCATGGGTTATTTCCCCAAGATTGGTGTTTGGCATTCAGGTCGCCGCATATAGTATAATAGTTTTGTAATTCTGAAAGTTTTAAAATCTCGAAGAGTTTCAACAGTTCATTCTGAAAAACATTATGTGGTATGTAACCATCTATATAAGCATAAGTTTATTTATTTATTTATTTATTTATTTATGTTAATATTACATACAGAAATGTAATGCAATATTATTGAACCATCGGCTACCAAAGCCGATTATTCGGTTACCATCGGCTACCAAGGCCGATATTATAAATACTAATATTATTTATTTTGTTTATATTATATACTATATATTTACATTATATTTGGTCGTAAGGGGGGTATGTAAAGAAAAAAACACTTACGACCTGTGCAGGGATCGAACCCACACTCCTTCGGTAAATACACCTACACACTCGGCTACCAAAGCCCCATAAGCATAAGTAAAGTAGAGTAAATATAAGATATTGGAATTGCATATATTTAGGATGAAAAAAAAAAGAGATTTTCTAAACGATATTTTCTAAAAACGAGATTTTCTAAACGAGATTTTCTAAAAAGTGATTTTCTAAAAACGAAATTTTCTAAAAACGAGATTTTCTAAACGAGACTTTCTAAAACGAAATTTTGTGAAAACAAGATTTACTAAACCGAGATTTCAAACCCAACTGGAATAAAATTTATGGGTTGGTGACGTAATCTCGATAAAAACAATTTCGAAAAAAAAATCTCAAAAAAAAAAATCTCGTTTTTTAATAAATTTCTCATTTAGTAAATTTTATGAAAAAATCGTTAGAAATACTTATCATTGCATTAGAAATTGAATATGTACCTTCTTTTAATCATATTAAACATATTAGTCTTATGATCACTACGCAAAATTTACCTATGAAAAGCAACTTTTTTTTATATGTACATACGAATGTGATATAATACATTTTTTTTTGATCCGAAGATGAAAAGAAGGCTTTACAACGATACAGAAAACCCATACACCTTACTATGACCAACTTATTTTTCGATATAGTTCCATCCTCAAGATGTTGAGCTCACCCGCATGTTGCAAAACTTTTCCTTGAAAAGTTAAAGTTGCGATCGAAGAGTTTCCTTTCCGAGAGACTAAACAGCACTGAGTTTTCTTAGAGTTAAAATTGACTCTGTTGATTTTGCCCCAATTTGAAATTTTGCCCAAATCGATATTTAACTCAAGCGAAGCAGTATATTTACTATCGTTGTCTTCGTAAGAAGAAACGAGCGTGCTGCCGTATGCGAAACTATGGATTGAATTGGAGGTTATTCTTAAAAGATCGTTTATAAATATGGCCAAACATATGACTTTTGAGAATTTAAAAAAATTGATATTGTGATAATATAAAAATGGCGCCATTTTAGACGTTAGCTGCAAGTACTTTGTTCAGCTAATTCAGCTGGCTGTCTAGATCTGGCGCCATCATATTCAGCAAACTGTCTGGCGCAACCCCTCTATTACCTACTAATGTTTTTCTATAAAATCTCCGACTAATTCACTTCTAGCAGAAACAAAAGTTTTTATATATCTAGGAGTTGTTCTACATCGTAATTTGTACTACTCTGAGCATATAAAATAGGCTCTATGAAATAAGATCGAACGAAATAATTATGAAACGTCAAAAATGAAATAAGTACGAAAAAAGCGCATATTTTTTTCGGATTTATTTCACCTTAAAATTATTCGTACTTATTTCATCGATCTTATTTCATAATGAAATAAGTACGAAAATCAAAAAATTAAATAAGTGCGAATAATTAAATTAAAATCTCTTAAGTCTTGTAATATTTTATTAAAAATAAGGAAACAATTTTCTAATTAAAGAAATACTACATATGGTAGAAATACTCATTTGAATGGGTCATAAAGCCATATTTTAACAAAACATTTTGTGTCATAAATATCCATTATTAGTTCGATGTTAACTTTGATGTCGCTGATCAGCTAATGAATTTCATGGCAATATCAACGCCTATTTATACGGTTTGTTTGGAATTGGCAGATACGTTTACCGAAGTAATTCGATTTTGCTTCAATAATTTTACTTTAATTATTTCTATAATAATACATTAAGGATTTAATGTTAATTGAGGTACAGAAAAATAATACATACTATTATATTGAGGTTTTTATGATTTTTTCCAAATTTAATATGTTTTTTTATTTATACAATAAATGAAACAAAATTATTTGTATCTTATACCTCTGGCGGAATTCAGTTACAAAAATTTATAGTTGTTTCTAGTATTTGTTTATTTAAACGTTTTTTAATTTTTTTTATGTTTAACTTCTAACACTTTTTTTTTTTAAAACTCAAATGTGTTTATGTTCTTATTTATTTTTAATTAAACATTTCTTAACTTTCATATTTTAAGAAATTTGGTTATTGCTTGTTTTGCAATTTTTTTTCTCTTTTTAAAAATTTATATTTAAGTCATTTATTTTTTGTCAATTATATTACATTTTTGTCTGATGTCTTAATTAAAATGTTAATATTTTATTTATCAGTTTTTTGGTTTTATCAGTACTTCTAACTTAATTCCTTAATAATTTTAATTTATTTAACTCAAAAACATAAATAAAAGTTTTGTATTAATTTACACGATATTTTTTTTATTGAATTACACATATTGCAATATTTTTATACCCGTACGATAGGATCGGGTATAATAAAATTACTCCTTCGTTTGTAACACCTCGAAATAAGGGAGCTAGATATACCTTCAAAGGTATAGATCGGATCAGAAAAAAATTCTAAGTCGATTGAGCCATGTCCGTCCGTCCGTACGTCCGTAAGCACGCTAACTCAAAAACTAAGAAAGCTAGAATCCTGAAGTTTACACAAAATATTCTAGGAACAATTTGTAGGTTTCCTATTTTTTTTGGTTGAGTTCCGACCAAAACTTCGGGTGGCTGTCGAACACCTAATTTTTAGATCCCCACATTTTTTTTGAAATAGAGACATGAAGTTTTAACTGCTGATAGATGTCACAAAAATATTAATTTTACTTTTAATCACTTTTTTTGTAGCCCCACCCGTTATGGAGCAACAGCTCCCCAAAAGTTCAAAAAAGCTCTATATTTAAATTGTTATACCACAAGTTGTATAAGGTATATCTTAATTTTGAAAACGGCGAACTATTACTGCTTTTCTTAGCCTTAAAAGTATATATACAATAAATATATAGTTGCGGCATACGGTGTCTTAATTTACCGTTATGCGAAACTAAAATTTTGCAAAATCCTTTAACCCTTCCATCTTCTAAACGATTTAAGTTGGAAACTTGAAATTTTGACAGAAGTTAGATCTTGGAAAATAAGTCAATGACAAGTATGAGTCATTTCAGAAATTTTTTTTATATCACCCCCCGTTTAGGAGCTGTAAGGGGTCAAAAACTGAAAATTTCCTATTTTTAAACACCTCTAATTTGAACACCTGTTAAAATTTTTTTGAAGAAATACACAAAAATTAAAGCTTCAGCATTATACTCTTATTTCTGTTAACAACTATTTTTAATAATATAGGGTTACTTTATAATTGACGAAAGTGTTACTTGATTTTTTCAAATTTTCTAACAAATTTCTTTAACGAATTTTTTGCATTTTGTTTTAGTCGATAAATTGAAATTGTTGAGAATATAATGCGTAGTACAAAAAAATGTAAATAAATACACAACATGACGGTTGCTTGAAGAATTTTTATTTATATGATATTGATATACATACATACTTATATAATATCATGTTTATTTACATATCATATATTTCACTGATGAGTGAATGATAAGAATATAATGTATATTATATAGCACCGTATTTACATACATATATATGTGTTTTATTGTACTTATAAGAAATTATTCTATGAATGGAAATATATTTAAAGAAATATTGCAATGTATGGCGATATACTTATAACAATATAAATATGCTATGTGCGCATTAATATAATATAATATTTAAAATTATATTTACTATTTTGTAATTTAATATACATTTGCCGCATAATATGTACATATCCATCTACTAAATTATGTAGTTACCATTGTACACTTAAATCATTTCAAGCGGAACTTTCAAGCTTTCAATTATTGTACTTTAATTAAAAGAGGTCGTACAATACCCTCGATCTAAAGCAATTTACAACAGTTCATTATTAATTCCTTACTGATTACTTACTAGTTTCAATACTTTGAGCTCACCTGTTCATAAAAATTATAGGACTAATTAAAAATTTTATCGGTTATATTTTTCATTATCGGTTATTTCAGTTAAGTATCGGTTATATTTTTCACGAGAATCACAACAATACACAATAATATAGAATTACAAGCTCATTACTATATGCATTTTACCCTACTAGTCCCAAACTAAGAATATATTCTATAGATTATTATTTTTTTTTAATGTATTTCTCTGCCACATAAATGTGGACAGCCAATTACACAGCCCTTCCTGTTCAGACGCGGCTGTAAATGTCGTAAGGGGGAATAACTCTTACGACGTGTATGGCATCCGAACCCACACTCCCTCGGTGTTTACAGCGTATTTTATATGTTCTCACCTAGGCCAAGCCCCCTCTATAAATTTTACCGCTTATACTATTTTATTTTATTTATCTATGATAAATTGACTTATGAAAAAATCGTTAAAAATATTTATCATTGCATTAGAAATTGAATATGTACCTTCTTTTACTCATATTAAACATATTAGTCTTATGATCACTACGCAAAATTTACCTATGAAAAGCAACTTTTTTTTATATGTACATACGAATGTGATATAATACATTTTTTTTTGATTCGAAGATGAAAAGAAGGCTTTACAACGATACAGAAAACCCATACACCTTACTATGACCAACTTAATTTTCGATATAGCTCCATCTCCATACCCAAGATGACGAGCTCATCCGCATGTTGCAAAACTTTTCCTTGAAGTGAAAAGTTGCGATCGAAGTGTTTCCTTTCCGAGAGACTAAACAGCACTGAGTTTTCTTAGAGTTAAAATTGACTCTTTGATTTTGCCCCAATTTGAAATTTTGTCCAAATCGAGATTTAACTCAAGCGAAGCAGTATATTTACTGTCGTTGTCTTCGTAAGAAGAAACGAGCGTGCTTCGGTCTGCAAAGCGGGGGATTGAATTGGAGGTTATTCTTAAAAGATCGTTTATTAATATGGCCAAATATATGACTTTTGACAATTTAAAAAAATTGATATTGCGATAATAATAAAATGGCGCCATTTTAGACGTTAGCTGCAAGTACTTTGTTCAGCTAATTCAGCTGGCTGTCTAGATCTGGCGCCATCATATTCAGCAAACTGTCTGGCGCAACCCCTCTATTACCTACTAATGTTTTTCTATAAAATCTCCGACTAATTCACTTCTAGCAGAAACAAAAGTTTTTATATATCTAGGAGTTGTTCTACATCGTAATTTGTACTACTCTGAGCACATAAAATAGGCTCTATGAAATAAAATCGAACGAAATAATTACGAAACGTCAAAAATGAAATAAGTACGAAAAAAGCGCATATTTTTTTCGGATTTATTTCACCTTAAAATTATTCGTACTTATTTCATCGATCTTATTTCATAATGAAATAAGTACGAAAATCAAAAAGTGAAATAAGTGCGAATAATTAAATGAAAATCTCTTAAGTCTTGTAATAATTAATTAAAAATAAGGAAACAATTTTCTAATTAAAGAAATACTACATATGGTAGAAATACTGATTTGAATGGGTCATAAAGCCATATTTTAACAAAACATTTTGTGTCATAAATCCATAGTTAAATTATTCTCTGATTCAAATATAATTCTTTGTGTATAATTGTTGTTTGATTGATATTGAAAAATGTTTGCCAAAGCTTTGGTGCTGAAATAGGTATGAAAGAAAATGTTTTGAAAAGAGTTTTGGGGTTGGTTACAAAATCAAGATATCCGCTTTTTCCAGAATATATGTATGTAACCAACTATAATATTCCTCCAAATAGATACGTACGTACGTATGCAGAATCCGGTAAAAGGCAACCTTAATTTTGTAATAATTTTTGTATCTTATTTTTACAGAATAAAGATTTAAAATCATCGGGGCAAAAAAAAGGTTTCAGATTTTCTTACGAAAGAAAATTAAATTCTGACTGTAAAAAATAATAATAAATTTTGTGAAAATTTAAACATTTTTATGAAAAATAAAAAAAAAGAAAGAATAAGGGCTGCTTCCCCCGCGCTCGAGTTCACTCACGCGCCTCCGTTTGCAATCTTTATCTTTCAAGAGAAGCGTGAGCGGAGTTGTAAAAGGAAGAGCTGACGTAGGGGTGAGGAATGGTTCCAAGAAAGATTCACCAAGGTCGACACGAGGCTGATAGAAAATTATTTGAAACCTTTTGAAAATATTAAATAATTTATGTGACATTGAGGAGAGGTTTTTATAGTTGGTTACAAAATCAAAGTATTACCCCTCTTTCAGAATATTTACATATATTATGTATAAAAGAGATAGCGAATTAGGAGGGATTTTGAAGTTGTTTAAAAATCAGGATATTTCCCCTTTTTCAGAATTGTTATATGTATGTATATGCGAGATTCTGAATTAGGAGCGATTTTAGAGCTGGATTTTGGAGTTTAATAGTATTTTTTTAAAAGTATTTTTAATCGAATGAGACATAATGCAATATGGCTTTATAACCATATTGGCTAAAATTTTGTACTTATATCATTTTTGATTTTTTCGTACTTATTTCATTATGAAAAAAAATTTATGAAGGTACGAAAAATCAAAAATGAAATATAGTCGAATAAAACCGAAAATTTTCTTTCGAACTTCTTTCATTTTTGGTTTCGTACTTATTGCGTTCGATCTTGTTTCATAGAGCCTATAAAATATACAATTTCTAAAGGCAAAAAAAAAATATTTTACAACAATAACGCGAGTAAGAGAGTTAAAATAATATGTTTTCAAACATTAGTTAGACCAACGCTTGCATATGGTGCACCCATATGCTACAACATAAGGGCGAGTTTAATGGAAAAGCTACGAACGTTCGAAAGAAAATGAATAAAAGTCTGTACGAATATTTTCAGAAAGCCCGAATCTGACTACAATAATTACTATTCAAATAAATACTTGTACAAGGAAGCAAACATAATAAGAATCGACAATTTTCTCATAAAATAATTCGAAATAATAAGAATCGAAAAATGATTCGAAAACATTATCATAGATCACAAAACAGACCTGAAAGTGAATTGATATCACATACATTTTACCACAATGGGCTTTGTAGCCCTGAGCACTTTATCTTTTTAGATAAAAATTGTTATACTCAATGCCATTATCATGTCCCTCTATTATATCACTATAATAGACAGGCAACATGCAAAAGCATAGAATATAACCCGGGCAATATAAACGGGATAAGTTTGAAAAATGATGTGTCAATAGCTCACAGAGATGAATTTATTAACAAAGATTATTGGTGGTCCAAGAATAGTCAGAATCAGAATTAAGTATAATATACACATTTATTTTAACTAGGGTAAGTAGTTTCAAGTATAGGTTAAGATAGGTTAAGTTTTTATCTTAAACAACAAAATGTACTATTGATTTTTTAATAACCTTAATGTTTTATCAATATCTTAAAATACAAAATTTGTAAACCACAAATAATTCTTATGTCTCAATAGATTGAAAAATAACCCAGAAAAAAAACTAACATAAAAATTTTTAAAGACTAATTTAAATGTTAATAAGATAAAGGATATAAAGCTGTTTTTATTAAACTTTTTCTAAGCTAAGCAACTAATTTAAGATTGAAATAAAAGGTAAAATAAAGTTGAATTAAAAAAAAAATGGTTCAGGGAAACCACGTATATATTTTACTTTGCGTTTAATTTTTAAATTTTTTTTTTATAAATATCTCTCTCTAAATCAAATCGATAGATAAAAAATTACAATAACAAATGCTTATACTTTAGACATTAACGTACACACTAAAATCTTTCAACAATCCTTTTATTTATATTAATCCTTATTTACATTTCTGAATTATTTAATTATTGAAAGAACCAAGGAAGGTTTAATATCACGGAACGTAGTAGACTGACTTTTTAATTTAAAGTTCATTAGTATTTATAATAGGTAATTCGATAAACCATATTTAATTGGTGCGTAAATTTATTTAACTCGATTTAATTTTTCATGAAAAACTTATGATGGGCAAATAATAATGATTATGAATCATGTTATGGGAAAGCAATGTTGGTGTTGTTAATACCGGTTAATTTGAAGAATCAGCATTTATTCGGTGAGAATAAAGATTAAACACGGTTTTCTTTGTTTGAAGAATTTAACAATATTATATATATAAAAACGAAATATTTATTAGGCGCTATGATCTCTCCATCATTAAATAGGGCATCATATTATAATCCTTATGTGAGGTTTCTCGGGGAAATCGTGCACCGATCGGAAAACCTCAACATGTTGGGCATGCAGTTAAATCAAAAAATAATGTGGAATGATAATATTTTTGATATAGCGAAAAGTGCTGCCAAATTCTTGGGTTTTCTCTTTAAGTGTAAAACGTATTTCTCAGTGATGCTTCCTCTTAATCGTAAAATCAGTGATGCTTCCTCTTAAACAATTCCAACGCACAACAAGAGGGGCAGCAAATGTGCATTCCTACTATGTGGAATTAACTAAGTCGTACTCTACTGGTTGTAGCAATTCATTTGTTGTTAGTACTGCAAAAATGTGGAATTTATTACCCTCCACCGTATTCCTAAAAGTTGGCGGTTTTGGTATTTACAATTTGCCCAAATTTAAGAAGAATCTCAACAGATTCTTCACAAATTTACCCTTTAACTCCCCGTTATCCTCATTTGTTCCATCCCTATCCAATCCCATATAATCACAACTACTTCAAGTACAAAGTATCATATTCCTAGTTTGTAGTTTAAGAATAAAAAAGAAGAATATATATATAAAACAAGGTGAATACTTTGAATTATAGAAAATAAATTTATGATATTATAAAAAAAACAACTAATAATTTGGTTTTTTGAATAATTTTATGTTTATTAGCATTTTTTATCATTATAACTTTGTGTCTTATACGACAAACTAAAATATGTAAGAAGAGAGAATTAAAGGAGAATGACGCTGAGATAAAGTGCCCTATTTAATGATGGAGGGATCATAGCGCCTAATAAATATTTCGTTTTTTATATGTATAATATCGTTAAATTCTTCAAACAAAGAAAACCGTGTTTAATCTTTATTCTCACCGAATAAATGCTGATTCTTCAAATTAACCGGTATTAACAACACCAACATTGCTTTCCCATAACATGATTCATAATCATTATTATTTGCCCATCATAAGTTTTTCATGAAAAATTAAATCGAGTTAAATAAATTTACGCACCAATTAAATATGGTTTATCGAATTACCTATTATAAATACTACTGAACTTTAAATTAAAAAGTCAATCTACTACGTTCCGTGATATTAAACCTTCCTTGGTTCTTTCAATAATTAAATAATTCAGAAATGTAAATAAGGATTAATATAAATAAAAGGATTGTTGAAAGATTTTAGTGTGTACGTTAATGTCTAAGGTATAAGCATTTGTTATTGTAATTTTTTATCTATCGATTTGATTTAGAGAGAGATATTTATAAAAAAAAAATTTAAAAATTAAACGCAAAGTAAAATATATACGTGGTTTCCCTGAACCATTTTTTTTTTAATTCAATTTTATTTTACCTTTTATTTCAATCTTAAATTAGTTGCTTAGCTTAGAAAAAGTTTAATAAAAACAGCTTTATATCGTTTATCTTATTAACATTTAAATTAGTCTTTAAAAATTTTTATGTTAGTTTTTTTTCTGCGTTATTTTTCAATCTATTGAGACATAAGAATTATTTGTGGTTTACAAATTTTGTATTTTAAGATATTGATAAAACATTAAGGTTATTAAAAAATCAATAGTACATTTTGTTGTTTAAGATAAAAACTTAACCTATCTTAACCTATACTTAAAACTACTTACCCTAGTTAAAATAAATGTGTATATTATACTTAATTCTGATTCTGACTATTCTTGGACCACCAATAATCTTTGTTAATAAATTCATCTCTGTGAGATATTGACATATCATTTTTCAAATTTATTCCGTTTATATCGCCCGGGTTATATTCTATGCTTTTGCATGTTGCCTGTCTATTATAGTGATATAATAGAGGGACATGATAATGGCATTGAGTATAACAATTTTTATCTAAAAAGATGAAGTGCTCAGGGCTACAAAGCCCATTGTGGTAAAATATATGTGATATCAACCACTTTCAGGAATGTTTTGTGCTCTATGATAATGTTTTCGAATCATTTTTCGATTCTTATTATTTCGAATTATTTTATGAGAAAATTGTCGATTCTTATTATGTTTGCTTCCTTGTACAAGTATTTATTGGAATAGTAATTATTGTAGTCAGATTCGGGCTTTCTGAAAATATTCGTACAGACTTTTATTCATTTTCTTTCGAACGTTCGTAGCTTTTCCATTAAACTCGCCCTTATGTTGTAGCATATGGGTGCACCATATGCAAGCGTTGGTCTAACTAATGTTTGAAAACATATTATTTTAACTCTCTTACTCGCGTTATTGTTGTAAAATATTTTTTTTGTCATCATGAAAGCCTTGTTGCCTTTAGAAATTGTATATTTTATATGAAACAAGAGATCGAACGCAATAAGTACAAAACCAAAAACGAAATAAGTTCGAAAGAAAATGTTCGGTTTTATTCGACTATATTTCATTTTTGATTTTTCGTACCTTCATAAATTTTTTTTCATAATGAAATAAGTACGAAAAAATCAAAAATGATATAAGTACAAAATTTTAGCCAATATGGTTATAAAGCCATATTGCGTTATGTCTCATTCGATTAAAAATACTTTTAAAAAAATACTATTAAACTCCAAAATCCAGCTCTAAAATCGCTCCTAATTCAGAATCTCGCAAATACATATATATAACAAATCTGAAAAAGGGGAAATATCCTGATTTTTAAACAACTTCAAAATCCCTCCTAATTCGCTATCTCTTTTATACATAATATATGTAAATATTCTGAAAGAGGGGTAATACTTTGATTTTGTAACCAACTATAAAAACCTCTCCTCAATGTCACATAAATTATTTAATATTTTCAAAAGGTTTCAAACAATTTTCTATCAGCCTCGTGTCGACCTTGGTGAATCTTTCTTCGAACCATTCTTCATCTCTCCGTCAGCTCTTCCTTTCACAACTCCTTTCACGCTTCTCTTGAAGGATAAGGATCGCAAACGTGGGCGCGTGAGTGAACTCGAGCGCGGGGGAAGCAGCCCTTATTCTTTTTTTTTTTTTATTTTTCATAAAAATGTTTAAATTTTCACAAAATTTATTATTATTTTTTACAGTCAGAATTTAATTTTCTTTCGTAAGAAAATCTGAAACCTTTTTTTTGCCCCCATGATTTTAAATCTTTATTCTGTAAAAATAAGATACAAAAATTATTACAAAATTAAGGTTGCCTTTTACCGGATTCTGCATACGTACGTACGTATCTATTTGGAGGAATATTATAGTTGGTTACGAAACCAGGGTTTTCCCTTTTTCCAGAATCTTTACATATATATATTCTGGAAAAAGCGGATATCTTGATTTTGTAACCAACCCCAAAAATCTTTTCTAAACATTTTCTTTCTTACCTATTTCAGCACCAAAGCTTTGGCAAACATTTTTCAATATCAATCAAACAACAATTATACACAAAAAATTATATTTGAATCAGAGAATAATTTAATTATGGATTTATGACACAAAATGTTTTGTTAAAATATGGCTCTATGACCCTTTAATTAGAACAATTCTTTAATTAGAACATTGTTTCCTTATTTTTAATTAATTATTACAAGACTTAAGAGATTTTCATTTAATTATTCGCACTTATTTCATTTTTTGATTTTCGTACTTATTTCATTATGAAATAAGATCGATGAAATAAGTACGAATAATTTTAAGGTGAAATAAATCCGAAAAAAATATGCGCTTTTTTCGTACTTATTTCATTTTTGACGTTTCGTAATTATTTCGTTCGATCTTATTTCATAGAGCCTATTTTATATGCTCAGAGTAGTACAAATTACGATGTAGAACAACTCCTAGATATATAAAAACTTTTGTTTTAAATTTTATAGAAAACATTAGTAGGTAATGGAGGGGTTGCGCCAGACAGTTTGCTGAATATGATGGCGGCAGATCTAGACAGCCAGCTGAATTAGCTGAACAAAGTACTTGCAGCTAACGTCTAAAATGGCGCCATTTTTAGATTATGGCAATATCAATTTTTTGAAATTCTCAAAAGTCATATGTTTGGCCATATTTATAAACGATCTTTTAAGAATAACCTCCAATTCAATCGATAGTTTTGCATACGGCAGCACGCTCGTTTCTTCTTACAAAGACAACGACAGTAAATATACTGCTTCGCTTGAGTTAAATCTCGATTTGGGCAAAATCAACAGAGTCAATTTTAACTCTAAGAAAACTCAGTGCTGTTTAGTCTCTCGGAAAGGAAACACTTCGATCGCAACTTTAACTTTTCAAGGAAAAGTTTTGCAACATGCGAGTGAGCTCATCATCTTGGGTATGGAGCCATATCGAAAATTAAGTTGGTCATAGTAAGGTGTATGGGTTTTCTGTATCGTTGTAAAGCCTTCTTTTCATCTTCGGATCAAAAAAAAATGTATTATATCACATTCGTATGTACATATAAAAACAAGTTGCTTTTCATAGGTAAATTTTGCGTAGTGATCATAAGACTAATATGTTTAATATGATTAAAAGAAGGTACATATTCAATTTCTAATGCAATGATAAATATTTTTAACGATTTTTTCATAAGTCAATTTATCATAGATAAATAAAATAAAATAGTATAAGCGGTAAAATTTATAGAGGGGCCTTCGCCTAGGTGGGAGCATATAAAATACGCTGTAAACACCGAGGGAGTGTGTGTTCTGATGCCATACACGTCGTAAGAGTTATTCCCCCTTACGACATTTACAGCCGCGTCTGCACAGGAAAGGCTGTGTAATGGGCTGTCCACATTTATGTGGCAGAGAAATGCATTAAAAAAAATAATAATCTATAGAATATATTTTTCGTTCGGGACTAGTAGGGTAAAATGTATATAGTAATGAGCTTGTAATTCTATATTATTGTGTATTGTTGTGATTCTCGTGAAAAATATAACCGATACTTAACTGAAATAACCGATAATGAAAAATATAACCGATAAAATTTTTAATTAGTCCTATAATTTTTATGAACAGGTGAGCTCAAAGTATTGAAACTAGTAAGTAATCAGTAAGGAATTAATAATGAACTGTTGTAAATTGCTTTAGATCGAGGGTGTTGTACGACCTCTTTTAATTAAAGTACAATAATTGAAAGCTTGAAAGTTCCGCTTGAAATGATTTAAGTGTACAATGGTAACTACATAATTTAGTAGATGGATATGTACATATTATGTGGCAAATGTATATTAAATTACAAAATAGTAAATATAATTTTAAATATTATATTATATTAATGCGCACATAGCATATTTATATTGTTATAAGTATGTCGCCTTACATCGCCATAATATTTCTTTAAAAATATTTCCATTCATAGAATAATTTCTTATAAGTACAATCAAATACATATATGTATGTAAATACGGTGCTATATAATATACATCTATACTCTTATCATTCAGTCATCAGTGACATATATGATATGTAAATAAACATGATATTATATAAGTATGTATGTATATCAATATCATATAAATAAAAATTCTTCAAGCAACCGTTATATTGTTTATTTATTTACATTTTTTTGTACTACGCATTATATCCTCAACAATTTCAATTTATCGACTAAAACAAAATGCAAAAAATTCGTTAAAGAAATTTGTTAGAAAATTTGAAAAAATCAAGTAACACTTTCGTCAATTACAAAGTAACCCTATATTATTAAAAATAGTTGTTAACAGAAATAAGAGTATAATGTTGAAACTTTAATTTTTGTGTATTACTTCAAAAAAATTTTAACAGGTGTTCAAGTTACAGGTGTTTAAAAATAGGAAATTTTCAGTTTTTGACCCCTTACAGCTCCTAAACGGGGGGTGATACAAAAAAAATTTCTGAAATGATTCATACTTCTTTTCAAAGATCTAACTTCTGTCAATTCAAGTTTCCAACTTAAACCGTTTAGAAGATAGAAGGGTTAAAGGATTTTGCAAAATTTGAGTTTCGCATAACGGTAAATTAAGACACTGTATGCCACAAGTATATATTTATTGTATATATACTTTTAAAGCTAATAAAAGTAGTAACCGTTTGGCGTTTTCAAAATGAAGATATACCTTATACAACTTGTGGTATAATAATTTAAATATAGAGCTTTTTTGAACCTTTGGGGAGCTGTTGCTCCTTAACGAGTGGGGCTACAAAAAAAAGTTATTAAAAATAAAATTAATACTTTTGTGAGATCTATCAGCAGTTAAAATTTCATAGCTCTATTTCAAAAAAAATGTGGGGATCTAAAAGTTAGGTGTTCGAGAGCTAACCTAAGTTTTGGTCCAAACTCAACCAAAAAAATAGGGAACCTACAAATTACTCCCAGAATATTTTGTGTAAATTTCAAGATTCCAGCTTTCTTAGTTTTTGAGTTAGCGTGCTGACGGACGGACGGACGGACATGGCTCAAAAGTCTTAGAATTTTTTTCTGATCCGATCCATACCTTTTAAGGTATATCTAGCTCGCTTATTTCGAGGTGTTACAAACGGAGGAGTAATTTTATTATACCCGATCCTATCGTACGGGTATAAAAAGTGTTAGAAGTTAAACATAAAAAAAATTAAAAAACGTTTAAATAAACAAATACTAGAAACAACTATAAATTTTTGTAACTGAATTCCGCCAGAGGTATAAGATACAAATAATTTTGTTTCATTTATTGTATAAATAAAAAAAACATATTAAATTAGCAAAAAATCATAAAAACCTCAATATAATATGTATGTATTATTTTTCTGTACCTCAAGTAACATTAAGTCCTTAATGTATTTTTATAGAAATAATTAAAGTAAAATTATTGAAGCAAAATCGAATTACTTCGGTAAACGTATCTGCCAATTCCAAACAAACCGTATAAATAGGCGTTAATAATGCCATGAAATTCATTAGCTGATCAGCGACAACAAAGTTAACATCGAACTAAAAATGGAGATTTATGACACAAAATGTTTTGTTAAAATATGGCTATGACCCATTCAAATAAGTATTTCTACCATATGTAGTATTTCTTTAATTAGAAAATTGTTTCCTTATTTTTAATTAATTATTGCAAGACTTAAGAGATTTTCAGTTAATTATTCGCACTTATTTCATTTTTTGATTTTCGTACTTATTTCATTATGAAATAAGATCGATGAAATAAGTACGAATAATTTTAAGGTGAAATAAATCCGAAAAAAATATGCGCTTTTTTCGTACTTATTTCATTTTTGACGTTTCGTAATTATTTCGTTCGATCTTATTTTATAGAACCTATTTTATATGCTCAGAGTAGTACAAATTACGATGTAGAACAACTCCTAGATATATAAAAACTTTTGTTTCTGCTAGAAGTGAATTAGTCGGAGATTTTATAGAAAAACATTAGTAGATAATGGAGGGGTTGCGCCAGACAGTTTGCTGAATATGATGGCGCCAGATCTAGACAGCCAGCTGAATTAGCTGAACAAAGTACTTGCAGCTAACGTCTAAAATGGCGCCATTTTTATATTATCACAATATCAATTTTTTTAAATTCTCAAAAGTCATATGTTTGGCCATATTTATAAACGATCTTTTAAGAATAACCTCCAATTCAATCCATAGTTTCGCATACGGCAGCACGCTCGTTTCTTCTTACGAAGACAACGACAGTAAATATACTGCTTCACTTGAGTTAAATCTCGATTTGAGCACAATTTCAAATTGGGGCAAAATCAACAGAGTCAATTTTAACTCTAAGAAAACTCAGTGCTGTTAAGTCTCTCGGAAAGGAAACTCTTCGATCGCAACTTTAACTTTTCAAGGAAAAGTTTTGCAACATGCGGGTGAGCTCAACATCTTGGGTATGGAGCTATATCGAAAATTAAGTTGGTCATAGTAAGGTGTATGGGTTTTCTGTATCGTTGTAAAGCCTTCTTTTCATCTTCGGATCAAAAAAAAATGTATTATATCACATTCGTATGTACATATAAAAAAAAGTTGCTTTTCATAGGTAAATTTTGCGTAGTGATCATAAGACTAATATGTTTAATATGATTAAAAGAAGGTACATATTCAATTTCTAATGCAATGATAAATATTTTTAACGATTTTTTCATAAGTCAATTTATCATAGATAAATAAAATAAAATAGTATAAGCGGTAAAATTTATAGAGGGGCCTTGGCCTAGGTGAGAGCATATAAAATACGCTGTAAACACCGAGGGAGTGTGGGTTCGGATGCCATACACGTCGTAAGAGTTATTCCCCCTTACGACATTTACAGCCGCGTCTGAACAGGAAAGGCTGTGTAATTGGCTGTCCACATTTATGTGGCAGAGAAATGCATTAAAAAAAAATAATAAACTATATATATTATATTCTTCGTTTGGGACTAGTAGGGTAAAATGCATATAGTAATGAGCTTGTAATTCTGTATTATTGTGTATTGTTGTGATTCTCGTGAAAAATATAACCGATACTTAACTGAAATAGCCGATACTGAAAAATATAACCGATACAATTTTTAATTTCTCCTATAATTTTTATGAACAGGTGAGTTCAAAATATTGAAACTAGTAAGTAATCAGTAAGGAATTAATAACGAACTGTTGTAAATTGCGTTAGATCGAGGGTGTTTTACGACCTCTTTTAATTAAAGTACAATAATTGAAAGCTTGAAAGTTTCGCTTGAAATGATTTAAGTCTAGAATGGTAACTACATAATTTAGTAGATGGATATGTACATATTATGCGGCAAATGTATATCTATAATATAATACACAAGATGTTGGCGAGACCTTGCCAACATGTAAAAAAATTTATTTATATCTATAAAAAAACACTCACACTGAATGTAAACTAAACTGGCAATGATGATATTTCTGTATATTTATTTAATAAGTTAAAATTTTATTACCAGAGACACAAATCTTTGACTCAAAGTATTATCAAGAGACACAAACATATAAGAGAAAAAAATAAATAAATTTTGTAAATATTATTACCAGAGACCAAATTTTCTACTAGAAGTATTATCATAGACACAACCCGTTCATTAAAAGTGAGTACATTCAAAAAAGGAAAAGTACATACTTAAAAAACACACATTTTCAATAAAAATAAATTCAGCAAATTTTAAATTTTTAAATTTGACCGCCACATCCATTACGAACTGGCAGCGGTAAATTAAAAATAAATTATTAATCTTCTGTTGGCGTTTTCAATCTTTGTTTTGGAAAAAAAAAATTAAAATAGGTACTCTTAATAAAATTAAAACGCCTGAAAGTGAAAAGAGCAGAGAAAGAGAGTTTATAGTAAGCCTCATATTTATAAGAAAAAAATAATAGGCCGATTTTATTCTTGATTTTGTTTTCATTATTATAAAAGCTGGTAAAAGCTTCGTAACAGACTTTAAAGTGGTTTTGTTCATTTAGGTTGAAATTTAGATTTTTAAGCAAAATTTTCGGTATAACTGGTATAACATAAAATATTCGCAATTTTTTATTAATATAAAATTCGGCAGACTTAAATAATTATATTTCATAACTTAGCAAATATTATAGAAATGGATATTTTTCTTAAAAAAAAAAAAGAAACTAACATAGAAAATATCATTTTAGAAGCCTTCACTCACAATAGATTCATAATTTTGTACTAATTTATTATTAGACCATTAAATTAAAAAGCTGTCGAAAACGACCGTCACAAAAAAAGCCCCCGAAAATTTATGAAATTTCATTATCAGAGACATGAATCTTTTATTAAATATACCAAAGACCTCTTCTAAAGTACATTTAAATAAAATAAATTCAGCAAATTTTTTTCAAGCAAAAAAAAATAAACGCAAAAGACTTGAAAGTAGTTTTGATAATTAAAGTAATTTCGCGGCGAAAACAACTGTTTTTCATCGCCATAAAAATTTTTTTTTAAAATTAAAGAAAAATAGAGAGTAAAATTTTAACAAATATTAAAATTATTTCGATTATTGGGATTATTTTAAATGTAACAAAAAAAAAAGTAGTAGCGGTTGGTGTTGGTTGGTTTTTCGCCGGTTTTTATTGTGCACTTTATACATGTGTTTTAAACAATTTTTGAGATATCGGCACGAACTTTTACCCTGAATGTGTTTTTAGCTTGGACCATTTTTTCTCAATGATTAAAAAACTGTCAAAAATTACCGCCACGAAAAAACGGCGAGAAAAAATTAATAAACTGTACCTAACATTTTTAATTTAATGTGTTTAGATTTGTTTTATGTTTTTTTTCTATTACAAGTAAGTAAGTGATTCCAACGTTTTTTTAGTGGTGCTGATGTAAAAATGAAATTTTTAGGTAGTTTATTAAGGGAGTTAGTATGATAACGTAAATGTTTTTGAATCTATAGAAATTGTGCAATTGCACAGGGGATTTTCTAGTTAAATTATAAAATAGTAAATATAATTTTAAATATTATATTATATTAATGCGCACTAAATATTACATTATATACGTTGCAATATTTCTTTAAATATATTTCCATTCATAGAATAATTTCTTATAAGTACAATAAAACACATATATATGTATGTAAATACGGTGCTATATAATATACATTATACTCTTATCATTCACTCATCAGTGAAATATATGATATGTAAATAAACATGATATTATATAAGTATGTATGTATATCAATATCATATAAATAAAAATTCTTCAAGCAACCGTTATGTTGTTTATTTATTTACATTTTTTTGTACCACGCATTATATCCTCAACAATTTCAATTTATCGAGTAAAACAAAATGCAAAAAATTCGTTAAAGAAATTTGTTAGAAAATTTGAAAAAATCAAGTAACACTTTCGTCAATTATAAAGTAACCCTATATTATTAAAAATAGTTGTTAACAGAAATAAGAGTATAATGCTGAAGCTTTAATTTTTGTGTATTTCTTCAAAAACATTTTAACAGGTGTTCAAATTATAGGTGTTTAAAAATAGGAAATTTTCAGTTTTTGACCCCTTACAGCTCCTAAACGGGGGGTGATATAAAAAAAATTTCTGAAATGACTCTTTCAGAATAATTATTTTCAAAGATCTAACTTATGTCAAAATTTCAAGTTTACAACTTAAACTGTTTAGAAGATATAAGGGTTAAGGTATTTTGCAAAATTTTAGTTTCGCATAACGGTAAATTAAAATACCGTATGCCACAACTATATATTTATTGTATATATACTTTTAAAGCTAAGAAAAGCAGTAATAGTTCGCCGTTTTCAAAATTAAGATATACCTTATACAACTTGTGGTATAATAATTTAAATATAGAGCTTTTTTGAACCTTTGTGGAGCTGTTGCTCCGTAACGGGTGGGGCTACAAAAAAAAGTGATTAAAAGTAAAATTAATATTTTTGTGACATCTATCAGCAGTTAAAACTTCATGTCTCTATTTCAAAAAAATTGTGGGGATCTAAAAATTAGGTGTTCGACAGCTACCCGAAGTTTTGGTCGGAACTCAACCAAAAAAAATAGGGAATCTACAAATTGTTCCTAGAATATTTTGTGTAAACTTCAAGATTCTAGCTTTCTTAGTTTTTGAGTTAGCGTGCTGACGGACGGACGGACGGACGGAGGGACATGGCTCAATCGACTTAGAATTTTTTTCTGATCCGATCCATATCTTTAAAGGTATATCTAGCTCCTTTATTTCGAGGTGTTACAAACGGAGGAGTAATTTTATTATACCCGATGCTATCTTACGGGTACAAAAATATTGCAATATGTGTAATTCAATAAAAAAAATATGGTGT
Organism: Poecilobothrus nobilitatus; assembly: GCA_947095535.1. Lineage (NCBI taxonomy): Eukaryota > Metazoa > Arthropoda > Insecta > Diptera > Dolichopodidae > Poecilobothrus > Poecilobothrus nobilitatus. The sequence continues at coordinate 91,734,794 of OX352772.1, forward strand.
AAATTAATACAAAACTTTTATTTATGTTTTTGAGTTGAATAAATTAGAATTATTAAGGAATTAAGTTAGAAGTACTGATAAAACCAAAAAGCTGATAAATAAAATATTAACATTTTAATTAAGACATCAGATAAAAATGTAATATAATTGACAAAATATAAATAATTTAAATATAAATTTTTAAAAAGAGAAAAAAAATTGCAAAACAAGCAATAACCAAATTTCTTAAAATATGAAAGTTAAGAAATGTTTAATTAAAAATAAATAAGAACATAAGAACATAAACACATTTGAGTTTTTTAAAAAAAAAGTGTTAGAAGTTAAACATAAAAAAAATTAAAAAACGTTTAAATAAACAAATACTAGAAACAACTATAAATTTTTGTAACTGAATTCCGCCAGAGGTATAAGATACAAATAATTTTGTTTCATTTATTGTATAAATAAAAAAACATATTAAATTTGGAAAAAATCATAAAAACCTCAATATAATAGTATGTATTATTTTTCTGTACCTCAATTAACATTAAGTCCTTAATGTATAATTATAGAAATAATAAAAGTAAAATTATTGAAGCAAAATCGAATTACTTCGGTAAACGTATTTGCCAATTCCAAACAAACCGTATAAATAGGCGTTGATATTGACATGAAATTCATTAGCTGATCAGCGACAACAAAGTTAACATCGAACTAATAATGCAGCTATTTGAAATAGCAAAAAATATTACTACAATGGTAAGAAGATTCAATTTACGTGGGCGCCAATTAGGATTCAAAATTGAACCTTTGCCCAATGACAAAAAACGTATCACATATGAAATAACTAAACTTAATCCAGAAGATAAAGTAGGAATAACACTTTGCTGTAAAAGTTGTGAAGAAAGAGGCCCACGCTGGATTTATTTAAAAAATGCCTTCGAAATAAAAATATCTGACTTGTGGAAAATCATTTCCAAAATATTCCAGAGTATTTTGGAAGGTATAAGTACCGATATATTTTGTTTGGATAGACTTTGATACAACTCCTACACGGACAAGGAGATAATATAGCAAATAAATACAATACATTTAATGAAAACTGTTTAATGCGTCGTTGAATTGTAACAGGTAATCAACACAGACAATTGATGTTTATCTCGTGCATTAGTCTATTGCTTTCATCGAGAAAGATTCAAATTATAGTAAAATACGAAAAAATACAAGAAAATTACAATCCAAAATACCAATCAAAGTGGTATATCTGAACTTTGTCAATTGCAAGATTGCTTGAAAAATAATAACACCGTCGTTTATAAATGTGGTTCAAAAGGTCGAGACCTTGTTTTTGAAAGAAACTGTGTTGGTGAAAAGGGGATAAACTTGTTATACTTCGAAAATGCTATATACGGAAGCCTAATACCAAAGGCACATTATACATATTTTACGATTTAGAAAGCACTCAGAAAAAAATCATCGGAAAAAAAGTTATAGATCAAGAAACACTTATGCTATATACAGCCAAATATACGGAAGCCTAATACCAAAGACACATTAAACATATTTTACGATTTAGAAAGCACTCAGGAAAAAATCGTCGGAAAAAACGTTATAGATCAAGAAACCTCCGGATTACTTAAACAACATAAACCCAATTTGTGTGTATTTCAACAAAGATGTGATCAATATTTAAATCTGGGAAATAATATTAAAATGTGTACAAAATGTAGTATACAACAATACATATTAAAACAAAATCTAGTCAACATTTTTTTGAAATATGTTCTAAATCAAAGCAAATTGTTTGAAAAAGTAATTGTGTTAACTTATAATGGATAATGTTAGCTTATATGATCATCAATTTATTTTAAGGTTTATATTACAAAACACTGATTTGAAGCCAAACTTAATAATGCGTGGAACAAAAATTATTCTTTTACAAATAGAAAACTTCCAAGACTTTTGGTTTACCACCAACATCAAAAAAAGGCTAATTTCCTAATTTACTCAATATAAAAGAAAATTAAAATTATGTGGGCACTTTACCAGCTATAGGAAATTTTTCTTAAGTGGTATGAATTAATTGTTTTAGTGATTTAAATTTCGTAAATTTGAATTTCTTGAAATGGATAGCATTGGAATAATACCGCGGATAATCAATCAAATACTGATAATCAATCAAAAGAAGCAATATAATGGCTAATTTGGGAAGCGAATAAAAGAAATATCAATATTCAACATGCGGCGAAAGAAAGAAAAGCTATGATTGCCGGAGTTAAAATCGTATGGAGAAAGCAGACAGATTTTTAAATTTTACGGTTGGTACTATCACGGACATACTATTTGCTTACGACATAACCATGATATACAATAATAAATATTATTTGCTTACGACATACCCATATATAAATCTTAGATATGAAAGAACCATAGAAAAAGTTAAAGATTAAGAAAACAATTAAATAATCAGCAAAAAGAATATCTAAATACTCATTACTTGACACAGTGATCACCTTCAAACTCACAAGACGCCTTTTGCGGTGCTCGAACTAGAAAAGTATATTCTTATTAAAAGTGTAAGGACGGTAAAAAAATTATATACATAGAAAAAAAATTATATAGTATGTTCCCTGTATCCATGTGTTTGTAAAAAAGAATAGCGTCGTATGTAGCAGATATTTTATGTTTTATATTCAATCGCTCAGTTTATTATAGTGTCTGACCTAACTCCTTGAAATATTCGGAAGTAATACCTTTATTTAAGCAAGGCTCAAAACTTTATTGTCGAATTATAGACATATTTCCTTACTGCCAACTACCGGTAAATTATTTGAAAAATTAGTAAAAACTAGAATGTTGAATTTTCTATTAGAAATCAAATTTTTTGACAGTAAACAATATGGCTTTTTGCCGGGCAAATCTACAGAACAAGCGATCTGAAATTTATGTTCTGAACTACATTCAAGTTTAACTGAAAATAATAACACTGTTGCTGTGTTCATCGATATTACCTTAGCTTTTGATACTATTGGTCACTGCATTCTTATTAAAAAACTTGAAAAGGCGGGTTTGAGAGGTTTTGTACTTGATTTTTTAATTTTTTATTTAAAAGATAGAAAACAGCGAGTTAAGTTAAACAACAACTTTAGGGAAATCAACAATATTAATATTGGCGTACCACAAGGTTCTGTAATAGGTCCCTTGTTCTTTGTAATATATATTAATTCTCTATTTTCACAACCGTTGAAAGATAAAATGACTGGTTTCGCTGATGACTGCGCTGTAGTAGCTCAGTGATAAAAACGTGGATTTGCTTAAACAATCTTTGGAATATGACGTACACTTACTTAAAAATTGGTTTTCATGCCATAAGCTTCTAATAAATGACAAAACAAAATTAATTATATTCAGTTTAAGAAATTCTAATCTATACGACATTAAAATTTAGTTTCATAGTGGTCTTTGTCTATTAGTGATAATGAATTAAACTTTTGCATGAACGCTCCAGTTTTACATAACTCCTGCTCAAAACATTGCTTTTATATTGAGTCGGTATCCAATTATAAATATTTAAGTGTAACTATAGATAAGAATTTAAACTGGAAATCTCATATTGACAAGTTATACAAATATTTACTTTTATGCATAAGAAAAATATTCGCTAAGGCAAGCAATATTGCTCCAAAAAACTTTTGTTAAAAATTTATTATGCCTTAGTTCATTCAAAATTAAAATATGGTATAACTAGTTGGGTGGAACCTATTTAAGTACTATAAATCCAATTCTTAAGGCTCTAAAATATATTCTTAGAATAATTAACTGAAAAAGTAGGTTATGTAGCAGTTTTCCTCTCTTCCAAGGATCAAGTACACTACCTCTAAGACATCAATATGCTCACATTTCTTTGCTTCAGTTTTTTTTAAAAATAATAGTCTTTTTGGCTACAGAAGCTCTACGTCATATAACTTACGGATAAATAATCTTCTACTACGCGCAACTCCTCGTTGTCGCGCAAAACTCATTTTAAAAAATTTTACTTAAATTTAGTGCCAAAACACTTTAATAATTCCCGTACCATATAAAAATAATAAATAAATTGAGAAAATTTTAGAAAGTCTCTAAAATATGACTTTTAAGTATAAACTACAACGAAATGGAATCTATCAGCTGAAACATTATCTTTTCTGTTAAGTTTATCTTTCATTTAATCTTATATTCTACTGCAATTGACATTATGTTAAAAGAATAATTTCAAAATCTACTATAGCGTGTACTTTTGTACTTGACACCCGTTATTTCAATCCAGTAAAATTTGAATGTAGTTTTCAAAAATCAATTAAATATGTAGGAATTATTTTAATCATGTGAATATTTAGAATTAAGTTACATTAATTAATTATAAAATTTCTAAGCAAAATTTAATTTTAAATAATAACGATTTTGCACATAAAATAAAGTGAAACAGAATAATTTTTTTTTTTAATTTTTTTTTTTTTATTATCCATGTTATTATTTATTGTACAATAAACAGTATAATTTAAAAAGTAAAATAATTTTCAAAACCTATGTTTCTTCTCTTCCACCAATATAAACTACCAGTTGCGGTTGTCCGATTTGCTCCAAAAGCTTACCAGTTCGAGATATTTATATTAAAACCTTAAATGTGAAGTTTCAAACACTTCTGCTGGAGCCGTCTAAGCTGTACACGTGCCCACGGACATGCCCATACAGTACAGCCCCCCCCCCCCACACACACACAGACATCACGCTAAAAAAAATTTACAGGCTTCTACGTATCGGAGTAGTGCATATTTGCAAAAATCTCGCGTACAAATTTTTGGGGTGTGAAGATAATACCTTTAGGTATACGGTCGGTAAATTCATTGAGATATGCGGTCGCTAAAAAAAGGAAAAAGTATAAATGGAAAAAGTGAAAATATTTGAAATTTGACTAAAGTTTAGAACTTAATTATGCAAAACAGAAAGAAAAATAATTGTATTTATAAAATCACTCTTAATTTTTTTAAACTTTTGTATACATATACAGACTAACAATTTTTAACTTTTGTAACAATAACAGCCTTGAACTTAAATTTTGAACTTTAATTTCTGTATTCTGTACGTACTTTTTCGATGGATGAAGTGATGATGGATGTATGTATATTTGGATGAAGTGATGTTCCGTTATGTAAAACTTTCAAGGTAATCGGACAATGTACCTAAAGTAAAGTATACCCAATATTTTTTACTAATATAGTATAATTATTAATTATATATGTATATATTATATATATATATAAAGAAAGGTCGAAATGGGGATATTTTTATTTTCTCAATCTATGGTTACAAGACATCACAAATTTTTTAGATATGAAAAACAACAGTAAGTTTTTAAATGTATATACGTATGTAATTCTAGGTTGTACTTAATGTAAAAATAACTAACTAGACCTACCAACCCAATATTAAAAAATACTTATAAGAATTCAGCAATCTAAAAAGAAATAAATTATACTTTATGAGAAATTTATTCTTAGCTTACTAGGTAAATCTTTAGAGGTTTGATAGGCTTAATTTATACTATATTATATTGAATTTTAAAAAATTAAATAAATCTTATTAAAACGCTTACAGTCTTCGACTAACTTTGTGCAGAGTAGACGTATATTGAGTGCTTTTTCGATCTTTTTTTTTTCTTTCATTTTTCTTCTCGTTTCTTTTTACTAATTGTACTATTTCCTTCTTAATTTTTTTTCTCTCTTTTCTCGCTTTTTCTTACATATTAAATATTCTAATCTAAAAATAAGTAATAATTATTACATAGTCATTGATATATATTTAAAAAACAAAAAAAATTAAAATTAAAAAAAGTTTTGAGTGAACAATGCAAGGTGATAGGCCGATCCCTTCGGAGAATCGGTTTTCCGGGCTATCGGTCGAAGACCCAGGTAAATGTGGCCCTAGAGCCAAAAGAGGAAGAGCTCAAATTTTTACCCTATTACCTAAAATATTTCTGCTTTACCCCAGATAAATATTTACCAAAACAATCCAAAATTTGTCGCTATAGAATCTATAGATAATGCCAAACCCCTATCCAGCTTTAGTGTTTTTGCCAAAAAGAAGGCTATAGATAGCATCAGCACAGAAATTGAGTCTGTCAGCCTCCTTCCGGATGGTAAGTTGCTGATCTTAACTAAAACACAAAAAATAGCTAATCAATTTATCAGAACTAAAAATTTTGGTGGTTTGTGCACCATTTCAACCAAATATCATGAAACACTTAACTCAACAAAAGGCACCATCTTTGATAAAAACTTAATTCCAACTAGTGAACAAGAAATGTTACAGGACCTAAAAAACCAAGGTGTAGCAAGTGTTTACAAATTTTCTAAAACAATTGATGGTAAAAAAAATTATACTGGCCTAATACTTTTAACTCTTGATGCATACAGAATTACAAGCAAAATTGACATCGCATGGTATCAAGTTAAAATAAAGAATACTTCCCAAATCCTATGAGGTGTAAAAATTGCCAACTTATTGGTCATACCGCCAAACATTGCAAAAACTCGGCAAATTGTCTAAATTGCAATCTTCCGCCACATTCACCATTAGATTGTATTCGAACTATGTGTTCAAATTGTTTGGGAGAACATCCATCTTCCTCCAATTCCTGTCCAAAATACGTACAACGAAAGGAAATTATAAAAATAAAAACGCAAAATAAATGTAGTTTTGGTGAAGCTCGTAAAATATATAATCAAAAAAACCCAAGTTTATCAGCAAATATCCAAAATTTTTCTTCTGTTGTAAAAAATACATCAACTCCAAATAAAAATATTTTAATTTCAAAACAAATAGATAAAGTGTCAAACTTAAATAATAATACCTCTTTCCTCTTCTTCTTCAATAAAACAAAATACTAATTCAATTAAAAATAAAAGGAGATGATAATGCAACCAAAAATACTCAAATAATAATTTCTTCTTCTTCTTTCACATCAAATCCAATATCCACTAATGATACTGATAATCAACCTACATATAAACAAATTAAGAGTAACAAAAATGAAGAAGAACACAATACCTTACAATATAATAACATTTCACTCAAAAATTCTCCAACCCGTCAACAAAGTAACTTCCCACTCAACTTGTATCTCTCAAAACAACATTATCAGTCAAGTTTGATTGCTGATGAAAATAATGTATCAACAACAAATTGTATGAATCAAACATGTATGAATGACGTATGAATGACTCTTTAGAACTTTCATATATTTCTGACAATTTGTAGTAAACCAATTACTATTCACGTAATACTGGTTTACACAAAAAGACTTCTTTTTTTTCTATTTTCTTCTTTCTGTTCTATCTTTCAAGATTAAATTTAAATTATTATATAACCTTTCCTTCTTAATTATTTCAATTTGTAATGCATAATATTCTTAAATTGAATACTATTGACAATTATAAAAAAAAAAAAAAGTGTAAAGAAAGAAGAAGTCTTTATCAAACTCTGTGACTCACATATTTTTTTAAACATTCACTTACAATTATTTTCATAAAAAAACTTATATTTAAAATACGGTTTGATTTCTTGTATTCCAACAATGCCAAACATCTTACTAAAAATCTATCAATTAAACCAACCAAACCAAAAATTCATAATACCTTCTAAGAAAATATGACAAGCAATAATACAATTAGTGATATAATACAATAGAATATTCAAGAGTACCATACCAATATACCATACTTAGAAAAACTAGTTAGAAAATAAAAACCGTTAATAATAGCTTTACAAGAAACTAATATACATAAACAGCCCATCAAAACCAATTTCAAGCATTACTAATGCCTACTTCCGACAACCCAACGCTAATTGATTCTGGAATAAAATTCGAAGAAATTCAACTAAACACAACCCTTCAGATTATTGATATTAGAACTTGACTTCCAGGCCTGAAAGAAAAAGTCACTATTATAAATGTCTATTTCGAAAACGAATACGTCTTTAACACGCACAGATGGACCAATTGTTGTCTCAAATATCGGCATCATATATAATACTGGGAGACATGAATGCCCGAAGTCAAACCTGGGCAGATAAAACAACAAATCCAAGAGGAGAATTAAATGATGAATGGACAGACGACAAAGGAGACATCTGTATGTTAAATGATGGAACCCCAACACTTATCAATACCAGAGGAACTTTGACATGTCCAGATCGAACTATAGCACACACATCAATCGCATACCAACTCGAATGGAAAATTGCAGACAACCCAAAGGGTTATGATCATTACCCCATTTTAATTACTAACAGAAATAAAATAAGTATCGGAAGCAAAAACAAAACAAGGTTTAAGGAAAATTAAGCAAATTGGGAAAAATACAAATGTCTTATAGACCAATTTTTACAAAATCGTCGAGAATCGAACAACATCAACCAAGAAGTTGCAACGCTCGCAAAAACATTAAGATATGCAGCTTCACTTTCAATGCCGGTAGTATCCACAAAAACAAAACAAAATAAACCAGCTTGGCTAAATAAAAAAATCTCAGAACTCTCTAAGAATAAAACCAAGCTGCTCAGATCTTACAGAAGAGCACCTACAAAACACACACTACTCATGTTAAAAAGAGCAAATGCAGAGCTTAGAAAAAAAATCAGGCAAGCAAGAAGAACATCGTGGATAAATTTTGCCAATGGGATAAACAACAGCAATTCCGGTGAAACGTGGCATAGAGCCAAAGCAATCCTGAGCAAAAGAACCCCATGGGCACACTAGCTTTTCAGCAAGGAAATAATTTGGAAACTGATCCAAACAAAAATGTTGAATATCTTGCGAATTGTTGTGTAGCGTATGCTGATGGTAATGACCAAGATTCAGATAAAAGAAGGAGAATCAATTTCCAGCCAATAGAAAACATTTTGCCAAATGAAACTATGGATTTGCCAATAACAACGGAAGAAGTAATTTCGGTAATAAAAGGTTTTAAAGGAACAACACCGGGTATCGACAAAATCTCATTTGAAATTATAAGAAACACAACAACTAAGTACATTGTCAGGCTAACTACACTTTACTTGTACACTTGTATATAAATCTGGCCAGATTCCACAAAGTTGGAAAATGGCCGAGCTAAGGCCCATACCAAAACCAGGAAAAGATCCACGATACCAAGAAAATTACAGATTTATATCTCTCCTGAGCACGACGAGCAAAATACTGAAAAAAATAGCTGCGAAAAGATTAAGCCACTTTATGAACCATATCTTACCAGAAGAAATACACGGTTTTATGAAAAACAGAAGAACAAATACCTTACTTCACAAATTCGAATTTCAAGCCCAAATTGTCTTGGAAAGAAAACAAGCAACAAGCAACAAGAAAACAATATATCAAGCATCTTATATATGCAGACAATATAATAATAACTACAACAGGACATAAAGTGAACAGAGTGTGCCCTCCAAACAGCTCTAAACACGATGGAAAACTGGACTTCAACCACGGGGGCTCATTTCTCACCGAACAAGACAGAAGGTTTGCACGTCTGCAGAAAAAGGATCTGTTACGACTCAGAAATTTACCATCAAGATAAACCAGTAACTTTCCAGACAAACATGAATATCTTAGGTCTAACATTTAGCAGAAACCTAAAATTCAACGCACAGATAGAAAAAAGTGGCTAGTATCAAGCGATCAAACAATCTCTTAAAACTCATATGTCGAAAAAAAATAGGCCCACCACAGGAAACAGCGGCTCGGATAGCAAAATCCATTCAATTTGGCAAAATCCAATATGCGGCGACAATTTATGGTTTCACAACAAAAGGAAATATTAGAAAATTGAAAACTGCAATGAACCAACCGGGAAGAATAGCAATTGGCGCCCTTAGGCCAACCAAAATTGACGTATTATTAACAGAAGAAAATTTCCCAACAGTGGAAGAAAGAAGGGATCAACTGTCACTTAGGTTAATAACAAAGGCCATATTACGACAGACATCTTTTGCACAACCTTGCAAATGCAGCTATTCAAGAAGAATTGAACATTGCTAAAAACTCCGCATTATGTAAAGTTTTACAACTAATAAAGCACCTAGAATTAGATATATCCGCCTGTCGACATAGAAAAGAGGAAGACCAAATCTCCTGGGGAAACTGAAGACAATGGATACACGACCATTTAAGTGAAAAGAAAAAAACGGAAACTAGTGAAGAAACATACAGCGAATTATACCAAGAGCACAGAGAACAAACGAAAACATTAGTGCCAATATTCACAGATGCCACAAAGGAAACAAATGGAGTCGCTTTATTCATAATCGAACACAATACGGTAATAAAAACGGCGGTGCTACCAAGCTATTGTCCAGTATATGTAGCAGAACAAGTGGCTCTGCTTGAAGCAATTAAAGAGGTCCAAATAAGAAACTACCAATCCACAATATATACGGACTGCCTAAGTGTCGTAAAAGCTGTTACAACAATAACAATAACTCACAAACGACAACGCTGATAAGGAATGAAGTAATTAAAAGTAAAGGTAAAGTACAAATCTGCTGGATTCCAGGCCACGTTGGAATCAAAGGAAACGAAATAGCAGACAAAGAGGCAAAACTTGCAACAATTCGCCCAACGAAACTAATTATTCCTAGATTATATACAATGGCCAAAAAGCAGATTGAAGTTTACATCCAAAAAATTAGGCAACAAGTATGGGACAACTCAACATCTTTCAGAAAGTTACACAGTCCGAATGCAAATACATCAAGCTTAATAGGCACCGAAAATCGAGATATAGCAATAAGGATAAAAACCGAGTTAGAATGGGTTGCACTTTGTATACCCACAAACACCTCTTCAGCGGGGAAGACCCCCAATCTGCCGTTTCTGCAACAACACATTAACCATCAAGCACATATTTACCGACTGTAGCGAAACAACGATCTTTTGGGCAAATAAAAGAGTGTCACTGATGGAAATTCTAGCAAAAAATGACAAGGTCAGTCTCGGTAAAGTAATTGCACTGCTAAAACACCACCAAATTTGGGAGAAAATATAAATAAAAAACAAATAGTAATATTATTATATTTTAATATTTAATACTCAATATAATATAGTTAAGTAAATTTATAATATCTAGTGTATAATAATTTTAATATTTAGTATATAATATAGTATATAAGATGGCACACATGTCTTTAAGGCAACCGGCCAAAAAATTATTGTTTATTTATTTATAATATGCAATAATATTAAATAAATAAATAAATAAAACGCTTAATTTATGATTACATCACATTTTATAAATACTTTAAATTTACTATAGTTTTTCATAAAGAAAAGAAAAAATTTTACTGTTTCTTATATTACATACCATATTTGATAACATTAAAAATTAATTAATTTAAATTTACTACATCATATTACATTAAATTTTTTTTCTAAGTTTAACCTTTTTGTTTTTAAGTTTAAGAGAGTAAAATAAAGTGATTAAAGTTAAAAGAGTAAAAAAAAATTATGGTAAAGTGGACTAAGAGTTTGTTTTAACAAAAAATTTAAAAAACTTATGAAAAGAAAAAAAGAAATCATTATCGCACATATTCTGAAATTAAAGCATCCATAGTAGAACGTTTTAACCGTACTTTTTACTAACCGTACCGTAGCGTACTTAGTAAAGTTGATACGATTCAATTATGTATGCTCATAATATGATTTTAATAAAATAAATTTATCACAAAAAGTTTTTCATTTGTATATCTTTAATTCTGTATTCAAATCAAGTTCTAAAAAAAATTTTTTTACGGGAATTGTATTACCTATTGTTGTTGTTATTTAAATAATTTAAACGTTTTCTATTTTTTTATGATTAACTTCTAACACTTTTTTGTTAAAAAACTCAAATGTTCAGAACCTTTAAACCTTTAAAATTGCTTTAAAAATATTCGTTTGTGTTCTTATTTATTTTTAATTAAACATTTCATAACATTTATTTTGGAAATTAACATTTACATTGAAAATTATAAAATAACTAAACTGATGCAGTGTTGTAATCAAGAGAACTCTATTAGCCGTTTAATTTTTAGTATTTATAATTATTATAATTTTATTTTATATAAGTTTTTTATATATTATGTACATTCTACGCACGAATTATCTACTCAGCCACCTTTACATAGGTAAATCAAAACATTTTTAAATTTTACTTATGATTTTATATTTTAAAATTTTATTAATTAATTCCAAGTTAATTTTATTTATTAATTTTAACAATTTCGTTCTTATTCTTTCAGGTATGTGACTGCAAGTGAAGTACCGTTTTTTGTGTTAGTAATTTACAAGCTTTTATTTCAAACGTGGATAATGCTGATTTTACATTATTACATTTTTTGCTATAATATGATCCTACAGTTAATTATTAAAAGTACTATGTATGAATATGTTGAGAATAAAAATATAAAAAGTACATTTATGAATTCATTTAGAATAAAAATATAAAACAATACAAATTGCTGATTATGCTGCATTTATGGTTTTGAGTTTATGATTAAATAATAAGTACAGTTATGTATGAATTTATTTGTTAATTGAGTTTAATTTATTTGTTTGGTGCAGGGTACATAACTCCTCCCCCTTACTGTTGAGCATCGGCCAGGAGAATTGAATATTTAATGATTCGATGGTTGGTGCGATTACTGATTCTGTAGAATTTAGGTTAAATGTTGCTTCATGTTTTTTCTTGTAAATGATGAACTTGATGACAATTTCAACGATACTGATCGAGATCGCAAACATGCGATTGTCATTGTGCCCATTGTCATTGTATCATTGTCATTGTGCTTTGTGGTTGTTGTAGATATGTTATTGATATTTTAACTGGTTCTAGATTTTCAAATTTGTATTGGTTTAGTTTCTTCAGATTTATACTAAAATTAGAAAATTTTATATTAATTTCATATATAATATTGTGGGATGTATTTCGATTTCATCCCAATATTTGTTTATTGCCGTATCGTATGTGATGTCGTTTATTTTGACCTAACAATCGTCGAAATGAATCAATTTTGTGCCTTTTAAAGATTGTGTTATGTCGCATGTTGTGATAATTTTGGTTTCTTCGATGTTAATTAGCAGAACGTAATTTGAGTCAGGTTGGTATATTTGTGAAGTAGGCTCAATGTTGTGCAGTTGGCATTTTGCTGGTTGACTTCTCATGAGCTTACCTATACATCGGAATCTGAAACTGACGATCTACTTGCCTTTTCTTGACAAAAATAAGCTTCCTCTCTTTCGGGACATTTGTCATCTAAGTATTGTATTTCGTCATTATTCATCAAGAGGAAAGGTTTTGGAAAAATTATTTTAATTTGGTCTATTGGTAACGAAATTATGTGTACCACTGAGTAAGAATTTTCTGATACTATTGGAATTTTGACATTGAAAACTATATTAGTGTTATTGTAATATGCTTAAAGTTTTAATAGCTCATAGATATGTTCTACAGATTTGAGTGTTAAATTTTGACTTTTGAAAAGTGGAGTTAGTCTTTAATTTCCTTTGGGTTTAGGATTTGCTTATAAATGATATTCAGTTTAGCTAACACAATTGCTTCGCCAATGCTCTTCAAATGGGTGTATAATATATTTATATGGTAATTTATTTGATTTAAGTATTGTAAGTTTTTCAATCTTATATCGTCCTTTCTTATACTGTTCCTTACTTTGTCTTAAGTATCTTTAATAAGGTTGAGAATTGCATCGTGTTGGTATTTATATGATCAGTAACATTTTCGAACCGTTCTATCATTTTGGTGGTCATTATAGTTTGCTTGTCAATTTTGCTTTTCAGTATATGTTCGTTGTTCATTACAGTCTCAATTTCTTTATTAATTTTAATGGCGTCTTTATTGCCCATATTTCCAGTTATTACTTTTATAAGGGTTCCTGGTCCGTTAACAAGTCCTCTTTTGGGTCTAAAATGTGGTGCCAATGTATCGAATATGTGTTTTAGTTCTTCGATTCTCAGTTTAGTTATGTTTATAGTTGTTCCAGTGTCTCTAGGTAGTCGGATTCGTCTAATGATTTTTCAATTTTGTCGATGTTTTGTTGGTATTGGCCCTGTCTTATTATGTGGAGAAAGTTGCTATATCCTTTAATTAATTTAACTGTTCCCACTGTCATGGGTAAAATACCTTTGTTACTAGTCAGGTCTTGTATTTCGATCTTTTGTCCGGTTGTTAAATTTGTCGGGAGCGTCAACCTGAAAAAGGGTTTCGTTTTTAATTTTGCTGTGTGAAATTTTTTATTATTTATTGTTACAATTGTTAGATACCGATTAGATTTTACTTTATCTTTTGTGAATCTTCAGGCTCACTTACCTCTTTTATTTTCATTTTTGTAAATAATAGTACCTTCATTAAGTGAGACTGCCTCTTCTCGGTTTTTCTTTAGTTTTTCAGTAATGTGTTCGACTCTATTTTAAATTCTTGATTTTATTTGAGGACAAAATTTTGATTGAAATTCGAATAATTTTTCTAGATATTCATGAACGTTTGAATGATTTTGTTTATTGAATTGGTAGGGTCTACCATAAAAGATATCATAAGGCGTAACTTTGGTGGTGGAGTGGATGACATTGTTGTAAGTAAGAAGTTTTTCGGAAAGGATTTCTTCAAGGTCTCTGTTCTTTAGTTTCTCATGTACAATTCTAATTTCTCTTAGAGTTGAATGGAGCCACTACTACTTTGGTGTACCGATGTGTGATGAAGGTTTATGCGCGTATTATTAGTAAAAATCTTTAAATATCTAGAACGTAAGTTCAGTAGCAGAAACTGCATTTAATTTTTTTGGAATGCCGTGAAGGCTGATGTAAATCTTTAATGTTTTAATTATAGAAATACTATATCGGTCGAAGAGGGTGTTGCGAATTTCGAAAATTTATCGAGAATTGTTAGAATCATTTTATTACTTATATGATAAACATCTATGTTAACTATTTCAAAAGGTTTTGTTGGGGTTTCCGAAATTGTGAACTGGATTACTGGTGGGACTCTATCATATTTTAATGTTTGACATATTTCGCAGTTGCTTATTATTGTACTGACTTTATTTGTTAAGAAGGGGAAGTAGTACGTTCTTTTCAAGGGTTGAATTGTCAAGAGAAAATCGTTGAAATTGTTGAAATTGTTGGAAAGTGTTGAAATTTCAAGAGGAATCAATGACCTCTCTGGTTTCGATTTGTATGGTAGTCCTGTATTATTTTGTCTTGTTCGTCTGTTTTAGTTACATCTTTTAGTAATTCCGTACATCTAATTATTTTGAATAATTTTAAATGTGCGAAAAACTCTGAATATACTTTTTGTATTATTTTGAAAGTATCACGTCAATATTGCATTTATTTTATTTGGTGTGAGATATTTTTATAGAATTTCTGACATATTTAATTCGGTGTTATCGGTTACGGTTATGGTTCTTCGTTGTTCATTTTTGAATAATATTTTCATGATGAATTTGTAAGGGGAATTCGTTAAGAGATATTTCGGAGATGGGAAAGCCATCGTTTAAATTTTCTTGTGCAGAGTGAATTGTTGCTCCACATGAGCTTTACGTTATTTATGTTTAACTCTATGGTTTGTTTGGGTTGAGATTCTTCTCGTATTCTGCTTAAAGCGTCAGCATTGGAGTTAAAGGTACCTTTTTTGTACACGATATTATAATCATACTCTTTTCATTTCAATCTCCAACGTAGTAGGCATGAATTAGGATCTTTTAAACTCATGTTCCATGTCGACGGTCTGTGGTCTCTTACGGTAGTAAATTTCCTCTCAAACAAATAAGGTCAGAAATACTTAGTATCCCAGACAATTGTCCACATTTCCTTTTCAATTGTTGAGTAATTGATCTCGTGGTCTGTCAGCGTTCTAATTGCATATCAGATGGGGCGGTCATTGCCAATCGGACTCTGTGATAAGACAGCCCCGATAGCGTGTTGGCTAGCGTCCGTCGTCAGTATGTTCGAAATCTAGATACTCAAGTATTGTGTCATTCATTAGCAGGTCGTTACAAGTCTCAAATGAGTTTACAAATCGTTTATTTTGAGTAACAGATTTGCCTTTTTTCAAGTAATCGGTCAATGGTTTGGTAATTTTCGAGAAATCCTTCAAGAATTTTCTGTAGTATCCCAGGAGGCTCAGGAACGATTTTATGTTCTTCTGGGTTCTTGGTATAGGATATTCTTTGATTGCTTTGATCTTCAGAGGGTTTGTTTTTATACCCTCGGTTGTCACTACGTACCCTAAAAAGTCGATATCTTTATGTACGAACTCTGACTTGTACCTTCAGATTTGGTTTTCTTAGAGCCGAGAAGACCTTTTTTAGATTTTGAAAGTGTTTTTTAAGTGATGTGTTAAACACAATAATATTGTCTAGATAAAACAGACATATTGTATCCTGTTGATCTTTTAGTACATTGTCCATTAACCTCTGAAATGAAATTTGCTAGGAGCATTTTTCAGTCTGAAATGCATTCGAACATACTCGAAGTGTCCTCCCTCAACTGTAAACGCTGTTTTAGCTACATTCCTAGGATCCATTGCAATCTGGTGAAATCTAGATGCCAGATCCAAAGTGAAGAAATACATGGATTTGCCCAACTTATTCAATATTTCTGTTATGTTAGGAATAGAATAGCGGTCACTAATCGTTTTTTCAATGATTTTTCGTTAATCAATGATCAGCCTCCATTTCTGCTTGCCACTGACGTTCTGTTTTTGGGTACTGTCCGAACCGGTGAACTCCATGGTGAGTAACTTGAATGTATAATTTTTTGAGAAAGCATATCGTCTATCTGGTTCCTTACATGGTCTTTGTGTACATAAGGGTAAAGAAGATATCTTAAAACTCTCTAGAGTGATTTAATAGTCTCATAAACTCTTCCTTATTCAAGTGGAATACCTTCTAAGTACTTGGTAATCCTCTATGCCAGCGTCGTCTCTGATCTCATTGAATGTTAAAGTTATTTATTTCATAAAAATTAATAGAGTCATAAGCTTCCACATTTATTGGTTGTTCCATGAAAATTTCTTGTTCATTATTATCAGGATTGATAACTTCGATTGGGCAAAACCAGTTTTTGGCTAAATAAATGCCTTCAGAATATAGAGGTTCGGGTTTATCTTCATGGCTTTAATGTAAACTTTTTTTTCGACTGGGAGTTTGACTATTGTTTTAGAGTTTGGTTTAATGATTACTTTACTAGAAAAGAAATTTGGATTAGATCATCAAGTAGATCATCAAAATAACCGTGGAATCGAAAAATAAGAAATCTTGAAAAGCCATTTTGGTTAAATTCGAGAAAATTAGGTATAATTACTTCATCTTGTAAGATATGCTTATTAAATATTGTAGAAATAACTGAGGTTGTTTAAGTTTTTTTATATTATTTGGATGTACGTATTCTGGATTTATAAATTAGGACGAAGCCCCTGTATCAATAACAAATTTCAAGGCATGATTGAAAGTGGAAGCGATTTCTATATACGGAAGAGTGACTCCGTATTCGTTTATGTCTATGTATCCGATAGCTCTATCAAGGCAGGTTCTTGAAAATTTTCATCACAAAAACTTTTTTTTTGAACTTGGTCTGGTATTTGGTCGAAACTATTTTGATTATTGATCGAACTATTATTGGTTTGGTTTGTATTGTCATAAAAATAATCTAGATTTTGAATATATTGTGGGTTTTCTTGGAAGTCCTGAATCATATTAGCCATATCGTAAGTTGGGTAGTTTCTGTCTTGTGGTGAAATCTCGTCCTGTTCGATATTGAAGAAAGTTTCGTTTCGCGGATAATTTTTGTTTTGTTGTGTTAAATTTGTTAGTTTGAACCGATCCTATTTCCATAGAGGTTGGTCCAGTCAATGCTCTGATAGGTACCTTATTCCTATATTGATTATTTGTATTGAATTGTTGTGGGTTTCTGTAATTAGGATTTTGTTGATGGGTAACAAATTGTGGGTTGAATGGTCTTGAGAATCGAGGTCTATTATTGTAAATAAGAGGCCTCTGTATATTTTGTTGAATTCTTGGTTGAACCTTTTGATTATTTGAAATTCTATTTTGAGTATATGGAGTTGACGAAAGAGAAATTTTATTGTCGAATTTTGAATAATATATGTTTTGTTTCTTAATACAAAAGGCAAAAGCTTGTGCTAGGATCGCAGGTTTCATGGCCGGCCCTAACAGTTGAACCAAGTGGTTCTTTAAGCCCGGTTAATAATGCATTGTGGCTCATTTCTTGATATAAAGTTTTTTTTGCCACAATCACATAGTTGTCGGTTTCGTGAATTTTTATATGATTATTCATACTAGAGAGAATTTCAATAACTTCTCCATAAAATTTTTCTACTGTGGAAGTATTTTGTTTTACTTTATGCAAATTGGTAATGAGGGAAGTTTCGTTTCTGTTATCTGAATAGTTGATGATTAAATTATTACTAATATCATCCCAGACCAACGGGGTCCCATACATGTTTAATCGGAATCATGGCGCAGTGGTTAAGTCGCCAACCTTTCAATCGGGTCTTGGTTCTTGGTTTCAAAGGGTCTTGGGTTCAAACCCCGGTTAGGGGGTTATTATTATAATTGGGTTCGGACCCCCGGTCATAAATAAAAAAATATGTAGTACTTTTATATCGTAATAATGTATATCGTATAGTAGTAGTAATAGTAGTAATAATAATAATAACAATAACAATAATAAGAATAACAATAATAATAATAGTAATAACAATATTAATAATAATAGTAATAGAAATAATAATAATAACAATAACAATAATAAAAATAACAATAATAATAATAATAATAATAATAATAATAAAAATAATAAGAATAATAATAATAGTAATAATAATAATAGCTATCTTTGGTTATATCAAGCAAGTAAGGTGTTATATAATGCTGCAAGTTGTAATCCACTGATGGCCCTGACTCTGTAGTAAAATAATAATATTAATAAGAATACTAATACCAATGGTAATAGCCGCTACAGTGACAGTGGGGGTTGCCTTCAATAATTACCTGATATAGTAAGGTGTTACATACTACTACATGTTTTAATTGTTGTAAGGGCTATAGTCACTGTTATAGTTAACGGCTATATTTCACTGTTAAAAAAATACCTCATTTGTATAGTAAAAAGTCGAAAAGTAAGCTATGTTTCCCATCGAATTGTGGTAGGTCTTTAACTGCATCCGGTATGCGTAATGAGTTAAAAACGTCCATCACTGACATTGTGGGTGAACCTAGATTAGGGCCTGGGTTATGGTCTGAATTTGGTTCTGTCATAATTATGTTTTTATTAAAACTTTTAGCAAAACTTAAACGGAAATTCCTATACTTAGGGTAAGGATTCATTCCCCCTTATAAGTCAATAATTTATTTATTTATTAAAAATTGAATTTATATCTATTATGAATAAAATTTATTTATTAAAATTGTTATTACATTATATAATTATTATTATATAATATAATAATAATTTATAATTATTTATAATAATTTATTTATAATTATTTATAATAATAATTTAATTATTATTATTATATTTTTCATTTAAATTAAGCTTTCTTAATAATTTTAATATAATCTAAATTAGAGAAGAAAAAAAAATTTTTCATAACATTTGTTATTTATGGTTTTATATAAAAAAGAATGTTTATACCCGTACGATAAGTATCGGGTATAATAAAATTACTCCTCCGTTTGTAGCACCTCGAAAAAAGCGATACCTAGGGTTCGGAACAGAATCAAATTCTGAATCGATTAAGCCATGTCCGTCCGTCCGTCAACAAGCTAACTCAAAAACTAAGAAAGCTAGAATCTTGAAATTTACACAAAATATTCTGGGAGCAATTTGTAGAATCCCTATATTTTGTGGTTGAGTTCCGACCAAAACATCGGGTAGCTCCCGAATAACTAACTTTTGGATCTCCACAATTTTTTTGAAATAGAGCCATGAAATTTTAACTGCTTGATATCTATCAGCAGTTAAAAAATATTAATTTTATGAATATATAAATTTTTCTGTAGCCCCACCCGTTAAGGAGCTATAGCCCCCCAAAGTTCAAAAAATCTCTATATTTAAATTGTTATAACACAAGCTCTATATAAGGTATATTTTTAATCTAAAAATTCCAAACGATAGGTGCTATTATCAGCTTTACAAACATGTATATAATAAATATATACTTGTGCTATACGGTGTCTTAATTTACCGTTATGCGAAGCTGAATTCTTGCAAAATCCTTTAACCCTTCTATCTTCTAAACGGTTTAAAATGAAATTTTGACAGAAGATAGATCTTTTAAAATAAGTATGAGTCATTTCAGAAATTTTTTTTGTATCACCCCCCGTTTAGGAGAAGTAAGGGACCAAAAACTAATTTCCTATTTTTAAACACCTGTAACTTGAACACCTGTTAAAATTTTTTTGAAGTAATACATAAACATTAAAGCTTCAACATTATACTCTTATTTTTGTAAACAACTTTTTTTAATAATATAGGGTTACTTTATAATTGACGAAAGTGTTACTTGACTTTTTCAAATTTTCTAACAAATTTCTTTAACAAATTTTTTGCATTTTGTTTTACTCGATAATTTGAAATTGTTGAGGATATAATGCGTAGTACAAAAAAATGTAAATAAATAAACAACATAACGGTTGCTTGAAGAATTTTTATTTATATGATATTGATATACATATACATACTTATATAATATCATGTTTATTTACATATCGTACATGTCACTGATGAATGAATGATAAGAGTATAGATTTATATTATATAGCGCCGTATTTACATACATATATGTATTTTATTGTACTTATAAGAAATTATTCTATGAATTGAAATATTTTTAAAGAAATATTGCAATGTATGGCGATATACTTATAACAATATAAATATACTATGTGCGCATTAGTATAATATAATATTTAAAATTATATTTACTATTTTGTACTAAGTAAATTTAATATGCATTTACCGCTTAGTATTAAATGGTACTATAGAATATTTGAAAAAGTTTTCGATTGATAATCGTTATGTGGAAGATTAAAATCTGCTTTTGAAGAATGTATAAACATATAGTTTGAATATATGTACAACCCATAGTTCTAGAAATTTTAAAATTCACCCAAATTATTTTAAAATACTAAAATATTAAAAAAATAATATTGTAAGCAGAGTGACAGGCTGTGAACATACTAACGATTCGCACTGGTATCTAAGAGTTGACAAAGGCAAAGCAGAGGTATTCTTTCTCGTTTTTTTTTCTTAATCAATAATTTTCTTGTTAAATCTTTTATTTTACTTAACAAAAATATTTCTTATAATATTCAAAATTAAATATTAGGATCAAAATTTCCTTTTTTTTAAATATTTTGTTTTTATATCTGGTTCTTATTCTTTATAATATTATTGAAATTTAAATAATGTTATTGTTAATTAATTATAGTTATAATATTGTTTATTAAAATAATTTATATTATGGAATATTATAGAAATTTATAATATTCAAACATGATCTTTCAAAGAAATGTATTCAATAAACACTAGTTCAATTATTCATTTCCAAAATTCCAATACGTATATATACATACATACATTATAATTAGAAAAATATATTTTTTTTGTTTTAGTTTGAAAAAAATTACTAAAATAATATTTTCTTGTGTTTAACTTTTCATACGATTAAAATAACGAAAAATGGCTTAAATGAAACAAAGGCAGCAGCGATGGTTCATTTCCTTCCAGATAAGCATTTCAGAACTCTGAGTTTCCTTGTTATTTGTTTTAGTTTATTTTGGGTTTTCCTAAATTTGGTTTCCAATTTTCCTTTGGTAAAGCTTCCTCCTAAAGATAAGTCGTCATTGAATTCAGCAAAGTAGTAGCATCACAATCATAATACGTACAAATACATATATAAATTGTTATTTTGATAATTTGGTGTTTTTTTTTTTTTTTTTATATATATTTTATAACAATAATGTGTAGTATGTATATATTTAATAAAAGTTTTTTTTTTTCAATATTCCCTTGATATTTGTTAGCCTCACAGTAAGCCGCCGCGATTATAAAAATTTCTTTTATTTTACTTTATCAATTTGTATGAAAACTCGATGCTTATCCTACCGACTGCGCCAATTATCTACTCAGCCACCTTTACATATGTAAATCAAAACACTTTTTAAATTTTACTTATTGTTTTATATTTTAAAATTTTATTAATTAACTCCAATTTAATTTTATTTATTAATTTTAACAATTCGCTTCTTATTCTTTCAGGTATGTGACTACAAGTGAAGTACCGTTTTTTGTTTTAGTAATTTACAAGCTTTTATTTCAAACGTGGATAATTCTGATTTTACATTATTACATTTTTTGCTATAATATGATCCTACAGTTAATTATTAAACGTACTATGTATGAATTTGTTTAAAATAAAAATATTAAAAGTATATTTATGTACATATGTATGTACATATGAATTCCTTTAGAATAAAAATGTAAAACAATTTGTATTAAATATGCTGATTATGCTGCATTTATGGTTATGTGTTTATGATTAAATAATAAGTACAGTTATGCATGAATTTATTTGTTGATTAAGTTTAATTTATTTGTTTGGTACAGGGTACATAACTCACGAATATAATACATTATATTATATGATACAAACAATAAATATATTTCATATTAACTTTTTAAAACAGGTTTTATCATGTTAATTTTTTTCTTATGCTTGAAAATATTAATGTTGCGTAAATTCAAAATGCAGGAAAAAACAGTTATACACAAGTACAAACACTTTTGTTTTACAAGCATATCTTTTTCATTTTACACCAAGTAAGTTAGTAAGTTGTGCATGAAATGTACATATCCATCTACTAAATTTAGTTTTCAATTATCGTATTTTAATTAAAAGAGGTCGGCAAAACACCCTCTATTTAACACAATTTTCAACCGTTCGTTATTAATTACTTACTGACTACTTACTAGTTTCAATACTTTGAACGCAGCTGTTCATAAACAAAGTATAGGATTGATTAAAAATTTTTAAAAAAATATAACCTTTCATGAGAATCACAAAAATACACAATAATATAGAATTACAAGCTCATTACTACATATGTACATGCATGCATTTTAACGGATTTTCCTATATTTTACCTAAACACAATTATCAATTATTCTATAATTTTTACCACTTATACTATTTTATTTTATTTATCTATGATAAATTGACTTATGAAAAAGTCGTTAAAAATATTATTGCACTAGGTATTGAACATATTGTGCAATGTACCTTCTTTTAATCATATTAAACATATTTGTAATGATCACTACGCGACATTTACCTATGAAAAGCAACTTTTTTTATACATATGTACATACGAATTTAATACAATACATAGTAGGATACCAACAATAAATACATTTCATATAGTATAAGAAAATCAATATTATTATTAAATTTAATTATTAAATATTCAAGAAAATAATTAACTATTCATTAATATTTAACCAGCTTTCAATGACGTCAATTTTACCTTAAATGAATTAAAAAAACTTCCACTATCCACTTTCTATCATACATTATTAATCACACAAATATTTTTTTTAATTATCTTACGTAAAATTTTAATCACTTTAATTATTTATTTATATTAATATTACATAGATACATAAATGTAATGCAATATTATTGAACCATCGGCTACTAAGGCCATTATAGGTTTTTATACTATTATTAAATTATATACTAATATTATTTATTTTGTTTATATTATACACTATATATTTAAATTACATTTGGTCGTAAGGGGGGTATGTAAAAAAAAAACACTTACGACCTGTGCAGGGATCGAACCAACACTCCTTCGGTTAATACGCCACACGCCTGCCCACTAGGCTACCGAAGCCCCTAAACACTTTAATATTTTTATATATTATTTATTATTTCAATCTTTATTATTTATTATCTAAATTTTTTATTATTAAATTTAAAACACTTTCATATATTACAATTAAATCCACTTTTTATTTTAGAATATTAATCACAATATCACATATGCTTAACTTTGCTATATAGGTACTTAAAAATATTGAAAAAACTTCTAATATATAAATTTTCATATACATAATAACTTCGAAATATATAAAACAACTGATCTTCTGTTGCACTTACAATTATTTTTTCTTCTAAGTATATAAAGATAAATATGTAAATACATTATATAATAAAATACGTTAAGTTCTTAATTTATCAATGCTCGAACAAATGATATACTCTTTCCACATAATATTTTTTTAATTTCGTTTTTTGTTTTAAATCAAAGTACTTTAAGTTTTCATCGTTAGATGTCACGGATAGATTAATTATACCAATAGTATTTGAAGTTGGCAAATTGGCATGGGATTGTGTACTAACTAATTTTTGTTTGCATAAAACCAGAAATTATATATATATATAGATAACGCAAGCAGAACAAAAAATGTCAATAACAATTTTCGAAATTTTTTCAGATTTCAAGTGCACCATTTGCTCTCTAATTTTTTCCTATGCTTTTTTTCTCTTTCTCAATAGTTCTTTTAAAACGAGGAAGAGTGCAGTAGAGTAGACTGTGTCAACTCTGGGATACCCGTATGAACGTAATATATCCTGTTTCTATAAAACTTGATCATCTTTTAAAAACATTCAGATGTTTTAGTACCGAACTACAGAGATATATTTATGTAAATTGTGAAGTTGTATGACAGCTACCTGAATCTATTGCGCCTAGCTTCATTAAGTACCAAGAGGTGCAAGAAGCCTGAACCGGCTGCTCTAGACCAACCAAATTTTACAAAAGTTGTTGGCCTATAACTCGACACCTCTTTACTAAATTTCAGGTTCCTAGCTTCAATAGACACTGAGTTATTCTCATTTAAACGGATAAGTTGTATGGCAGCTACCCGAACCCGTCGCACCACCACAACCAAATTTTGCAAAAGTGGTTGCCATAAAACTTGATCATCATTTGCAAGATTTCAGACGCCTAGCTTCATTAAGTTCCAAGAGGTGCAAGAAGCCTGAACCGGCTCCTCTAGACCAACCAAATTTTACAAAAGTTGTTGGCATGTAACTCGGCACCTCTTTACTAAATTTCAGATTCGTAGCTTCAATAAACACCGAGTTATTCTCATTTAAACGGAGAAGTTGTATGGCAGCTAGCCGAACCCACCGCACCACCACAACCAAATTTTACAGAAGTTGTTGCCATAAAACTTGATCATCATTTGCAAAATTTCAGAAACCTAGCTTGAATAGATACTGAGTTATTTCTATATAAAGATAGAAGTTGTATGGCAGCTACTCGAACCCGCCGACCGAAAATGTTGGATTTAAATAGCAAAACTAACAATTTTGCAAAAGTACCGTAAAAAAAATTTCAGCCTCCTAGCTCCTTTATTTTTTGAGTTATCGTGCGGACGGACGGATGGACGGACGTACATGGCTTAATCGACTCAGAACTCGATTCTGAGCCGATCTATACCTTTGACACTATATCTAGCTCGACTCCTTTAAGGTGTCACAAACGTAATGGCAAATTTATTATACCCTTGAACATAGTTCATACGGGTATAAAAATATCCTCGTGAATATTTTTATTCTATTTTAATTTTAGAAATGTAGGTACATGATAAATTTTTTTTTTTATTTTGTTTTTTTCTTCTTCAAAAACTTTAAAACTTCTTTTTAGAAGAATGCATTTGAATAAAAGACAACATTGTCATATCATTTGTATGATTCACGAAATTTTTTTTGAAACTAAAGTTTTAAAATTTTATTAAGTATTTATTTTTACCTATAATTTGTACAACTCGAAACCCTTATTAGATTATTTACCATTATAAAACTATTTTTAAAACTATTAGGTAGTACTCGAATTTAGCAAAATTAAATACATGTATTCTTCGTTTCACACAACTTTAGTCTAAAGTCGTAAACAATTAAAACATTTCAAAAATTACTTTGTTATTTATAATTATAATTAGAAATAAAGAAAAAAAGGAATTCACTTTGAAAATACCCTATTATTACAAATGGTATAATAAAATCTATTTATAATGTTTGTGTTTTTATATTTCAAAACTAGTTAGAAGAGTTGTCTATCAATAATTTTGGTTGTATTTCTTTGTTTTTAATTTTAAATACATACTTTATTTATTCAAAAATAATGCAAAAAACCTATTTTAACATTTTTCTTTCAATCTAACATTTTCGCATAAAAAGTTTTTAATATCTTTTGTATTTAAAAATTGAAGTAAATCAAATAATTATATTTTATAACATGGCAACACTATATAAAAAATTTACTTCTGATTTCTTAAGTATTCTATTTTGGATGGACTGATTATGTGTTGATCAAGTGTATATAATGTTTATCTATGCTTGTGTTAGTATTTAATATTTTTTTTTTATATCAATAGAAATGCATGAGTAGTTTTTATTTAAAATGAAAAAAAAATATGTGACTGTTAACCCTAGTGACTTGTGCTTTTTTTGTGAAATTACCTTTCAAAATAATTACCTTTCAAAGCTTCTATTATGGGTTACAAGAATTTTAACGTAAGAAATTTATAAAGAAAATTGAAATTTAAATTTGAGGGGTAAGTTATCCAATGTGTATAACTTGAATTTTTTTATTAATATAAGTTAATTTTTTTATAGAAGTGAAAAATTAAAAGTTGTTTTACAAGTTTAATAAAAAGTTAAAGACAAGTTCATATACAACTGCGAAATATATAATGCACAAGTTCTTTTGTTCTTAATCATTCATCAATCAAGAAGTAGGAACATAATTTCTATTTTGAATGAAGTAAGAAAACATTTTTTTTATTATTGTTTAGAATTTGTTTTCAAATTTATTTGATTGTCTCAATTATTTTATTCATTAACTTGTTGCAAAACTTATAATTAAAATTTTCTATTTTTCTGACTCACTATCTATAGACTCACTATCTATTTATCTACATACTTTTATTATCTTTTCCATCTCTTTTGCTTTCATTAGCATGAACATATAATAAATTTATCCTCTGTTTAGAATGTTTCAAAAGTGTCTGCGCCACATGCAAAATTAGTAGGCTGAATTTTAATGGAAGGCTCTACAGATTACCAAAGGATAGCAGCTTGTTTGATATATGGACTTCAAAATGTATATATTTATCTTATAATTTTGTTTTACAAGAGTTTTTTATGCCGAATGGAACGTTTAATTGAATTCAAGGCTTTTTTTTATTTTGAAGCTTCAATTCGGCTTTTTCCCTTTTTTTAAAATATTACATCAATAAAATTAAATTAGGTCAAAGTTTTCAGATAAAATTATAATTTTTTCATCCAGTATAGAATTTTATACAGCACACGAGTTTTTAATCTTACATACCTTATTTATAATCTGTTTGCAAAATTCCTAAATTGATAAAAAAGAAATAAAAAATTTACCCTCAGAGGTTAACATTTCGATGGGTATTTATAAAATGTAAAATTTTCTAAGCAAAGAAAAAATTAATATGCATATACATATACATATATACATATATCTATATATATATATATATATGGCTGGCTATACTACTCTATACCCTCCTTTCATTAATAATTTTTTTGGCTACTTCTTTTTATAAATTAAAGTAAAATTACTGAAAATTAAAAAATATAAACTATTCATAAATTATATGAAATGAATAGAAAAAATAAATAAATCTAACAGCCTAACATATACCAATAACATCTTAAACAAAAAAAAATCTTTACATTTGTTTGTGACTTGTTTGATTTTTCGTTAGAAAAATAAAATAAATAAATTTGAAGAATGAAGAATGAGAAAGAATAGAACAGAAGAATATGTTCATTTTTTTAATGAAATATTTTTCTCTTTCTTTGGGGCACTACAAATTAAAAAAATTGTGAGAGATTTTTTGTTCTACTTGCGTTATCTATATATATATATATTCTGATAAAACTTTAATAATTACACTCGTACCCCTTAAATTATATAAATTTTTATTTTTTAAAAAATATTATCTTACACATTTATTTTTTGCATATTTTATCATCATTTTTGGAACATTTAAAAATTTGATTGAGGTTTTCTCTTATTTCTTTTTGTTATGTATGCAAAACAATTATTATACTGTCAATTACAATAATATTTGATATTGATAGAAATATTAAAAATAATTATTTTACAGGGCTAGATAAAAATATAATGTTGAGTTATAAAAAGCTTGAGAAATAAATTAAATAACGTAGAAGTATTAATTAATACTTCACATTATGACATACATATAATAGTATTAACTGAAATTTTGCTTCTAAAACAAGAAAATCAATTCTATAATCTTCCGAGTTACACAGCCTATTTTTCTAACAGTGATATAATAACTTAAGCTAATAACTTAAGCAGTAGTTTGCTATTTGAAGAAAATTTTTTCAACAAAAATATTCTGATTGTGAAATTATTAAGACAAAACTTTAATATAATGTGTGTTTATAAGTCTCACCAAACAAATATAAATGATTTTTTTTGAAAATTAGATGACTTAGATGGCTTTTTGTAAGTACAAATCTAAGAGTTATTAAAGAAAAGAATTACTTAAAGAAAACTATTTTGAATTATGATAAAATTTCAAATGATGCTCTATGGGAAAATTTAATGTGTTATAATAATGTAGATGATTTTACTGTAGCATTATCTGAAAAATTACATAAATATACAGAAGTAATTTCGCCAAAAAAGTAAGGAGAAAACATGAGTGGATAAATAGTGACATAATTCGTAACATAAAAATTCGCGAATCTTTTTTTAAGTATAAAAAGAAAATATCCAAATGATAGGACGGTTAAAGAAGAAGTACAGGGACTTAGTAAACCGAGAACTTCTTTTGCACGAACGAATTCGATTAATCCAATTTTCGAGCACTTTTTTCACTAAATCAAGTCGTATGTTACGAATAGCACGTTCAATATTGATTTCTAAAGCTTGAAGAGGGTCTGGTTTATTCATAAAGACCAATGACTTCAAATAACCTCACAAGAAATTGTCTAATAGTGTTAAATCACAACTTCTTGGAGGCCATTCAATGTCACAATTTCTTGAAATAATCGAATCTCCAAGCTTTTCTCGCAATAATTCGGTTGTTGTACGTGTTGTATGGCACGTAGCCCCGTCTTGTTGGAACCCGATGTTTTTAAGATCAACTTCTTCCAATTTCGGCAATAAAAAGTTGGTTATCATCGATCTATACCGCTTTCCATTGACAGTAACGATGTTATCAGCTTCATTTCGAAAGAAGTACGGACCGATGATTCCACCAGACCAAAAACTGCACCAAACTGTCAATTTAGGTGAATGTAATGGTTGTTCATGAATAATTTGTTGATTTTCCTCGCACCAGAATCGACAGCTTTGTTTATTTACCGCACCACTCAGATGAAAGTGAGCCTCATCGGAGAAGTTGATTTTCTTAAAAAAATCCTTATCGTTTTCAAGTTGTTCCAAGACAAAATCAGCAAATTCACGACGTTTAGGATGGTCCAATGGCTTCAGTTCTTGAGTAATAACAATTTTATATGGATGCAAGCCCAAATCCTTTCTCAAAACCCGCCAGGTTGTGATTTGATACAGTCCCAATTCTTGAGAACATCTTGGAATCGAGAAATAGCGTTCTGCTGCAACACTTGCCTGAACGGCAGCAATATTTTTATTACTTCTAGCGGTTCTTTGTCTTATTGGTACTTGAACATTATGTAAAGAAAATGTACGCTCGAAATTTTCAATAATTCGACGAATAGCAAGCACAGATGGACGATTATTACGAGCATAAAATGGCAAAAGCGAACGAAAAGTTGCAATTGGAGAACGATTATTTTGATAATAAAATTGAATAATTTGTAAACGTTGTTCTTGCGTATATCTCTCTATGATGAAATTGTAAGCATTACTGAATACTATGAAAAAAAAAGACAGATCATGACATACTACAAATGACCGAAACGTCACTTAGAAATGATATAACTCAAATTGGAAAACCCTTTACAATGAATACATATCTCATAGATGTCACAAAAACTTTACATATCTCAACAGAATCTAATGTTGAAAATTACTAAGCGTTTTTTTCAAAAAATATTTACGAAGATTTAGACTAATATAGAAGAAGTTAGAAATACAGTAGATGCAATAAAATTAGGAAGCGCAACCGGTTATGATAGTATATCTTCTAAAATATTAAAGAAATTTTCTGATCAAATTAGCCCAGTACTAGTAGTACTTTATTAATAATGCTTTAGAGTCTGGTAGTTTTCCTGAATCTTTAAAACTTGCTACGGTTTCACCTATACATAAAGCTGGCGGAAAAACAAATCCCTCAAACAACCTGCCAATATCAGTTTTCAATTCTACGATTAAAGTCTTTGAAAAAATAATTAAAAGCAGGCTAACCCAAAGGTCGAATATTATTATTAAATTATAGGTACACTTATATTATATATTTACACGGTGGCAAGGGAGATTTGTTTTAAATTAATAAAACTGGATACCTGTGCAGGATTTGAACCCGCACTCCCTCGGTTAATAAGTCATGTGCTTAACCACTAGACCTTCGAGGTCCCTCAGATTTTATTATTTAAATCATAACAATTAACAATCCCTTTATTTTTCTTTTTCCAAAATTACAGTTAAAGTTGGGTCATTCCTTGAGGTTATTTCCTTGAACTTGAAAAATTTCTAAAAATTTTGTAAATAATACAATGCAACTTTCTCCTTTATTGAAAGTTTTCTGATGTGGCATTTTCAAAATTAAAGAACCAGATAGAAAACTTGTGTTACTCAAAGTTTTATTTATTTGTGTATTAGCATCAAAATACCAATGAGGCCATTTGTTTTTTTTTTCGGTTTTCTACTAGGTACTGTTTTATATGATTTGGAAACACCATTACTAAAATTAATAAAGATAATATTAGATAGTAGTATATGAAATTTCATAAAATTAAATCTATTTAAAAATATTTAATCAAAAAGCATGATTGACTTTCATTGGTTCTGGTGTTGGAGTAACAAAACCACACCAAAGATTATACATATATAAGACATTCCAAGTAGAACAAATTTTTTAGTATAGAAAATAAAAATAAGGATGTGTCCCAAATAGTCGCGACATCTCTCAATATTAAATTTATTCATCTTTTATGTTATACTAAATTCGTTTTTTTTTTAATTTTAAATTTCCATAAACATTTTTCATTATTTTCTTTGATATACAATCATATACAATTTAACCTTGAATAAAACAAAAAGTTTTCTAAATAAAATAAATTGGTGTGTATGTACATTGTAAGTTCGTATTGCTGTACTAGGATAGATAATAATTTAAATACTGGTAATTTAAAGTAGATTGTAAGTAATTTAGATTCGATTGTTAGTTTTAAATAAATCATAATATTTAATCTGTAAATGAAGACATTTAAAACACTCTTACTCAATGATTTACCAACCAGCTTTCATTTTTTTCTTTCTAAATGATAAATATTCAGTACAGTACAATATTTTTCGAAAATTTTCTGATTTTCATTAATAATTTTTCATTTTTATAAAAAACCCATGTAAAAAATATACATATGTATCATATAGTATGTATAATCTATACCTATAATATACATATTCAAAATCGACGCTCTTTTATTCCGTTGAATTTTAAATTTTGCTTTTTGTTTTTGCTTTTTGTTTTTTGTTTTTTTCTAAATACATAAATAAAATTTTAAAATATAGTTTTCATGGTAGGAAATAGGAATTTTACAATATAACTGAATATAAACATACAAACTTCAGTTGGGGGTTTGGTGCAGTGGTAGAGTGGCCGATTCTTGAACTTAGAACTCATTAGTATGCAAGTTCGATTCAATTCTATTTTTTTTTTTGGTTGTTTTTTTACTATTTTAAACGAAATAAATTTTTACATACCATATCATAATATTTAATCGACATTTAAAACTCTTTTACTCAATGATTTAACAACCAACTTTCATTTTTTTCTTTTTAAATGATAAATATTCTGTATAGCCATCTTACAAGATCAATATTTTTCGAAAATTTTCTGATTTTCATTAATAATTTTCAATTTTTATAAAAAACCCATGTAAAGAATATACATATGTATCATTAACGAGCCCTGCGTCATCCAAGTTCGTACGACTCAAAACGTGTAAGAAAGTCTAAAATTAAAATTATTATACTCGTAATATGTATAATCTATACCTATAATATACATATTCAAAAACGACGCTCTTTTATTCCGTTGAATTTTAAATTTTGCTTTTTGTCTTGCTTTTTTTTCTAAATACATAAATAAAATTTTAAAATATAGTTTGCATGGTAGCAAATAGGAATTTTACAATATAACTGAATATAAACATAAAAACTTGAGTTGAGGGTTTGGTGCAGTGGTAGAGTGGCCAATTCTCGAACTTAGAATTCTTTCGCTTGCAAGTACGATTCGATTCAATTTTTTTTTTTTTTTTGTTGTTTTTCTAATATTTTAAACGAAATAAATTTTTACATATCATCATTTTATTTAATCTGTAAATGACAGACATTTAAAACCCTTTTACTCAATGATTTACCAATCAACTTTCATTTTTTTCTTTTTAAATGATAAATATTCAGTACAACCATCTTACAAGATCAATATTTTTCGAAAATTTTCTGATTTTCATTAATAATTTTCAATTTTTATAAAAAACCCATGTAAAGAATATACATATGTATCACTAACGAGCCCTGCGTCATCCAAGTTCGTACGACTCAAAACGTGTAAGAAAGTCTAAAATTAAAATTATTATACTCGTAGTATGTATAATCTATACCTATAATATACATATTCAAAAACGACGCTCTTTTATTCCGTTGAATTTTAAATTTTGCTTTTTTGTCTTGCTTTTTTTTCTAAATACATAAATAAAATTTTAAAATATAGTTTGCATGGTAGAAATAGGAATTTTACAATATAACTGAATATAAACAAACAAACTTGAGTTGGGGGCTTGGTGCAGTGGTAGAGTGGCCGATTCTCGAACTTAGAACTCTTTAGTTTGCAAGTTTGATTCTATTCGAATTTTTTTTTTCTGTTTGTTTTTCTAATATTTTAAACGAAATAAATTTTTACATACCATATCATAATATTTAATCGACATTTAAAACTCTTTTAC
Organism: Poecilobothrus nobilitatus; assembly: GCA_947095535.1. Taxonomy (NCBI): domain Eukaryota; kingdom Metazoa; phylum Arthropoda; class Insecta; order Diptera; family Dolichopodidae; genus Poecilobothrus; species Poecilobothrus nobilitatus. Next base: position 91,768,108 of record OX352772.1, read on the forward strand.
TCAATGATTTAACAACCAACTTTCATTTTTTTCTTTTTAAATGATAAATATTCTGTATAGCCATCTTACAAGATCAATATTTTTCGAAAATTTTCTGATTTTCATTAATAATTTTCAATTTTTATAAAAAACCCATGTAAAGAATATACATATGTATCATTAACGAGCCCTGCGTCATCCAAGTTCGTACGACTCAAAACGTGTAAGAAAGTCTAAAATTAAAGTTATTATACTCGTAGTATGTATAATCTATACCTATAATATACATATTCAAAAACGACGCTCTTTTATTCCGTTGAATTTTAAATTTTGCTTTTTTGTCTTGCTTTTTTTTCTAAATACATAAATAAAATTTTAAAATATAGTTTGCATGGTAAGAAATAGGAATTTTACAATATAATTGAATATAAACATACAAACTTCAGTTGGGGGTTTGGTGTAGTGGTAGAGTGGTCGATTCTCGAACTTGGAACTCTTTAGTTTGCAACTTCGATTCTATTTTTTTTTTCTTGGTTGTTTTTCTATTATTTTAAACGAAATAAATTTTTACATATCATCATACTATTTAATCTGTAAATGACAGACATTTAAAACCCTTTTACTCAATGATTTACCAACCAACTTTCATTTTTTTCTTTTTAAATGATAAATATTCAGTACAGCCATCTTACAAGATCAATATTTTTCGAAAATTTTCTGATTTTCTTTGCTTTTTGTTTTTTGTTTTTTTCTAAATACATAAATAAAATTTTAAAATATAGTTTTTATGGTAGCAAATAGGAATTTTACAATATAACTGAATATAAACATAAAAACTTGAGTTGGGGGTTTGGTGCAGTGGTAGAGTGGCCGATTCTTGAACTTAGAACTCATTAGTGTGCAAGTTCGATTCAATTCTATTTTTTTTTTGGTTGTTTTTTTACTATTTTAAACGAAATAAATTTTTACATACCATATCATAATATTTAATCGACATTTAAAACTCTTTTACTCAATGATTTAACAATCAACTTTCATGTTTTTCTTTTTAAATGATAAATATTCAGTACAACCATCTTACAAGATCAATATTTTTCGAAAATTTTCTGATTTTCATTAATAATTTTCAATTTTTATAAAAAACCCTTGTAAAGAATATACATATGTATCATTAACGAACCCTGCGTCATCCAAGTTCGTACGACTCAAAACGTGTAAGAAAGTCTAAAATTAAAATTATTATACTCGTAGTATGTATAATCTATACCTATAATGTACATATTCAAAAACGACGCTCTTTTATTCCGTTGAATTTTAAATTTTGCTTTTTTGTCTTGCTTTTTTTTCTAAATACATAAATAAAATTTTAAAATATAGTTTGCATGGTAGCAAATAGGAATTTTACAATATAACTGAATATAAACAAACAAACTTGAGTTGGGGGCTTGGTGTAGTGGTAGAGTGGCCGATTTTCGAATTTAGAACTTTTTAGTTTGCAACTGCGATTCTATGCTATGTTTTTTTTTTTTTGGTTGCTTTTCTTATATATTAAACGAAATAAATTTTTACATATCATCATACTATTTAATTTGTAAATGACAGACATTTAAAACCCTTTTACTCAATGATTTACCAACCAAGTTTAATTTTTTTCTTTTTAAATGATAAATATTCAGTACAGCCATCTTACAAGATCAATATTTTTCGAAAATTTTCTGATTTTCATTAATAATTTTCCATTTTTATAAAAAACCCATGTAAAGCATATACATATATATCATATAGTATGTATAATCTATACCTATAATATACATATTGAAAAACGACGCTCTTTTATTCCGTTGAATTTTAAATTTTGCTTTTTTGTTTTTTTCTAAATACATAAATAAAATTTTAAAATGTAACTAGAAAATCCCCTGTGCAATTGCACAATTTCTATAGATTCAAAAACATTTACGTTATCATACTGACTCCCTTAATAAACTACCTAAAAATTTCATTTTTACATCAGCACCATTAAAAAAATGTAGAAATCACTTACTTACTTGTAATAGAAAAAAACATAAAACAAATCTAAACACATACAATTAAAAATGTTAGGTACAGTTTATTAATTTTTTCTCGCCGTTTTTTCGTGGCGGTAATTTTTGACAGTTTTTTAATCATTGAGAAAAAATGGTCCAAGCTGAAAACACATTCAGAGCAAAAGTTCGTGCCGATATCTCAAAAATTGTTTGAAACAAACACCAACCGCTACGACATTTTTTTTTTTTTTTGTTACATTTAAAACAATCCCAATAATCGAAATAATTTTAATATTTGTTAAAATTTTACCAGACTCTCTATTTTTCTTTAGTTTAAAAAAAAAATTTTTATGTCGATAAAAACAGTTGTTTTCGCCGCGAAATTACTTTAATTACCAAAACTACTTTCAAGTCTTTTGCGTTTATTTTTTTTTGCTTGAAAAAAATTTGCTGAATTTATTTTATTTAAATGTACTTTGGAAGAGGTCTTTAGTATATTTAATAAAAGATTCATGTCTCTGATAATGTAATTTCATAAATTTTCGGGGCCTTTTTTTTGTGTGGGTCGTTTTCGACAGCTTTTAATTTAATGGTCTAATAATAAATTAGTACAAAATTATGAATCTATTGTGAGAGAAGGCTTCTAAAATGATATTTCGATATTTCCTATGTTATTTTTTCTTTTTTTTTTAAAAAAAATATCCATTTCTATAATATTTAGTAAGTTTCTGATTTCTGTTATGAAATATAATTAGCTAAGTCTGCCGAATTTTATATTAATAAAAAAAATTCGAATATTTTATGTTATATCAAAAATTCAGCTTAAAAAATCAAAATTCCAACCTAAATAAACAAAACTACTTTGAAGTCTGTTGCGAAACTTTTACCAGCTTTTATAATAGTGAAAACAAAATCAAGAATAAAATCGGCCTATTATTTTTTTTCTTATAAATATAAGGCTTACTATAAACTTTGCTCCTTTCACTTTCAGGTCTTTTAATTTTATTAAGAGTATTTTTATTTTTTTCAAAACAAAGAGTCATTTGAAAACTGGCAGCAGAAGATTAATAATTTATCTTTAATTTACCGCTGCGACCAGTTCATAATGGATGTGGCGGTCAAATTTAAAAATTAAAAATTTGCTTTAAATTTTGTGTCGAAAGTACTTTTTAAAAAGTAAAAGTTTGTGTCTCTGATAAGACTTTTAGTCGAAGATTTATGTCTCTGATAATAAAATTTTAAATTATTAAATAAATATACAGAAATATCATCATTGCCAATTTAGTTTATATTCAGTGTGAGTGGTTTAATATAGATCTGGCCAACATCTTGTGTGTATAATATTGTGTATATTATCAGAAATTCAATCATTAATTCCTGGTATTATATTATCTGATCTGATTAATAAATATTATTTTTTTCCATTGCTAACAATTTTATTAATGGTCTAATAATAAATTAGTACAAAATTATGAATCTTTTGTGAGAGAAGGCTTCTAAAATGATATTTTCTATGTAATTTTTTTCTTTTTTTTTTTAAGAAAAATATCCGTTTCTATAATATTTAGTAAGTTTCTGACGTCTGTTATGATATATAATTATTTAAGTCTGCCGAATTTTATATTAATAAAAAAATTTCGAATATTTTATGTTATACCAGTTCTACCGAAAATTTAGCTTAAAAATCTAAATTTCAACCTAAATAAACAAAACTATTTTAAAGTACGTTACGAAGCTTTCACCAGCTTTTATACTAATGAAAACAAAATCAAGAATAAAATCGGCCTATTATTTTTTTCTTATAAATATCAGGTTTACTATAAACTTTGCTCACTCTCACTTTTTCACTTTCAGGCGTTTTAATTTTATTAAGAGTACCTATTTTTATTTTTTTTTTTTCAAAACAAAGATTGAAAACGCCAACAGAAGATTAATAATTTATTTTTAATTTACCGCTGCGACCAGTTCATAATGGACGTGGCGGTCAAATTTAAAAATTAAAAATTTGCTGAATTTATTTTTATTGAAAATGTGTTTTTTAAGTATGTACTTTTCCTTTTTTGACTGTACTCACTTTTAATGAACGGTTTGTGTCTCTGGTAATACTTCTAGTGGAAACGTGGAAAATTTGGTCTCTTGTAATAATATTTACTAAATTTATTTATATTTTTAATGAACGGTGTGTGTCTCTTGATAATACTTTGAGTCAAAGATTTGTGTCTCTGGTAATAAAATTTTAAATTATTAAATAAATATACAGAAATATCATCATTGCCAGTTTAGTTTACATTCAGTGTGAGTGTTTTATTATAGATATAAAATATATTTTTTTACATGTTGGCAAGGTCTTGCCAACATCTTGTGTATTATGGTATTATATTATAGAATACAGAAATATCATCATTGCCAGTTCAGTTTACATTCAGTGTGAGTGGTTTATTATAGATCTGGCCAACATCTTGTGTGTATAATATTGTGTATATTATCAGAAATTCAATCATTAATTCCTGGTATTATATTATCTGATCTGATTAATAAATCTTATTTTTTTCCACGGCTAACAATATTATTAATGGTCTAATAATAAATTAGTACAAAATTATGGATCTTTTGTAGAGAAGGCTTCTAAAATGATATTTTCTATGTTAGTTTTTTTTTTTTTAAGAAAAATATCCATTTCTATAATATTTGGTAAGTTCCAGAGTTCTGTTATGAAATATAAATATTTACGTAAAAAAATTTCGAATATTTTATGTTATGTTTTATGTTAAAAATCTAAATTTCAACCTAAATAAACAAAACTAATTTAAAGTATGTTACGAAGTTTTTACCAGCTTTTATACTAATGAAAACAAAATCAAGAATAAAATCGGCCTATAATTTTTTTCTTATAAATATGAGACTTACTATAAACTTTGCTCTTTTCATTTTCAGGTGTTTTAATTTTATTTTTTTCAAAACAAAGATTGAAAACGCCAACAGAAGATTAATAATTTATTTTTAATTTACCGCTGCGACCAGTTCATAATGGATGTGGCGGTCAAATTTAAAAATTTGCTGAATTTATTTTTATTGAAAATGTGTTTTTTATGTATGTACTTCACCTTTTTTGACTGTACTCACTTTTAATGAACGGTTTGTGTTTCTGATAATACTTCTAGTGGAAAATTTGGTCTCTGGTAATAATATTTACTAAATTTATTTATATTTTTAATTAACGGTTTGTGTCTCTTGATAATACTTTAAGTCAAAGATTTGTGTCTCTGGTAATCAAATTTTAAATTATTAAATAAATATACAGAAATATCATCATTGCCAGTTTAGTTCACATTCAGTGTGAGTGTTTTATTATAGATATAAAATATATTTTTTTACATGTTGGCAAGGTCTCGCCAACATCTTGTGTATTATATTATAGATTTGCATGGTAAGAAATAGGAATTTTACAATATAATTGAATATAAACATACAAACTTCAGTTGGGGGTTTGGTGTAGTGGTAGAGTGGTCGATTCTCGAACTTGGAACTCTTTAGTTTGCAACTTCGATTCTATTTTTTTTTTTCTCGGTTGTTTTTCTATTATTTTAAACGAAATAAATTTTTACATAGCATCATACTATTTAATCTGTACATGACAGACATTTAAAACCTTTTTACTCAGTGGTTTACCAACCAATTTTCATTTTTTTCTTTTTAAATGATAAATATTCAGTACAGCCATCGTACAAGATCAATATTTTTCGAAAATTTTCTAATTTTCATTAATAATTTTCCATTTTTATAAAAAACCCATCTAAAGAATATATATAGTATGTGTAATCTATTCCTATAATATAGATATTCTAATAAGACGCTCTTTTATTTCGGGAAATTTTTTTTTCCATTAAAATTTTTAAAATATAGGTTGTATGATAGGAGTAGGAATTTCACAATATAACTGAATATAAACATGGAAAATACAGTTTAGTGTTTTTGCAAGTTCGATTCAGTTCAGTTCTGTTTTGTTTTTTTTTGTGGTTTTTATTCATATCATATATGTGGTTCTTACATATCATAATATTTAATCTGTTTAATCATTTTACTCAATGATTTACCATCTTAGGCATTTTATAAAATGCATCTTATAATATACATGTATAATAGGTATATATTGAGTTTCCAATACTCAATAAATCAAGGTCATCTTCTAAAAGATAATAATAACATTTATTTTACAAAAAATATGATTTGCAAAAAAAATTTAAATTCATAAAGGCATTAATTATTGAAAATTGTATTTACTGTATACTGTATACATAGTTTCTTTATGATAAAATAAAAAAATATAGCTTATTTCGTTTTTAACTGAAAACGGATGAATTAAAATCAAATATAAATAAAGCCCTTTGGAGGGCTACAAAATACTTAGAGTAAATTAAAAATTATATAAATATTGGCTACGGATAATTGTGTTTAACCACAGTTATTTATCAAACAACCTCAAATTTCGAGTTCAACGTATAAATAAAAAAAACAATAATAATACAAAAATTCTTTTCAGAAAACCTATACATTTGACAGAGTAAATTTTAAAAATCCCGTTATTGATTGCGTGAATTGCAATTTCTTATTAAAACACCTCGAGTTTCGAGGGGCAGGCGAATACTAGTTTTATTTATTCTAGTTATATAATATTACAATTCATTAACATAAAATTTACAAATGTATAACAATAAATTTTTAAAATACAAATAAAAGATTAGTTATCTGCATGCTGTGCTGTATGTGTTATAAACCGAATAAACGGTAACGATAAGTTAACAATTAGCTACGTTGTCAGATTTATTGTATGGTTTTTATTTTTTTTAAATAAAATGAAGTTTTTTTCTAGATACATATACGAAAAAATATACATCAGATTTCTTGATTTGTCACAGACAATTTGTGTATTTAAGTATATTTTTTTTTTTGTAAAATAAGCTAAAGAGTATGTATTTATATAAAAATGTGTTATTTAGAATGATTAAGTAACCAATAATTCGTCGTTTCAATTGAAGTAAACTGTATATGAAGAATTTAAATTTTTACTTTATAAATTTAAATGTATAAAATTATTAATTAACATATTTTGGATTAATGTTAATTAGTTTAACTAAGTCGGTATATATATGTATGTATATGCATGTATTACATATGTATATTCACTATAGTAAGCTATAGGGAAAAAAAACCTTTTTTTAACTTTTATAATTTATTTTTATATTAGTTTTTTAATATACATAATATTATTTATGATCATATCAAAGTACCATTACATACATACATATAAAATTTATTCACTTTTTTTCTCGATTCACATTCAATAATTAATGTGTTTTTTTATTTTTTAACCTTTATGGTTTACGTGGTGTAAAATTTTCCAAATAAAAAATAAGAAGTAAGTTTGAAAGTTTATTAAAAATAAAATTTAAGGACTGGCGAAATATTTTTGTGTTCTTTGAATTTTGCCAATTACCATATACCAATTTCAATTAAATAGACCTTTTGTAAATAGACCTTTTATTGAACGGTTATTTTCAAACATTTCTATTTTCAGCAATCAGATTTCTAATTTTTAACAAATTTTTAAGAAAAGAATATTTGATTTGAATGAAAAAAGTGCAATATTATTGAATTTTAGAATTTGTGATGCATACATAATATACTTACATATAGGTATAAATCATAATATTAATTTTGATGCAAACTTCAACAAATAATTTTGTGAATTGCAAGAAAATTATTTTCCACATTTATTATAATTTTTAAAGATTACCATTAAATTTTATTTTCAAAAAAGTTTCAAAATTATGTACCTACATATGTATTTACAATGTACTTAGTATATGTAACTTGTTTTTTATAGGTTTACAATTTAATTCAAAATTTTTAAGTAAAAATACAAATAATTTTTCATATTATATTTGCTTAATGGAAGCAACGAATTTTTATTAGAATAATCACTAATACTAATACTCATTACAAAATAGCAAATTTCTATATACAATCAATCTGTTCAGAAATTTTTAGCTTAATTTAGTTTTTACAAAATGTACTTTCATACACAATTTGTTTGTAATGTATGATATAAATATAACATATATTATATACATATCATGTCATATAAATATAACCTAGCCATAGCATATTGTATAGAAAAGAAACATAAACAAAAATACGTAGCTATGGATACTTAACACTACATTGCTCTATAAATATAATATTGTATATTATCATTCATATAGTATTGAATATGATTCTTATTCAAACTATATGTATAGCAATAGCACATATTGTATAAAAACATAAAATTCAGAAAAAAAGGAAAAAGGAGGAAAACAAAGGCTCATTTCTTTGAAAGTGTAGTAAATTTTACCACTATTTTCTGTGTAATTCATGTGCCTTAAATTTTAGAAAAAAAAAAATATAAATTTGTTCATTAAACAAAAAATGACTTAGAATAAAATTAGGAAAACTTTAAATAAAAACAAGTAAATGTAACAGTAAGTCGATGCAACCGACTTATTAATACCGTACACCTGAATAATTCGAATTAAATTAAAAATCCATAAGTTTCTTTGGCAGCTGCTTGAACTTCTTCCCTTTTCTGTCTTATTCAACTCGAATTTCAGTAACGTAAAAGAGGCATCCTCTTGGGATATGCTTGACACCCTTGCAAAAAATTTTAAGTTTCTATCTTTATTAATTTCAAAGATTGTTAGTCCTTGGGAGGTGTGTGTTAGGTACCCGAATTGCCACTCCAATTCATCGAATCCATCTCAGAATAAAGAAAACATGCCAGAACACCATTGTACTAAATTTAAAGGTTCTACTTTTGTTGGTTTTGGAGATATGCTCGTTGCTCTTGTGCTCGTCCGGAAGTTTCCAAAATACGAACCCATGGTTCAAATTCTTTCAAATGTCAGTTTCCAATTTTACAGAAAAGGAAACATAACAGAACACCTTTGTACTAAAAATAAAAGTTTTATCTTTGTTGGTTTTGGAGATAATCTCATTTGCTCTGGTGCTCGTTCGGAAGCTTCCAAAATCCAAACCCATGGACCAAATCCTCTTAAATTTCAGAGACATAAATCAAACGGGATGGAACATCATTGTACAAAATTTAAAGGTTCTATCTTTGTTGGTTTTGTAGATAATCTAGTTTGCTCTGGGGCTCGTTCGGAAGCTTCCAAAATACGAATCCATGGTTCAAATTCTTTCAAATGTCAGTTTCCAATTTTATAGAAAAGGAAACATAACAGCACACTCTAGTACTAAAAATAAAGGTTCTATCTTTGTTGGTTGTGGAGATATACTCGTTAGCTTTGGGGCTCGTTCGTAAACTTCCAAGATCAGAACCCATGAACCAAATTCTCTCAAATTTCAGAGACTTAAATAAAACATGAAAGAACACCACTCTGCCAAATTTGAAGGTTATATCTTTATTGGTTTTGGAGATAATCTCATTTGCTCTGGTGCTCGTTCGGAAGTTTCCAAAATCCAAACCCATGGACCAAATCCTCTTAAATTTCAGAGACATAAATCGAACGGAAAGGAACATCATTGTACAAAATTTAAAGGTTCTCTCTTTCATGTTTAATTTAAGTCTCTAAAATTTGAGAGGATTTGGTCCATGGGTTTGGATTTTGGAAACTTCCGAACGAGCACCAGAGCAAATGAGATTATCTCCAAAACCAATAAAGATATAACCTTCAAATTTGACAGAGTGGTGTTCTTTCATGTTTTATTTATGTCCCTAAAATTTAAGGGGATTTGGTCCATGGGTATGGATGTTGGAAGTTTCCGAACGAGCATCAGAGCAAATGAGATTATCTCCAAAACCCACAAAGATATAACTTTTAAATTTGGCAGAGTGGTGTTCTTTCTAGGTTTATTTAAGTCTCTGAAATTTGAGAGGATTTGGTTCATGGGTCCGGATCTTGGAAGCTTCCGAACGAGCCCCAGAGCAAACGAGTATATCTCCACAACCAATAAAGATAGAACCTTTATTTTTAGTACAAGAGTGTGCTGTTATGTTTCCTTTTCTATAAAATTGGTAACTGACATTTGAAAGAATTTGAACCATAGATTCGTATATTGGAAGCTTCCGAACGAGCGCCAGAACAAACGAGATTATCTCCAAAACCAACAAAGATAGAACCTTTATTTTTTCTACAATGATGCTCCTTCCCGTTTGATTTATGTTTCTGAAATTTAAGAGGATATGGTCCATGGGTTTGGATTTTGGAAGCTTCCTAACGAGCCCCAGAGCAAATGAGATTATTTCCAAAAACAACAAAGATATAACCTTTAAATTTAGCAGAGTGGTGTTCTTTCATGTTTTATTTAGGTCTCTAAAATTTGAGAGGATTTGGCCCATGGGTTCGGATTTTGGAAGCTTCCGAACGAGCTCCAGAGCAAACGAGATTATCTTCAAAACCAACAAAGATAGAACCTTTAAATTTTTTACAATGATGTTTTTTCCGTTTGATTTATGTCTCTGAAATTTAAGAGGATATGGTCCATGGATTTGGATTTTGGAAGCTTCCCAACCAGCCCCAGAGCAAATGAGATTATCTCCAAAAACAACAAAGATATAACCTTTAAATTTGGCAGAATGGTGTTCTCTCATGTTTTATTTAGGTCTCTAAAATTTGAGAGGATTTGGTTCATGGGTTCGGATTTTGGAAGCTTCCGAATGAGCACCATACCAAATGAGATTATCTCCAAAAACAACAAAGATATAACCTTTAAATTTGGCAGAATGGTGTTCTTTCATGATTGATTTAGGTCTCTGAAATTTGAGTGGATTTGGTCCGTTGGTTCGGATTTTGGAAGCTTCCGGACGAGCCCCAGAGCAAACGAGTATATCTCCACAACCAACAAAGATTGAATTTTTATTTTTATTTCTTTTTCTGTAAAATTGGAAACTGACATTTGAAAGAATTTGAACGATGGGTTCGTATTATGGAAATTTCCGGACCAGCACAAGAGCAACGAGCGTATCTCCAAAACCAACAGAAGTAGAACCTTTAAATTTAGTAGAATGGTGTTCTGGCATGTTTTCTTTATGTTCCTGAGATGGATTCGGTGAATTGGAGTGGCAATTCGAGTACCTGACACACACCTCCCAAGGACTAACAATCTTCGAAATTAATAAAGATAGAAACTTAAAGTTTTTTACAAAGGTGTCAAGCATATCCCAAGAGATGGCCTCTTTTACGTTCCTGAAATTCGAGTTGCATAAGACTCAAAAGTTAAGAAGTTCAAGCAGCTACCAAAAAAACTTATGGATTTTAATTTAATTCGAATTATTCAGGTGTAGGGTATTAATAAGTCGGTTGCATCGACTTACTGTTAAATTTACTTGTTTACTATTAATTACTTACTATTATTACTTACAAAAACCTACTTTATATTACCAGTATTCAAATTATTATCTATCCTAGTATAGTAATACGAAGTTACATTGTACATACACACCAATTTATTTTATTTAGAAAACTTTATTTTTTTTATTGAAGGTTAAATTGTATATGATTGTATATCAAAAAAAAGAATGAAAAACCTTTATGTATATTTAACATTTAAAAAAAAACAAATTTTGTAAACATAAAAGATGAATAAATTTCATATTGATAGATGTCGCGACTATTTGGGGCACAGCCTTATTTTTATTTTCTATACTAAAAAATTTGTTCTACTTGGAATGTCTTATATATGTGTAGTCTTTCTATACCACATCCAATCAAATTATCAATGATTTGTTGAGGAACTTGGTATTCTAAGAACTAAGTTTTAAACTACCATGTTATCAGATGTTAAATTAAAGAATTTCAGCAACCCAGCAACTTCGTACTGTCTAAAAACAAAAAATCAGCATCGAAATAATATAAAATACTTATCTAATATTCTAATATTTACTAAACATTTGATGTTCATTGATGAAAATAAAATTATAAAAATTAGAATAAATTTATAAAATTTAAAATTTAAATATAAATTTAAAAAATTAGAATAATAGAATGGAATGAATAAAAAATGAAGTCTTTATATAGTTAATGTTTCTTTATGATTGTATTAAAAAAATGTTTGCACAAAAATTTATACAAATTAAGATACATATACAATAAAATTATTAGTAAAAAAATAACCTACCTGCAATGTATAACTTTGGATAAGCATTATATTTTAAGCCTCTTTTGCGTGTTGAGCATTCCACAAAGCATTGTTCATCAAAATGAACGCCACATACTCTAAAACTATTGTATGTATATATTTTTATCTGTAAGTTCACTTAACCTTGGGCACCTAGAGTTAGGAATAATAGATTTCCATTTATTAAATATCTTAGGATATATATCTGGAAATGGAAATCTATATTTTTTATTTAACTTATCTCTGCAACAAGGAACACAGCACTTAATACCTACCTTGTTTAAAAATTTAAAAATATTTAAAATAAAACCTGATATTATTGTAGTTTATATGTATCTTTGTACATTTATATGTAGCTCGAATTACTTCCCAAAATTATTATCCTATTTTTATTATTTATTAAATATTTAAATAAATTTATATTACGTATATTTATTTATTATATATTTTCTTATATGCACTTTAATCTCTATTAATGTTTAGAATCTCATTTGAACCTTACAATCACAATCTTTTTAGAATTAAACATAAAAAAATTTCACTAAACACATCATATTTGATTCAAAATGAATTCAAAACTTTTGACAATTCAAATTTTTTGACAATTTAAAAAATTTCATATTTAAAAAATTTAATAATTTTGATTATATGCTACATACTGTATTATCAGAGGAATAGACTATTAAGTGATCTGCAAAGGTTAGAGAATAAGTATTACCTTTTACAAAGTCTAATAATTTTTGCAGGCCACTAATATATATTGAAAATTAAAATAGTATCGGTGAATTGACGATTCCTTGTTGTAATCCATTTTTGATTACAAAAATTTTACTTCATTCATTTTGGTAACTCTGAATTAAAAATTTGTTGTTATATTACATGCTGAAAACAGCGCAGTAAGATGGCAAAGGAATTTATACTCATAAAGCAACTTATACATTACACCATCAAGCCAGATCGTGTTGAATACTTTTTCAAGATCTCCTGGCAGGCTCCTATACCAAAATTTTTGTTGATAACCAACAGATTTCTGAAATAAGTTTAGTTATAGTGGAATAGAACTGTGTTTAAATCTGAACCCAAACGGATTTTGAAGTATTATATTTTTTCAGTTTGTAAGTTTTCTAATTTTATCATTTAACATAGTTTCGAAAACGTTACTAATGTTAGTTATTAAGCTAATTGGTCTATAATTACTACGGTTAGTTGCATCTTTGCCTGGTTTTTTTTAGCAAAATAGTAGTCGATATTTTCCATATTCGTGGAAAATACGAATTATTAATAGCGTTATTAAAAAGTATTACATATTTTGAAATTATTAAGTTGCATAAATTTTTCAATACAATATTTGGTATTCTATCTATACCAGCCGAGGTTTTGTTCTTTAAAGCTTTAAATTTAAAGCAAAGCACAGTTTGGTTTGTGTATTGACTGTTGATTTATTTTGATCGGTAAAATTGTAAAGAGAAATGTAGTTCTGCATGCATTTGTTCTATATTATGCTTGAATTAGTTTATTTTCTCTGGCATTTTGGTATGAAGTCTACTATAAAGAGATATGTGGATTTTATGAGTGTTTTGTAAATATGCACCTAATACATTGGGTAATTCTTTTTTATCTTCCAATACATATTTATTTGTGTTTTATTTTGTCTTTTTTAATTTTGTAATATCAATATTATTTTGTGTAAGTAATGATATGTGAATTGGATCGATGTGTAAGTTATTAATTTTATTGAATTTGTTTTTATAGAATATCTTATTTAACTCGGGAAACATATTATTATTTCGTGTGATTTTTTGAAGTCGGCATTGCCAATATTTATTAATTTCTAAGTGAATTTGTTGTTTAATTAGGGATTTGTTTATTGATTTTGTGTATGTTTTTTAATAAATAATTTTTTTTGTTTAATAGGATTTTTAATTTGGTGGAGTAAAATTTGTGTAAATTATTGGAACTTTTATTTTTGGGTTGAGTTTCATGCAAGGTTTTCAGAATTATTTAATTTAAGAGAAAATGGTGGTATCTATGTTTTCGGTCGAAATGTTACTATTATCTACAATTTTGTTATTATCACTCATATATTTATTAATAAAGTTGCGAGCTTGTTTAGTTTGAAATATTCTCTAATTTGTTTTTACAAAGTTGAAATTATTGTTGTTTGGTAACGATTCGTGTATATTTAGAAGTTCATCGTTAATAATATTGAAAGGTATGAGTATAGCATTGTGGTCACTATCATATAAGAAAGCGTGCTTATTTTATTATAAATCTGAGAAAAGCTTATTTTTATTCTCACATCTACAATTGCCAGATCAATATACGAATTTGCACGTGGTAGAGTAGGAGCATCGGTTAAGAGTAAATTACTCTTATATTTTATTTTATTTAAGTGTAACCATTTATGTAATTGTATACCTCTAGCATTATTTACAGAATTAAGCCATGGTGCGTGTTTGGCATTAAAATCTCCAGTTAAGATTTTTTTTTTTTTTTTAATCTTAAAAGAGCTAAAATGCTCGTACAGAGTGTAACATGTTATAATAATTTTTCAATAATAATAACAACAATATTTATATCAAATTGCAATTTTAAAAATTAACATAATATTCTTTATGACCAATGTAATATGTATTAATATAGTAATTACTAACAATTCTTTGGTAACATTTGTATTTAACTTATATTCAATTCAGTGTTAAAGAAATTCAAAATTCAAATTAGTTTACATATATTTAGTAAATTTAGCTTCATATTTTAGTTAAAAAAATTCATTTGTTCATTCATGTGTTTTTAAATGTATGTAAATGTTCAATTTCTGCATCTATGGTCTTTTGGAGATTATTTAATGTGTCTTCTTTATAGACAATAACTAAGTCATCAGCATATATGAATGGTTTGCCTTGCATATTCACGTTTAGCAGGCTACTAATATAGCACGTAAACAAAGTTGGGCCTAGCGAACTATCCTGGATAACACCATAATTCACATAATACTGTGAGCTTCTTATTCCATCACATTCAGTAAATTGAATTCGATTATTCAAATAACTTTCAAACGATTTAAATTCTTTGCCCATGATTCCCATCTCGAAAAGTACTTTTAGTAATATGCTTCTATCTACCGAATCAAAGGCTTTTTTAAGATCGAAAAATATAGCTGCTATCTTTTTGTTTTTATCTAGCCCAGACTGAATCTCTGAAACGACATCAAATAACGCTGCTTCGGTGTTCGATTTTTTCTTGAAGCCATATTGTTTATTTTGAGTTAGTGATTCTGTATTTAAAAATTCAATCATCTGGGTATTAACAAATGTTTCAATAATTTTGCTTATTGTCGAGGATATGGAAATCGGCCTAAAATTATTTATATCTTGAATATTACCATTTTTGTAAATTGGTAGAACTTTATTTATTTTAATTATTTCAGGCATCTTAAATGTAATTATTATTTAAATTGTTTAAATTTAATATATCGAAAATGTTTTCATATTCTGTTAGAAAATTATGCGAGTTTCTGTTTGTTGCATTAATGGAAGCTATAAATAATTTTTTCCTTTGCTTTAATTGTAATGATATAATGAGAGGTTCGATACATTGAAAATCATCAAAAATGTCACTATTTACAATGCTAAACTAGAAATGTTTTTTGATTCCTATGGCAACATCTCCGCCATGAAGATCAGTTTTTCGATCTCTTCTAATTAAATTGTAATCATAAACCATTATGTGGTCGGCTAATTTGAGGTTTGTCTCGCTCATGCATATTATGTCAGGCTTATTGTCTTCCAGAAAGTGCATAAATGAAAAGTTTTTATTGTAAGAAATTAATGAATTGACATTTATGGAGATTAATTTATTATATGTGTTAAAATTAGTCATATTGTTGGTTGGTTTCAATATTCATACATTCAAAAAGTATATTTGCTTTATCGGTGTTAGTATTTATTTTTTTTTCTACATTGTTAAATTTTTTGTGCATTTCTTGAATGCTACTTCGAATTTCTATTAAGATATTGTTAGTATTGTTATTAATATTTATATTTTCACTAGCATTATTACTACTACTAATATTTTTTTTATTACTTATATTTTTATATACTTATTTTTTATTACTGTACTTAATACTGGCGTATGTTACGTTTAGACGATTAATATTGAAGGCCATGTGTTTATTGTAAATTTTTTGCTTGGCTAGTTCCGTTGCTTCAAAACGTTTTTTCAATCTTGATTGTTAAAACATTTCTTCTATGATGCTGGATGTCCATACTTTTTGCAGAGTATGCAGAACAGAGTATCTTTTGGATCCTCCTCTTTTATACCGCAATTTTTAGGTATGTTAAGTCTTGTGACTTTTTCAAATTTAATAAGATCATTTTCGTATTGTTTTAGATTTAGTAAAACTTCTTCAAATGAGTATGAAGTATTCAATCCCTTCAATACGAGTGATAACTTCTTATCGTCTTTTGGCGGATATGTATACTAATTTATACCAGGTTTTTCAAGCAATGCACGGTTTTTTTTTTAAATCATCGATGTTGTAAGTGTATAACACATTATTGTTATCGCTAACTTGTTTAATCAAGAAATCTTTTATTTTTAGCTCATTTCCAAGGAGTTACTTTAATAATTTTACATCTGTTACCGAAATTGATGGGTGGCATTTTTTTTCTGATATGTTGGTTAATATCGCATGAAGGGTTTTGGGTGGTTGTAGCTGTTTTCTCTGTAATGTTTTATGTTCTTTAATTTTTTTCTATTTCGTTCTTTTAGCCAGTTCCTGTAACTTCACATCCAGCTGGGTATTATCAATTATCTCAGTAACTTCCATTATTAAAGGACTTAACTTTTTATTAAAGGATGCAATCAATCCAGTTATTAGTGGATTATTACTTAATAAGTGTTTTTTGTGCTTTTTTTTATTACACGAAAAAATAAAATTTCGATTAACTTTAAATAATGGTTTAAATTATAAACAATATCTTTTTTTAAAACTTTTAACTACGATTTAATCGACCGTCTCCTATCTGAAATTTGAAATTGAACTCGCTTTGCTGAACTACTGATAAAGTTTACTTTTCTTGCATAAATGTGTAGTTATATATACCGTACGACATTATAAATATTTTGGTTTTTTCCAAATAGTGTAATATGGGATATTTATTAAGCAAAGAAAGCTCTATTATCAAGTTTTTCGAGATAACCGGGATACATATTAAAATACCGGGATTCCTATAATATTGTCCAGATTTCTCCACATTCATTTTAAAGTGTTGTGTTGGATGTGATCTTTTATAGAAAAAATATAAAATATACATAGCTACAATGTATACAGTATAGATATAATTTCTAATTGGAAATATTTTTAATTTTTCAAACTATGATACATTAAGTATGGGCGACGATAAACGGAAAGAAAAAAGTCTTAAAAAAAAACAAGAAACATTTTTTTTTTTTCATTCATTCAGATTTTTTGAATTGATTTTTTTTTTTAAATTGATTTTATTTTGTATTGACATACATACATATTCATGTATGCATATACATAGCAAATCTTCTTAAATATTTTTAAAATGACATTTTATAGATTTTAAAATAAAGAAAGGGCCAAACAAATATTTTATTATAGGAAACACAAATATTTTATTATAATTGTTTATGAATATTGTAAATTGTAATGGATAATCTATTTTGTTTTGATTTATTTTTTGTTAAAAAGAATTTTTTTTTCAAATTTTATTCTCATCAAAGTATAGTTATATGAAGTAGTTTCACTCTTTTTTACAAACCTAATGCATTTTTCATACAACAAAAAAGTCTATTTTGAAGAGTAGGTGCAGTATATTTATCATATCCACTGTGTCTGTGCATAGTGCAGACATATAAAAAGAAGAACGACACTACATATATATTTTTATAATATTGTAATTTTATTACGGGAACCCAAATGAATTCATTGGATAACTGAAATTGGAATTGTGTGTATATATTTGGGTAGTGAGTACTTAAATAAATATTTTATTCTTTTTGGTTTCAATCTCAAATCCTTTTTTTTTATTCTGTCTTTTTCGTGCATGATAAATTCTTATTACTATCCACTTTTTACATTAAGTTAGCTTAATTTAGTTACAAAATATTTTTATAGTGCTTTTCTATTTCTTCTTAGTAAATATTTAGTGTGTCTGACTCTGACACTCTGCAGGTTTAATTCCGGATGGAAACATAATTTTTTTTTTGTGTATAAATTACAAATAATAACTTTTTTGTTTTATTTACTGCATTATTTGGAAAAGTATATATTATTCCGAAATTGCAAAAACAAATATGTAGGTATATAAAAATAAAATCTACCATAATTAACTGTGTCATTCTATGAGAGACCAACAGCTAATAAATAAAATAATCATACATATGGATATTGGTACAAATACAATTGATTTTTTCCCGCTACACTTCTGAAGGAAAGGCAGGCTTCTCCAGATTGCATAAGTAATTGATTTTATAAATTTCATATTTATCCACATAGGTTAATTTACAATTGAGGTGAAATAAATTTTATTTTTTATTAAAAATTATTAAAAGTATCAAATCAAAAAGCAGGCAAATAAATAAAAAATTTAAGAAAATATTAGATGAATTAATATAATTTTAAATAACGAAAACAATATAATAAACATAATTGTTTTTAATAAAAAACATAATAAATAATATTTAAATTATGATGGATATGTACCTTCATCTGACATTTCGGGCAAAGTTGTTGCATTCGTTGTTACAATTTCACCTGGTCCTAATTTATTATTTCCCCAAATTCGAAATTCATAGGATGAATTAGGTTCCAATTTGTAAACCTCCATTTGTCTCTGCAATTAAAAAAATTGCAATTATTCTTTATATAAAAATTCTCAAATTAAAATAATAATAATATTTTGTATAAGTACATATTATCTTTTAATAAACTACAAATAAATACAAATAGATAATTGTTAGATTAAAACAACCAGTTATGTTATTAGTTATATTATTTTAATTCCAACATTAATGAGTTCTTGTATTAAACTAAAACTAAACTTAAAACTATTTTCTATATATATATATATATAATATATATTTAAATTGCACTATTCACTCATACTGTATTTCACTCGTTATAGGAGAGACATACCGTATGAGTAGAATGTAGTACTTCTGTACTGTGACGTCATCATATTAACAACTTTATGATTTATAATAATTTCACAGTACCGGGTGCCTACAGTAATATAATATACTCATAAAACTATATCTCAGATAAAAGTAACAATGATATTCAATTTTAGTAACCTACAAAATATTTGAAGTTCCCTTATACCATATACTAAATAACACATACCAAACCTAAGTAAATTTTTTGCATATTAAATGGTATGATACTTAAATTGTTTAAAACTTGTTATGAAAGCGAAAAAGATTTTTTCATAATTTTCCCTTTATGTATAAAAAATGTATTTAGGCTTGGTATGTATTTTTCTTCATTTTAAATCAATTCTTTATTCTCTTCATATTTGTTTGCATATAGTTTATTTTCTTTGATAATACATAATTATATTTATAAAATACAATATTTAATATTACTTAAAACTATATTTATACATACAATTCATAAAGAGAATAGTTTAGGACACTTTATATAAATGAGTTATAGTGTGCCACATCATTATATATATATTTTTTTTTTTCTTGCTACTCCTTGAAGGAGCATTTGGGCATCCACTAAGCCATTTATTATTCATTTTTGACTAAGTTTCAGTTTCTGAAATCATTAATTTCACAAAGCCGTTGATTACTCGGCTGTTCCCATTGCGCAAGACTATAGTCCATTATCTTATAAATACAATAATTATGGTTTATTATTATTTCATTATATATCTATTACAATATGATATTAATTATAATTTATAACACATATAAACCTTTTTTTTAATTTAATTATATTTTACTAATTATATATTAAAAGAAAAAACTATATTATTTTTTATTAATCTATATGACAACTACTCTATTGATTGGATATATATACATCATTATATAGCTGTTCATAAATTATATAGGAACTTCAAAATATTAAGAGAGAACTTCATGCTTTTAAATTTGAATTTCGAGATGCAGTTAAACACATTTAGTCAGCGTGTATGTCGGCCAATGAAACAATCAACTCCGTTGAAGCCACTTTTAAAAGGATATGGATGAAATTAAAGAAACTGTTGCATCGCTAACAAATATCGCCAGTAGAAAAATAAATGCTTTATTTAAAGATGATGAAATCTAGAATGCTATGTTTTCTAATGCAAATTTTAATATAGATCAGCATGTTGTTGAAGAATCAACTAGTTCTATTATTACTACAGATGAGCAGTCTAGTATTGACCATGGAATCAATTGATTCTATAGTCAGTTTAGTTAATACAGGAGATTTAGTTAAGTTAATACAGGGCCTCTAATTTTTTATAACAAAGCAACATATCTCAGATTTTTTGGAAATACATTTCAAAATAACTCCCATTATTTGTAAAAATATTAGTCCACCCTCCATTAATAAAAAACAAGCGTGGGTCTGTTGTTGTGAAATTGATGTGGCAAATGAGTTTCGCTCCTTTTTACATTCTGAGGAAAGCAAGAGGAAATGGAAATCACTAAATGCTACTGTTTCACTTTGACCGGACACAAATTATCAAAGAAATAAAAAAGTAGATTTAATGAATAAAATTTTTAATAATAAATTAAGAATTAATAATATTAATAATATTTAAAAAAATATTTACATTTCTAAACATTATACTAATAAAAATACATTTAAAAAACAAGACAAATCTAAACATTATACGAGTACTAATAAAAGTACAGCAATTTACATCTGATACGAATAGTAATTTTGTTCTTTCGCGTATTAGTTGCTGTTAAAAGCAACTTGACTAGTACACCTGTTGTTACTACAACATGCCACTTGTTCGAACATCTATTTATCAAAGTAAACTTAGTTACCAATTATTTATACCTTGGTATTGTATATTTTCTTCCAAACTCTGACAATTCCTCGTATTTTGAATTTTACGACATATGTAATAATATAATAGCTAATATGAACGAGGATGATTCTATTTTTATATTTAGCGGTTTTAATCGTCCTGCTATATCTTTTAGCATGAACGACTCTGATAATTTGTTAATACCAATAAATTTCTTGACGAAATTGATTTCGATCTTATTAGTGCTTTTTATTTTAATGATTTACAACAAATTATCAGATATCCTAACAATAACAACAAATGGCTAGATCTTGCATGTTTTAATGTGCAGATAATCTTTTTACTAAAATCACACACCATAATGCAATCATTTTTGAGTATTCCACCTCTAGCCCTAACTTTTCCAAATCATACAATAATTCAATTGTATATGATTTTCAAAACGCCGACTTTCAAAGCATAAATAATGCTTTATCATAGTTAGTAGTGTCGATTTTTTATCTATGCAAGATATCAACTCATCTATCTCTATTCTTTACTTAAAGATTTTTTTAACAATTAACGCTTTTGTGCCAAAATCTGTAAAAAAGATAAAACCACTAAACCGTGGTTATACAGATTTTAGGATTTGGCGAAATCAACGCAACAAATTGCATAAAAAAATTAAACATACAACTGATCCTAACAATAATTTAAGAAATATGTACAACGATTTGGCCTTAGAATTTAAACAGAAAGCTAATTTAATTTATGAAAATTATGTCAATAATATTGGTAATAAAATAATTACTGATCCCAAAAAATTGTTTGACTTCATTAAAACAAAACGTAAAACATTTGGTTATCCAAATACTTTTTCCTCTTGCCCAATTGACATTAGTAATTTCTTTGCTGATAACTTTCAAAAATTTATCGTCTGCAGGAATCTTTTACTAATAACTAATTGATTTGTGACTTGTATCATTCTGAAAGTGACATTTTCGACGGAATTATGAGTCTTGACACGAAAAAATGTGCTGGTCCAGATTTGATCCCAGCAATTTTTTTCTATAATTGTGCTGTTTACTTAACTTTTCCTTTACATTTCCTTTTCAGAGGCATGGAAATCTTCTTTTCTTATTCACAAAAAAAGGTGATAGAGCATCTATTGAAAACTACCGTGGTATAGCAATTTTATCAACCTTAGCTAAATTGTTCGAAAAATTGTGGTTGGTAAAATTGCACCAATTATAAACACAAAACTTAACGCGCAACAGCATGGGTTCAGAAAAGGTCGTACTACTGCCACGAACGTTATGATATACACCTCCGAAATTCTGAATCAGATGTGAAATGGGTATCAAATTGATTCAATCTACACAAACTTCAGTAAGGCTTTTGATCGTATTGATCACAACATCTTAGTAAAAAAACTTGCTGCTTTAGGCATATCCTGTTCATTTCTCAGTTGCCTCCATTCTTACCTTATATAAAGAACTCAATATGTTAAATTCCAAGGTATTTTATCTAACAAAATCGATGTTACTTCAGATGTACCTAACGGTAGCCATTTTGTTCAATATATTTATTTCTGACCTTTCCGACAATTTAGGTAATATACCACACATTGTATTTGCAGATGACTTAAAAATCTATCAAGTAATTAAAGATCCTACTGATATAATGCTTTTGCAATCAAAATTTAATACTTTACATGAATGGTGCTCATCGAACAAATTGGAACTAAATGTACAGAAATGCAAGTCCATAAGTTTTACACGTAAAAGAACCTTTATCTTTCACGACTATACAATTTAAAACCTTACCCTACCCTAGAAAAGGTAATACAGTAAACCTGGAAAAGGTAATAAAAGTAATACAGATTTACTGATCTTGGAATCCTTCTTGGCGATAAACTCAGTTTTAACCTACACTATGACGTCATGATCTCTAGAGCATGTTAAATGTTTGGATTTATTAAAAGAAGAGGTAAAGAATTCAACAATCTAGCAATAGCAAAATCTCTCTACTGTTCTTTAATTCGATCTATTCTAGAATATGATAATATAATTTGGGATCCAGCTTTTCAAATAAATTCTAATAGAATTCAATCCGTTCAAAAGCAATTTCTGTTATTTGCCATAAGAAATCAATTTAATCCCTCTGACTATACTAATCTTCAGAGTTACTCTATTAGATTTAAATCATTAAACATGCTAACCTTATCAGCTCGCAGACAAATTTTTTCATCTTGCTTCACCTTTGGTATTTTAAAGAATAACATTAATGCTGCTTATTTAAATAGTAAATTTTTAGTTAATGTAGAGGTTAGGCATACAAGACACACAAGATTTTTAGTCGAACACACTCATAGAACTGAATACGGAAGAAATGAACCAATAAATAGATGCTGCACCAATTTTAACAAATACCGTCACCTCTTTTCTACATTCATTTCAAGAAACACTCTTAAATATTAATTATACCATCATTTCTCCATTCAATGACCTTACACAACATTTTCTTATTTTTTTTTTGTTTCAATATGCACAAAAAAGTAATTATAATTTCACATTCACTAAACCCATAACTCTACGTGTATTTAAGTTATTAAACTACGATTAAATTTAGTCATCAATTTTGATATTATTATCATTATAGACTTAGATTTTAATTTAAGTTTTTGTAGTTAATTAAATGCTAGATTGTAATTTAATAACCCAAAAACATTTAAATGTTTAATAAAAGAAAATTAAATATTATACATAAGGGGCTGTCTGATCTACAGTCAATTAAAAATATTTAAATGAAAGAATTAACTTTTGTAGCTGCAGATTCATTAATACAAATATTGCCGTATTTTTTGGAAGATTTATCGGATGTCAATAAAAAAAATTTTTAACAGAAATAAAATTCAAGGTAATTTGAACATAATATATGTATGTTAAATTATTTATAATGATTGTATTCTACCGTTGAGAGTTGTTTAGCAGCCACAGTTTGCTGAATCGGAAGCTTTTTGAGATCTATCGGTTGATGGAAAATAAATTAACTTTTGCATTGAAAGGCATTACACTTGCCTATTTCGAATTCAAATGGCTTTGGAACAATATTGTAGAATTTTTCTATGTTGTCTATATGTAATTATTATTAAATTTTTTTTGAAAAGGTCTGGCCGTATTCGCCGTCGGATGTCAGAGTTACTCTGTATAAATACATTAAAGAATTTTCAACAACAGAAAAATTAACTACAATATATGGAACTCGTTTTGCTCTTTGTCTTACGACAACTCGTTATCTGGAGCGGATACTTGTAACTGTAGCTCTATAGAAAATTATAAAATAGAATTGAAAAATCTGAGTAAATGGTACAAGCAAGGGCACAAATAGTATCGGAAATATATAGACCAGCCAGACGAAACTTTCGTCGAAGGAAATTTATTCAAAAAGCTTTAAACGATACATAGCAAATCGATTTAGTAAAAATTATTCCATATGCAAGATTTAACAAAGGAAATAAATATTTTTGATCTGTAATAGACATCTTTTCGGAATATGCTTGAACCAATTAAAACTAAAAATTCAAAACATTTTAAACTAGCTGGAACACTCCCAAAAAATATTCAATCTGATCAAGGTAAAGCGTTTTTCAACAAAGAATTTAGAAAACTTATGTAAAAAAAAATTAATCGTTATCATACATATTCTGAAATTAAAGCTTTCATAGAACATTTTAACCGTACTTTAAAAAATTCAATGGGGAAGCAGTTTAGTTTTCAGCGTAATTATAAATGGATATCTGTTTTACTCACACTTATTGAGAAATATAACTCAACATATCATGGTACAATTAAACTTCAACCTAAAAAAATTACATAGAAAAATGAAAAATTACTATTAAAAACTGTCTACAATAAATTAAAAGTGTTTCGTAAAGCAAAATATAAAGTTGGAGATTATGTTCGTATAAACAAATTTAAAGGTATTTTTGCAAAGGTTATCAATCGTTGGTCCAAACTGGTCAACAGAAATATTTACAATTACAAAATGAAAAGAATTGACCCAATAACATACAATTTACTTGATTGTATTAAGAATTAACACCAAAGAAAAGGAAGTCTAGTTTTAGTTAGATGGCTTGGTTTTGATAAAAAGCATGATTCATGGATAAACAAAGAAGATATTACTTAATATTCTACACATATTTAAAATATTTTAATTTTTTATTTGTGCATATTAGTTTTCCTTTTTTATTTTAATAATATGATTTAAAGTTAATAATATGATTTTAATAAAATACATTTATCTCAAAAAGCTTTTTTTCATTTTGCATGTATTTAATTCTGTATTCAAATCAAGTTCATGATTAAGTTCATTAGCCATTTTAGTCAAGATTTTATACATACAACCGCACAAACTATCTGTTCCATTTTTTATATTAAAAAAAGAATTAAAATAGCTTGAAACAATCAAGTTAAAATGCTTTTAATTAACATTTTTTATTTTTATCGCAAAACCATAACTATTTACTACATACTATAGGATATTTTTGATAATTTCATAACACTACATCTTTACAATATAATATAGTCTATTCAAAATCTAAGATCGTTGATACATGCTCCCAATGATTTTGGCGGTTCCGATTCGGTCCTAGATCCAACAAATGGTGAAAATTTCTTTATATTTATAATTAAATTTATAATAGCTGATAAAGCCCAACCGTTATTTCTTTCTTGAAATTCTTCTAAATTCCTCAACAGCGGTTCTTCTATAGCTTCTATAATTATTGGTTCTATTTCATCTACTTTACATACTGTAACATATTTTGTACTTAAATATTTCAATTCTTCAATTTTTTTCTTCCTCACCTTCATACATTTTGAATTCATCACAAAAAACTGCATTTATTTTAATGCTGATATGGTCTTTCAGTAAAATTCTCATTTATCTTCTATTACACTTCTACATTCTTGAAAGAACATTTTCGTTTCAGAGCGATATAAGTTAGTAATTACTCCTGATCGAATTCTACTTTTTAAAGCTAAATAAGGTAGATCTTTGCACACCAAACGTTGACATAAGCATGAAGATGATGCTTTAGATTCACCATCGCTTCTAAAAGACTTGAATCCATTTATCATTCAAGCAAACGATTTCAGTTTGCTCAATCTGAAGTTAAATGAAATTTTGTCCCTGTTTTCTGGGCAGATGATAAGAGCTTTTGGAAATTTTTAATATCTGCTTCACAATTTTTAATGTTTTCCTTCACTTCGTTACAGTGACTTATCATCTTGAATAAGATTTCTTGATGTTTCTTACAAGAGTCTCAGCATAGGTTTCCATAGTTACTTGTTATTATGAACAATTGCACACATAAATAATTGCAATAATACTAATTTCAAGGTTAACCACTTATTGCACATTACTGTAAATAAATTCTCATATTAATTTAACATTGCATACCCTAAAAAAAGAATTGAAATAGCTTGAAATAATCAAGTTAACGTGCATTTAATTAACATTTTTTAATTTTGATCGCAAAACCATAAACATTCACTACGCACACTTTAGGATATTTTTGATAATTTCATAACACTACATCTTTCCAATATAATATAGTCTATTCAAAATCTAAGATCGTTGATACATACTAAATTTTCCACTTAAACTCAAGACTAAATTACGATTCCTCAAAAATAATAAATTTTGAAAAAATTAGGGAAATGATTTTAACAAAAATGACAAGGATGGTATATGCATTTTATCAAAAAATATTAGAAGAACAGTAGAACACCAAGTTATTACTGTACCTGAAATAAAAACATATAATATAATCTGAAAAACGAAAATTTAATAAAGATTATTCTTTTGTAACTATTGGTTTTATAAAAAAAAATAAAATGTAGAGTTTAAAGTTATTTTGTTTTTTATTAAAAATTTTACAAGTAAGTCAGTAAACATGTACCAAATTTTTTCTTTCAAAGATCATTAATTTTGATAAAGATCACAATTCTTGAGTAAATAAAAACTAGTAGAACGTTTTAACCGTATTTTAAAAAATGCAATGTGGAAGTAGTTTAGTTTTCAAGGTATAAATGGATATCTATTTTACCCTCACTTATTGAGAAATACAACTCAACATATCATCGTACAATTAAACTTCAACCTAAAAAAGTTACAAAAGCAAACGAGAAATATATTTTGAAGAACATTTACATGCAACCGAAATTTTATCAGAAAGCAAAATACAAAGTTGGAGATTATGTATGCATAAGTAAATACAAAGGAAACTTTGAAAAAGGTTATCAGCCAAACTGGTCAACAGAAACATTTACAATTAAAGAAGTAAAACGCACAGATCCAATTACTTACGAGCCTGAACTTACTTTTTATTTCTTTTTACGAGCCTGAACTCGAGTCAAAAATCCTGACACTTTCCTTGTTGAAAAAATATTGAAAAGAAAAGGAAATCAGGTTTTTATTAAATGGTTAGGTTTTGATAAAGATCACAATTCTTGGGTAAAATAAAACGATATTATATGAAACTTAATTTACATTTTTTTTATTTTACATGTTTTTATTATACATGTTTTTATTAAATTTTCATTTTCCACATTTATCGGTTTCAATAACATACCTGAATTTTACATTATATAAAGTAATTTGCAAGAACATAAAAATTGCTTAATACAAAGTAATTTGCAAGAACATAAAAAATATGGTGTGGCTCTATATTAGAAATAGTTTTTCTTAAACATAACAATTAATCACTAAATACAACTTTTTTTTTTTTCCACGATTTTATACATAGAACCTTTACTTTAAATTACTTTAAAACTAAGAAACAATAGCAAATTCAATATCTGCATTTTATTTATCTCATAAATAACAACTGCATTTTTTGCGTTAATATTATATTTCCTATATTAGCAACTGGTTGACCGTGAAAGCTTTTATTAAAAAAATTAATAAATTCTTGCATATTATTAGCATAGTCTATGTTATTATAGTACAAAACCTGTTTAGACTAATATAAAGCAGATCATTACACTTACTTGTTATACATTATCTCTTTCTATTATTTACAAAACTTTTTTCCGGAAACTAATAATGCAAGCGGTAAAAAATACTACATATTACAACACCTGTTTAGATCATTGCACTTACTTGTTCTACCATATCTAGTTGACCTTGTCTATTATTTACAAAAGCTTTATATTATATTGGTGCCTAAGTTCACTTTTTTAATGGCGGCCATCTCTTTAAATTCACTATTTTTAATATATATAATTTTATAATTTGATTTTCATTAATTTAAAATGAATTAAAAAACGAGGAAGAGTGCAGTAGAGTGACTGTGTCAACTCTGGAATACCCGTGTGAACGTAATATATGCTGTTTCTATAAAACTTGATCATCAAAAAAACTTTCAGATGTTTTAGTACCGACGTTAACTATAGAGATATATTTATGTAAATTGTGGAGTTGTATGACAGTTACCTGAACCTGTTGTACCACCACAACCAAATTTTACAGAAGTTGTTACCATAAAACTTTTTTTTTTTCTTTATTATTAATAGTCTAATATACATAGTATACAATGTTTCATTTGAACAAAATTTTTTAATATATTATATACAAATATTTGTTTTATATTTTACAAAATATTAGTTTTGAAATTAAATTATAATTTAGTTGTATTAGTCTAATTCTTATTTAAATGAGCTAAAGTATACACTATTTATATTAAACTTAGTAATATTCAAATACGACCTTAGCCTAAGCTGTATGGTCTCATATTATTTTAATTTAAATTTAATTTTAACGTTTATAATTGCAATCTTAATTTTAAATCTCAAATATTATATTTAAATTTCAACTTTTATTTTAATATGCTTATAAAATTCTCTTATATATATGTAATTTTTTTAAATAAATTTACCAATGTTCATGCAAAACTATAAATGAAACTACTTTAATGCCATTGACTCTAGTTATGAGAGGTCAAAATATGCTCAATTATTTTTTTTTTTAAAAATGTGCAATTTGTCAATGAGTTTTAATTCAAGTGGTAGTTCATTATAGTTTTTTAAACTAATATATAAACAATTTTTTTTTTGTTTTTCGGTTCTGAACAAAGCAAGATAAAAATTTGATTGGTTCCGAGTGTTTCTGTTATGTATGTCAAAATTTCTATTCAGGATAAAATTATGTTTGATTTCATTGAAAATTATTTTAAAAGCAATTAAATACAATTCATATAAGGGTTAATATAAGGGTTAGCGTATAACAAATTAGTAGGATGCCTTCTTGGATAGTTATAAATAATTTTGATCGCCCTTTTATTAAGTGTGTCTAATTTATTTATATAAGATTGTGATGCTCTGCTCCAAATGGGAGTCAAATATATAAAGATTTTATATATGAGCAATAGATTTGATACATGCTTTCTTTATTTAAAAATTTTTGTAAACGTTTTAAGATAAAGATATACGGAACGGTTTTGTTTATTACAAAATTAATGTGATCATGCCACTTTAATTTGTTATCTATTATAAGACCAAGATAATTAAAAGATTCTACAAATTCATAATACAAATATTATTTCTGAAATAAAAATTTGAATCATTAAATTTTTTGTTTTGAAATAGCATAATTTTAGTTTTTTTAATATTCAGAGCAAGACCATTTTTAGTGAGCCACTCATCTATAATTTTAAGATCATGATGAATAGCATTTCTTATTTCTTCCTCATTAGTTTCGGCGTATTTTAATACAGCATCGTCCGCATATAATTGTATGGCCCCTTTTAAGTTTAAACGGGATATGTCATCAATATAAATTTTAAATAGAAGAGGACCCAAAATTGATCCCCGAGGAACCCCTTTACTTATTACCTTGGAAGTGCTTACAACATCCCCTATACGCACTTTTGTATCCTATACATGAGATATGATTTAAATAATGCTATGTGATTAGAGTTGTACTGCATGTTGAGAGCTTTAAAAGAAGAATGCCATGGTCGACACAGTCAAATGCTTTTTTCAGATCGAGAAAAACACAACAAACACACTTTTTGCTGTCTATGTTTTTGGAAACGAAATCTGTTAGGCTTAGACAGGCCGAAGTTGTGTTAGATTTTTTTTCAAATCCGTATTGTTCTTCATGTAATATGTCAATATTTATTATAAATCTATCTAACCGTGCCTTAATTATTGTTTCAAAAATTTTTGAAAACGCGCATGGTATGGATATAGGTCGATAGTTTTTTCGATCTATGTTGCTTCCACTTTTAAAAATTGATGCTACAATAGCATTTTTGAGTGTGGTCGGGAAGGCACATGTTTGAAACATTGCATTAATAAATTTGACCAGCACTGGAATTAAATAATTGGCAAATTTTTTGATAAATTTTGCCGAAATACAATCATAGCCGGTTGCAGCTGCAGGTCTTAACATACTTATTACATTTTTTACCTCCTTTCCCCTTTGTTGGGGTTAACTGAAATTGCTCATACATATTTCTAACAAAACTGCTAATATATTTACGATCAATTGGGTCTTCTGGAATATTTATTTCAGTTGTAACATTAACAAAGAAATCATTCATGATATTTGCAATTACTTGCTTATTATTAATATTTTCAGTATTATGTTTGATTTCCCTAATGTTAGTAGGAGAAATATGTTTATTATACATTATTAATCTATAAATATCCCATAGTTTTCTGCTATTGTTTGGATCAGCACCAATTTTATTAGAAAAATATTGTTTTTTGGCTTCAAGTATTAATTTGGATACTTTGTTTTTATGTTGGCGATATAGATCATCAACTTGATCATCATTTGTAAGATTTCAGACCCCAAGCTTCATTAAGTTACAAGAGGTGCAAGAAGACTGAACCGGCTGCTCTAAACCAACCAAATTTTACAAAAGTTGTTGGCATGTAACTTCTTTACTAAATTTCAGATTCTTCGCTTTCGTACACACTCAGTTATTGTCATTTAAAAAGAGAAGTTGTATGGCAGCTACCCGAATCTGTCGTATCATCACAATCAAATTTTACGAAAGTTGTTGCAATAAAGATTGATCATCATTTGCAAAATTTCAGATACCTAGCTTGAAAAGATACTGAGTTATTTCCATATAAAAAAAGAAGTTGTATGGCAGCTACTCGAACCCGGCGGCCGAAAATGCTGGATTTAAATAGCAAAATTAACAATTTTGTAAAAATAACTTAAAAAAAGTTTCAGCCTCCTTTATTTTTTGAGTTATCGTGGGGACGGACGGATGGACGGACGTACATGGCTTAATCGACTCAGAATTCGATTCTGAGCCGATCCATACCTTTGACACTATATCTGGTCCGACTCCTTTAAGGTGTCACAAACGTAATGGTAAATTTATTATACCCTTGAACATAGCAAATACGGGTATAAAAATGTGAAAATAGGACTTTTCTACAATTTTGAGGGGCTGTAAGTCCGGAACCTTATATAAGTAAGCCAACCCGTTAACACACATAAAAATATATTACTGGAACTTTAATTTTTATGTCTTGCCGAAGAAAAATTTGTACAGGTGCTTAAGTTACAGATGCCTAAAAATAGCAAATTTTCAATTTTCCAACCCTAATAGTTGTTAAACAGGGGGTGATACAAAAAAATTTTCTAAGAAAATATACTAATTACAAAAATTTTCCTTTTCTCAAAATTTCAGGTTCCTATCTAAAGGCGTACCGGAGTTATAAAAAAAGAAATTTCATGCAAAATGTGGTTTTCGCATAACAGTAAATTTAAATAGTAAATTACAAAATTACAAAAAATTGCATAATTTTGATATTGCTTTATGGACATAACAAAATTTGCAGTCTTCTAGTGTTTTTAGATTGTAAAACTACTACGCAGAGCCTGAGATATATACATCTGAAAATAGGGCTTTTTTGCAATTTTAGGGTGCTGTGCAACCCTATACAATTAAAAGAAAACTTTAACATATATTACTTAAATATATTACTTGAGCTTTAATTTTTATATCTTGCCGAAATAAAATGTGTACAGGTGTTTAAAAATAAGGAATTTTTTAGTTTTTGACCACATACAGCTCCGAAACGGGGGGCGACGCAAAAATATTTTCTGAAATGACTCATACTTATTTTTAATGATCTAACTCCTCTCAAAATTGCAAGTTTCTAACTTATACTGTTTGGAAGATAGAAGGAATCAAGAATTTTGCAAAATTTGAGTTTCGCATAACGGTAAATTAAGACACCGTATGCCACAGGTATATATTTATTGTATATATACTTTTAAAGCTAATAAAAGCAGTAATCGTTTGGCGTTAGTTTTGTAAATTGAAGAAATACCTTAAACAACTTGTTGAACTTGAAAAAAGTTGTTAATAATAAAATTAATATTTTTATGATATTTATCAACAGTTAAAATTTCATGGCTCTATTTCAAAAGAAATGTGGGGATCTAAAAGTTAGGTGTTCGAGACCTACCCGAAGTTTTGGTCGGATCTCAACCAAAAAAGAATAGGGAATCTACAAATTGTTGTAAGAATATTTTTTTGTTAATTGCAAGACTTTAACTTTCATAGTTTTTGAGTTATCTTGCTGACGGACAGATGGACAGACAAAGTTCAATCAACTTAGAATATTATATTATAACTTAACAATATTATTCGATATGTGGTATGAAATATAATATATATATAAGTTTTAATTTATTAAATAAATATTGAACATTAATATTAGAGAATTATCACTGTATACATCTATGTATGGTTAATTACACTGCAATAAAAACATTTGAACTAAATTTATAAATTTATTATACCCTACACCTAAAGTATAGGGTATATTAACTTTGGTATGGTGTTTGTAACCCCCAAAAGGAAGCGAGTTAGGTATAGACATGTATATATATTCTGAATCAGGATCACCGCCGGAGTCGATTTAGCGATGTCCGTCCGTCCGTCCGTCCGTCCGTCCGTCCGTCCATCCGTACGCACGATAACTCAAAAAATAATGATGCTATCTTGATGAAATTTATATAGTAGGTTACTAATTACAAAAGAAAGGCTAAGTTCGAATCTGGACAAAATCCGTCCATGGGTTCGGATTCTGGAAGCTTCCGAATGATTCCGGGCTTTTGGAGATAATCTCCGCAAACGAGATTATCTCCAAAAGCAACAAAGATAGAACCTTCAAATTTTGTACAATGATGTTTCTTCCCGTTCGATTTATGTCTCTGAAATTTAAGAGGATTTGGTCCATGGGTTTGGGTTTTGGAAGCTTCCGAACGAGCACCAGAGCAAATGAGATTATTTCCAAAACCAACAAAGATAGAACCTTTAAATTTTGTACAATGATGTTCCTTCCCGTTCGATTTATGTCTCTGAAGTTTAAGAGGATTTGGTCCATGGGTTTGGATTTGGAAGCTTCCGAACGAGCCCCAGAACAAATGAGATTATCTCCAAAACCAATAAAGATATAACCTTTACTTTTGGCAGAATGGTGTTCTTTCATGTATGATTTAGGCCTCTGAAATTTAAGAGGATTTGGTCCATGGGTTTGGATTTGGAAGCTTCCGAACGAGCACCAGAGCAAATGAGATTATCTCCAAAACCAACAAAGATATAACCTTTAAATTTGGCAGGGTGGTGTTCTTTCATGTTTTATTTAAGTCTCGGAAATGTGAGAAGATTTGGTCCATGGGTTCGGGTTTTGGAAACTTCCGAACGAGCCCCAGAACAAACGAGATTATCTCCAAAACCAATAAAGATAGAACCTTTAAATTTTTTATAATGATGTTTCTTCCAGTTTGATTTATGTCTCTAAAATTTAAGAGGATGTGGTCCATGGGTTTGGATTTTGGAAGCTTCCGAACGAGCCCCAGAGCAGATGAGATTATCTCCAAAAACAACAAATATATAACCTTTAAATTTGGCCGAATGGTCTTTTTTCATGTTTGATTTAAGTCTCTGAAATTTGAGAGGATTTGGCCATGGGTTTAAATTTGAAAGAATTTGAACCGTGGATTCGAATTTTGGAAGCTTCCGAACGAGCCGCAGAGCAAATGAGATTATATCCAATACGAACAAAGGTAGAACCTTTGAATTTGGTACAATGGTGTTCTTTCGTGTTTGATTTATGTCTCTGAAATTTAAGAGGATTTGGTCCATGGGTTTGGTTTTGGAAGCTTCCGAACGAGCCACAGAGCAAATGAGATTATCTCCAAAACCAATAAAGATATAACCTTTACTTTTGGCATAATGGTGTTCTTTCATGTATGATTTAGGCCTCTGAAATTTGAGAGGATTTGGTCCTTGGGTTCAGATTTTGAAAGCTTCCGAACGAGCCTCAGAGCAAATGATATTATCTCCAAATGCAACAAAGATATAACCTTTAAATTAGGCAGAATGGTGTTCCTTCATGTTTGATTTATGTTTCTGAAATTTGTGAGGATTTGGTCCATGGGTTGAAATCTTGGAAGCTTCCGGACGAGCCCCAGAGCAAACGAGTATATCTCCACAACCAACAAAGATAGAACTTTTATTTTTAGTACAAAGGTGTTCTGTTATGTTTCCTTTTCTGTAAAATTGGAAACTGACATTTGAAAGAATTTGAA
This sequence comes from Poecilobothrus nobilitatus, assembly GCA_947095535.1. Lineage (NCBI taxonomy): Eukaryota > Metazoa > Arthropoda > Insecta > Diptera > Dolichopodidae > Poecilobothrus > Poecilobothrus nobilitatus. Next base: position 91,802,909 of record OX352772.1, read on the forward strand.
CCATGGGTTCGTATTTAGGAAACTTCCGGACGAGCACAAGAGCAACGAGCATATCTCCAAAACCAACAAAAGTAGAACCTTTAAATTTAATAGAATGGTATTCTGGCAAGTTTTCTTTATGTTCCTGAGATGGATTCGATGAATTGGAGTGGCAATTCGGGTAGCTGACACAAACATCCCAAGGACTACCAATCTTCGAAAATAATTAAGATAGAAATTTAAAGTTTTATACAAGGGTGTCAAGCGTATCCCAAGCGGATGCCTCTTTTACGTTCTTGAAATTCGAGTTGAATAAGACAGAAAAGGGAAGAAGTTCAAGCAGCTGCCAAAAACACTTATGGATTTTTAATTTAATTCGAATTATTCAGGTGTAGGGTATTAATAAGTCGGTTGCATCGACTTACTGTTACATTTACTTGTTTTAAAATAATTTAACTTAAAATAAGAACTTAATATACGTATAAATGATGTTATTTTAATTATTAAAATTAGTAATAATCTGATTTAGTAAACTGAATTTGCAAACAATAAACAAACACACGCGATTGTACAACTGAATTGTGATGCCATTGTCGAAAATATTGAGAAATACAAAATTTTAATGATCCAAATAGTGTTAGCATATATGCAATATCGTAATCGAAATTTATAATAAATAATAAGTAATAAAAATTCAAATTAATCTGATTAGAATTTACATAATAAAATAAATAAACCTTCAAATCAACATTTTCATCATTATTAATTTGAGCATTTTTTATCTTGTTTTAATGGAGCAGTGATTTCATAAAAGGTGAAAGCTAACCAGTTTCTGTAATTACATCATAATTGATTAAATTACATTGTGCTCAACATAAATATCTTCTTCAAATTCTAATTTGGAATTCCTGATTTGCATTGAATTATGGTCGCCAACAACAATATAATGAAACTTCGCTCAAATAGCACCTCAACTCTATCTAAATCCCCATTGTTCATTGGGAAATCAACTGTGGATAAAAATCAAACGATTATCCAATCGTTTTGACTCGATTGAAAATGCTATCAAGGTAACTATCGAAGAAAAGCTGAGTGACATGGAAATTCGTATTAATAAAAAACTTGATGATACTTGATGATAGGCGTTTAACCCCTTGACACTACCATAGAGGATATTAACGTAAAGGTTGCCAACTTAGAGAAATCGCTATAAGAAAAAATTTAAGCAAAATCAATATCTAACATCAATACCATGTCTAGTAAATTTGATAGACTTGAAACTGACTTAAATAAACATATCAGTTTGGCTGCTGCTTATCGTTCTTCAAACTAAAAATGATCTCAATACTAGAATTACCATGCTTGAAAAATCGTCACACCACGCCGATCTTCTTATAAATGGTGTGCCACGTACCGAGGAAGAAAGCATGGTCAGTGTGTTTAAAAAAACTTCAGACGCCAATGGATTTCAAGCCAATTTTTCAAGTGTTAACTACATATTCCGCATGTCAAACAGAGTTGGTACGACTATTGTTAAGTTTTTTGGAAGCAGTAATAGAGGCGCATTTTTTAATAAGTATTTAGCGTTTAAAACTTTGAAAGTTTTTTGATTTTCCTGGTTCTAATCGTATTTACATCAATGAAAGTCTTCCTCCTTTATCCTTAAAGTTGTTTCGCCTAGCTTTTAAAATGAAAAACGATGGTTGGCTGCATAAAGTAACTACATGGAAAGGAGAAGTTTATATTCAAAAAACTAAAAATGGACAAATTACTAAAATAACATATCAAGATCAGTTGATAACCAGTCATGAGTCAAACGAGTCAGTGTGAATTTTTTTTTTTTTGCACCAATTACTTCCTATAATCTGCTTTTTTATAAATATTTGTTTTTATTAATTCTTTAGTAAATTTTTATTTTTGTATAACTTTTTTTTTTTTTTTTAATTTTTTCAAAATTAACTATTAACTATTAATTATGTTTATTAATTCAACTTTTTTTTTTGTTTTTTTTGTTTTTGTGGTTTTTGCTTATTACTTCATAATTTTTACTAATCTTCAGATTTAATTCTATAATTTTACACCGAGATTTCTTTATCGTATTTTTCTTTACTTTATTTTATTTTTTTTCTCTATTTCTGCGTATTCATTGCGAAGCTCAGATGATTCTCCATGAGCAATTTAACACTATTAATGTTCAGTCGAGACTGGATGATATTTCTTTAATACCCAATATTATACTAAAATCCGCATTTAAACACTCGTACTCGCTCAATTTAGTTCACATCAATGCTAGGAGTTTATTTCTTAAAATTAATGTACTTCGTTCAGTTTTATTAAAAACTAAAGTGCACATTATAATTGTATCAGAAACATGACTCGATCCCGACACTCCTTCGCAATGTGTAAAAATACCTGGCTTAAGCTGTACCGAAACGATAGGTCAAAACTTAATCTGGCTGGTCGTTGGATTCGTGGAGGTGGAGTTGCCTTCTATGTTCGTTGTGGTATCCCAGTGAAAAATATGGCTTTTGGTATCCTAGTGAAAAATCTGGTCAAACTGATGATGTTGAATGTATGTTATTAGAAATAAAAACAAAAAAGCACTTACTGTTATTAAGTGAAGTTTACTTTCCATATCCGATTCTTGCTCGTTTATAGCCGTTCAATACAAGAGAGCTCAATACATTGAGCCCTAAGTATGATAACATAATGATTGGAGGTGATTTCAACATAGATAAGCTTGATAGTAATGCTCGGCTAAGATCCAGATTTCTTCAAAAGCTAAACAGTTTATCCCTCAGTGTTGTTAACAAGGGTATTCCGACACGTTTTGAGGGTACTCGGTCTTCGCTATTAGATTATTTTTTAATTGCAAGTAATAAAGAGCAAAATGTCTTAGGATGCGGCAGGTATCAGTTCCGAGTATCTCAGGTCATGATTTATTATATATTTCGTACAAAGCTAATACATCTATAAGCACTGGAAAAATTACATTTCGTGATTATAAACGCTGTAACGTTAACAACCTTTTAGAACATGCAGCGCAAATATCATTTAATTCGATTTACAGCTATTCGGATATTAATTCAAAAGTAGTGCATCTAAATAAATGCGTTTCTGATCTTTTTAAACAACGTGTTCCACTTTGAACTGTAAAACCGCGCGATGATGATATTCCGTATTTTGCCCTACAATAACTAATCTATCATCAGAGAGGGACGTAAAATTTGCAGAATGGAAACGATAACAAACTGATGTAAATCGTAACATGTTTACCACACTTCGAAACAAAGTATCTCTACTAATTCGCCAGGCGCGCCGAAAATACTTTGCGGTTGAACTCAAATTTACCATCTGCAGATTTCTGGAAAATGCTTTAAAATTAGGGTTAAGTAAATCTCAGGACAGGGATGACATTAACCTAGACCATAATGAGTTAAATACAAATTATTTATGTAACAGAGTTCAATTTGTAAATCTAAGAGGGAACAGCTCTGATCAGTTAACTCTTAAATGCGAAGTACGCCAAGGTTCCATACTGGATTTTCTTTTATATATTTTCGTTATTTATAAATGATTTACTTGAATGTCTGAACAAGTCGGAGTGTAGGTTGTATGCTGATGATGCACAGCTGTTGATGGATTGTAATATACACCAACTTTCTGCGACTGTTGGCATATTGAATGATGAACTAGATACAATTTATTATTGAGCATTATCTAATCGCCTCAAACTAAAACCTGTTAAGTCACAGGCTATGATGATCTATTCACATGAGATTTATACACCTCAACTGCCTGCTCTTAAAATAAATCAGATCATATTTTGCTAATCACGAACAAAACTTACTCTTTTCTTCGCAAACTTTAAAAAAGTTTCCCTTTAGTTCCCTCAAGACTAAATGCAGACTTATTAAAACTTTGGTATTGCCACATTTCTTATATTGTGATGTTGTGTTTTCTTCTATGAGTGTCGTCGAGAAGAATAAACTTAACATTATTTTCAATGCATGCACAAGGTATGTCTCTAATCGTCTACGTTTTGATAGGATTTCTGATGTATCTAAATGTATACTAAACTGTACTTTTAATAATTATATGAATTTTAAATATCTTTCTTTTCTGTATAGGCTAATAAACAATAAATGCCCTACGTATTTATATAGCAAAATTGGTTTTGAGAGATCAGCTAGATCTTGTCAAATCAATATACCCAGACACTTAAGTAGAACGAGACATTTATCTTTTTTTTTAAAAATACCTTCTCTATGGAATTTCCTACCAATCAATATTAGGCGAGCTCAAACACATAAGTAATAAGTAACTCATTTGCTTTGTTTTAATTTTATGAATTATTTTTATTTGCTGTCAATATTTTAAATTTGACATTACTATCTTATTATGTTCTTTTGTATTTCTATTTAAACGCTCGTGAAATATATTTTATTATTAAATTATGTTTGTTAATCAGTATCTCCAACATATATCCACTGTATAGACTTACCGTCTAAGGGTATATTGATAAATGAAATGAAATAAATAAATAAATATTTTTTTCTTTGTTTTTTGTAATATTTTCAGGAAGAAGTTTTGTTGCGCTATGTTTTGTTGAATTATATTCCTTTATTAAAAACTGCACAATAGGTAACCATTTATAATTTCCGTCTAAACTAAAATGTTTCCAATTTACAACAATTAAATTTGTGATAATGATTGATTGATCTTTCTTTTATTCAGTTTTGAAATTGTCAATTAAAAAATAACTTACCTTGATCAAAGTGAACATTTTTTGGTATGACTTTAGCTCTAATAATAATTGATTTTAAGGCATTTAAAACATCTTTAGCATTTTTTGTTTTAACAGGTTTAGCACAGGCATATTTAGAAAAAGTGGCAATGGTCTTTAATTTATATTTATTACCGTTATTAAACTTTACACAAGGTATCATTTCTACTAAATCAATTTGCCACGTGTCATTTATTCGTTTTTGTTTGAATTTTCTTCTAGGAAATTAACGTCTTGCCTGCCTATGAATTTCAGTTACTATTTGGGCTCTTGCCATTTTATTTATATTAAACAATTATGTCAACTAATTTTTAAAATGTTGAAAGTATTAAGATCATATTTATTATATATAAAATAGACCACGACATGATTTAAACTAACCGTTTACCTGAATCTATTTTACTTCTATACTTTTAAACATGAGTGGTATAAGCGGGATGTTACTTGTAATTTTAATTCATTTCCATTCTGTCTTTTATTCAACAAAACACTAAATACGCAAACTGATTTATAACTGAAACTAACTTCTTCTTTGTTAATACTTGTCCGTTCGTTTATTTTAATCCATTTTGAAAATTATATTTTATATCTTTTATTGTCTGCTCATTGAGTTTTTTGTTAAATTCCTAATAAAATTTATTTGATTCATGATATTTTATTTTATTTGAAGCTTCAAATGACTCACAGTCAAATCTAACAGAAATTTCTAATGTAAGACACTTATTGAAAAAATTATGTAATTTTCAATAAATTTGTATTTTGACCTAGTTCCACCATTACCTTAATTTTACGAAAAACTGTTTATATTGTTTTTAATATTTATACGTTTAGGAACACAACTTTGTAATTAGTTGTATTTTTTTTAAACATATTTCGAAAGGTTTTTAGAATAAATTTTTCGTTTCTAGTTGATTTACGTTATTAAATTTTTTTAAACCACATTCTATAGTACGTGTAAATACGTTAAACCACACAATCTATACTACGTGTAAATACAACAATATTGTTTACAAACATCCGAAAGGTTAATTTCTAACTGTTTCTCATTAAAAACTATTCATTGGATATTTAAGTAACTCAATATTTCTAATTTATCAGCTTTTTTAACAAACGTATTAAAATATTCAATACAGCCATATTTTAGAATATACATAGCTAATTAATGGGTTCCTGGATCTTTTGCTTTACCAGTATTTACAATTAAAAAGTTTGTTTTTTATTTAATTATTTTGGGGAGTTCACCTAAAGCAAAAACTCCTTTAAAAATTTTCTTGTGTGTTTGTTACTTTTTAATACCCTGCTTATTTCTACGGTGTTCATTAATGAAATTGACGCAAGTCATATATTTTGGTTGATTCTTTAATGTAGTTCGATAAAAGCTCTTTCTTATATTTTTTAATTGATAAAATTGGTTAAATTAAAAATAATAACATCAAATTTTTCTGGTATTTAACAGAAATCGTTATTTATTTTATCATTCTACACAGTTCCAAAAGAATAATTTTCAAAATTATCTCTTACAAAATCTCTAGTTGGAAATTTATAACTAAGCTCTTTTACAATCTTTTTACAATCTTTCTTTAATAACAACTATGCAAATATCTTTCGCAAACAAGTTATTATTCTCACCCCAACAAAATGTTACATCCAAAAGTGCATAAGATAGTGACATTTTGTCAATTATTCATTCTTACTTTTATGTAAGCTATTATTTATATATAGGTTTATGAATATATTTCGATTTTTATCAATTTGTAAGCTTGCATCACATTCTCCATAAACAATAGCAGTTAGTGTTGGTGGTATAAAGAATATATACCTCTTTATACCTAGCTGGTATAAAGAATCCAATGCTAAACAGAAATGAGAATGAGAAAAGTGTACTATACACTCCAGTGTGGCAATTATTTTCTTCCGAAAAATTAGTATGAATTGCTGAATTGGGCTCTTGAATTCATTTATGTTTAATATAAATCAAAGTGTTTCAAATTGTAGGAGTTTTTGATATTTTTCTAGAGGTAATCTGCATTTTCTGTCGTACAAATCTGGAAGTTCTACTACATTGCTATTTTGGTAAAATTTTTGTTATTGTTTTGAACCACTATTATCTGATTCTGTTATATTTGACTTATCTAATTTTCATCCAGCCATTCTAAATGTGCTGTAGCGACATCTGTACCGTAATTTAATGATGATTAAATATAAGCTTTGTAATGATAATTAGCATCTGATGGAGATATATTCTTTCAAATTGGTTGAACGTTGCATTGTTTAATGAATTTAACATATTATTACTGCCCTTGAATGTTGTATAACAGTTCCATCAGTTTTAAAAGAGTCAAACTAGTTTTTACAATTTATTTTACAACAGGTAAACAAAAATTAAAAGTATGCACAATATTTTTAAAATTCATGTGTATGTACTAACTTAATATACATAAACCATATGTAGTACCTTCAACAATTTAAGAACAATAATGAGAAACAACACATATCCTAAAAATAACATATTTTTTTTAATTTTTATTATTTCACATCTTGATAAAAGTGTCTCCTATAAATATTTTTCTTATCCATAAATAAAATAAATTTTTTTTCGTTTCTTTTATATTTTCTATTACCTTTATACAGGGTGGGCTAACTTCGACAGACCGATTTAGAATGATTATATTTTTTTTATTTTATAGTTATTGTATTTTTATTTTATTCTTCTTCTTCTTCTTTTGGTTCTACAGCTCGATGTGAGCTTTGGCCTTCTTCATAACATCTCTCCATGCATCACGATCTTGAGCAACATTTTTCCAATTTATAATTTGCAACACTCGAGCGTCGTTTTCAATATTATTGAGCCATCTGTAGTTCTTCTTAGATAGATTTGATATTGAAAGCTCTCTTTTGCGCCCGGCTTTCACTCATTCGCATCATATACCCGGCTCTTAGGTTATTTTCCTCTGCTACAGTTAACGTCCATATTTCGCATCCATATGTAACTACTGGTCGGATTATAGTTTTGTATATATGAGACTTGTTTGCCTTGACAACAATTTGAACTGTAACAACTTTTTATTTCCAAAGTACCTCCTATTACCAGCCTGTATTCTCTCCCATATGGAGAGATGCATACTGTTGTTGCTGCAAACTGTTGCCCCTAGATACGCGAAGCTTGAAACCCCTTCAAAATTGTACTCGCGGATTGTTATGTTTTGAGGACTTCTTCTGTGTTCTTCTCTTGCCATTTTTAAGAATTTTGTCTTCCTTTCTTTTATTTCCAAGCCATTTTTTTTATTTCTCGTTCAATTTCAGTGAACGCTTCAACCATGTTTTTATAGCTTCTAGATATGATAGCAACATCATCAGTGTACTCCTGTACCTGATATGCTTTGTTAAATATATTTTCTTCTTTACCTACTTTTTCTATTGCATAATTTAATAACATATTAAATAACAATGCAGATAGTGCGTCCCCCTGTCTAACTCCGCTGCTGATTTCAAACTCTTCTGAAATTTGGTCCTGAATCAAAACTTTGGCTTTTGTGTTTTCCACTGTCATCATAGCCGTTCATTATGGCCATTATTATATTTATCAAACTTTCCGCCAGTGGTTTCATTCTTTCATTTACGTTTGATAGTATTTTTTATGCCGTGTTGAGTAACGTAATACCTCTATAATTTGCGCAATTCATTTTATCCCCTTTTTTATATCAGACCTGTATTCCATTTTTCAGGCATGGTCTCTTGGCACCATATTGCACATATTACATTATGTAGGTTCTGCTGCAATGTTGTACCTGCTGCTTTTAGGAGCTCAGAGATTATTTTGTCTTCCCCCGGGTCTTTGTTATATGCTGCACTGTTTCTTGGTATTGTGGTGGTACAACATTAATATAAACAGTATGTGTATTATAAGATGTTGATTCTTCTTCTTCTTGGTGCTTATTTAATAACTCGTTAAAATATTCGAACCACCTTTTTATTGCATCATTATTTTCCCTTCTTTATCTTTGCAAGCACTAATTCTTGGCTGTTATCCTCTAGTTTCTCTTTGAATGTTTTTATGTTATTTAGACTTTGTTCATGTCGAATTTGTTCTATTATTTTTTTCATCATTTGTATAGACTTGTATACAATAAATCCGGAACCATAGCTTCCAGAGCTGTCGTCACTTCCACTATTACATACTAAGTGTGTATATTTTTTATTATTCCTTTACTTTTCCACCTATTTCTTGTAAGACAGCTATATCGATTTTATATTTTAGAATTTCGATGGTTATTTCCTGCATTTTTCCTGACTGTAGTTTTTCCTGACATAGTTCTTACATTCCATGTTGCAAGTTTCAAATCATATTCCTTTATTCGCCACCGGTTTCTGTTACCATTAAAATCATCATTTTGTATCCGAGGCTGTTCTGAAGATTCCAAAACATTTCTGTTTTCCAATGTGGAGCTGTTAACCAGCACGATCAACCGCCAATTTGGAGGAGCAAGTATTTCATTTCGGAATTTCTGTCTCTTAGCCTTTGGGGCTCCAACCCCACGAGTAAAAGGCAGCACCAAACTGGAAATTACTTAGAAAAACTGCTCTGCATGAAGCAGTCTGGGGAGCTTTGCTACCAGGCCTTCTCTACAAAACAGCTCTCTACTCTCTGCATGGGCTATCTATTGGCCTGATGTCATCAGTTACCAGGTGGGACCACGAGGAGGTTAGTAGCAACGATTTCCATCCTCATTTTTATTTTATTGTAGCCCTAAAATCGACAATCAAAATTACCGACTACAAAAAAACGAATTAATAACAGCTGCAATGAACTCCAAAACAATAAAGGAATATCAGAAATAATATAAATGAAATTATAAGCAACAAAAAATAACTCGACAACTGAGAAAAAAATTAAAAACGAAGAAAATAGATGGATTAATGAAGGAATTGTCCAAACAATAAAAGAGACAAGCAATTGGTAGTTAGAAAACGGCGAAACAATCGCGATGCCATATCTAATTATAAAGAAGCGAAAAATATAGAAAAATGGAAAAGATTTTTTAGCACATTTCCAAAAACATTTTTAAAAAATGTCTGTTCGTCCGTCTGTTTACAAAACTTCTACAAAGAAATTTTAACCATCTCATCAAAAAATTAATGTTGAAAAAATTAAAACTTTTTTGTGTAGCCCCATGCAATACGGAGCTACAGCCCTAATACTTTGAAAAAGCTTTTTCTGTTTATAAAACTTCTACAACATTAAAACTATAGCCCCTCAAACTTTGAAAAAGCTCTATTTTCAAAGGTGTATATCTCATGTTCTGCTTAACATTTTTTCAATTTAAAAACGTCATTCGAGACTTGTACTGTGTTTTAAGGTACTCGTTTGCTAAACATAAATCCGTTGTAAGGAAAAACACTAAATTAATGCACTACAGTTATAAATTCTTCTTAGCACTCAGATTCTAGTATAATACAAGTAAATGCTTATAAATTTCTTTAAATGTACTTTTTTATTTAATTATATTCAATTTATAATTTTCGGTGACCATTAAACAATTTAATTGCTCTACAACTCTAAAATCATTCCTCATTACTTTTTTACATACATATTTCAACAGCAAGGTATTTAGAGTAGTAGGGGCTCGCCGAATTTCCCGTTAAACAAATTATTGGAACTCTGCTTTAGAATCCAATTCTAATATCCCCAGTCTTTATATTTTTACTTACATATTTAAAAAAGAAACTTTTAAAATAATGTGGGCTGCCGCCAACAAACCCCTGCTAAACAAATTATTGAAAGCCTGAAATCGTAAAAACACGAGATTTATTTGAGACACGAGATTTTGATACACGAGTTTTCGATATGCTCCCTTTATAAATACATTATAATATATAAATATAGTTTTAATTAAATTATCACTAAAATTCATTGAACGTAATACTTTTGTAAAGAAATCTTGACCTTTAAAATCCCGCATATACATTAATATAAATATTTTGGAAAAAGAAATATCCTAAATTTTAAACCAACTTTAAAACCCCTCCTATTTGAAAATCTCGCACATACATTTAAATTCTGGAAAAAGCGTGTAACACTGTTTTTAAATCAAAATCTAAAATCCGGCTTAATTCAGAATCTCGCATATAGATATATATAAATATTCCAGAAAAAAGGATCTTGATGTGAAATTTTTTTTGTTGAAAAACTTTTAATTTTGTTAAATTTTTATTTCAAGATTAAAATATTTTAAAAATATTTTATTTCAAGATTAAATTCAAGATTTGTTTTTCAAGAAATTTTTTTTCACGATTTATTTTTCAGGAAAATGGCGTGCTCCCATTTTCAAACCTACTTAACGGCTAAAGAATAATAATTGTGATATTTCTTTAATTTCTTATTAAACTTATTTGCATTTAGATATTATATCTGAACTGTTATAATATGATTTAATAAAATTACACTAACAAATTTCATTATGTTAAAATAATATGATCACCTGTGCCTATATATACACACAAATTGCAATCACAAAACAAAATTTCTATTTTTCTAAAAAATATAATATCATTAATTGAACAAATTCAAAACAAAAAATAAACAAATCTTCAGTATTAAAATGTACTCTTTCACAAATATGAAAAAATACAGGAAACTTTACCAAATTTGAAAAGGCTGAAAATGATTGGTGGTTGATCTTTATTCAGCATGTGGTGATTTATGGTGATTTATATTAAATTAAAAGATTCCCAAGTATTTAGATGTTGAGATTTGTACACTGTTATTAAGATGAATCTAGATAATTATTGTGTTGTATTATATGATGAGCAATAGCGGATTTATCCATAAAATTATTTATTTCCCTAAAGTGATCATTGTGTCGTTCTTCTAATTTTCTCCTAGTTTGGCCAATATAAATTTTTTGGCAATTTAAACATTTTTCGCATAAGCACATTTAAAAAAACTTATAAGCATATATTTTTTGTGTATTTTTTTAAAAAATGAAATTGCAGATCCAAAAAGGAAAATTACGACTTTTTAGTATAATGCACTTCAGTTTAACGACAACAATGTTCGCGTATGCAAATAAGATATCATGCAGGCAACTGAACCAAGTTCAAGCTGAAAAGCGCCACTGACAACACAATAGCTAACCTATATCAAGAAAACAATAGTTGCTCATCTGATTGCTTTGTTATTAAGCGAGATAGCGAATTTTAATACTTAGGAATAATTATCGATCAAAATCTAAATTGGTTTAATTATACACGTTACATAATAAAATATTTAAGATCAACTCTTCGCAGATTTTATAATTCATGTAAACTTTGTTCCCTAAGAATACTAGAATGATTTACTTTGGTTTATTGCGTTCGAATATACAACATGGTATATGTCGTTGAAAATAAATTATTGTCCTACAGAAATATATGACAAAGATAAGAGACACCGCAGCGTTGAACTATTACAAGAATTAAAAATTTTATCGATCAATTCTCATAGAATGTTAATCGTTCTAATTTTAGAACTATGACTTATCGGAACTCATATTCCGTTGTTTTATGTAGATTATACAAAAAATTCCGTTATCAATAAAATCTATCCACAACAAAAAGATGCTCCTGAAGAAATTAAAAGTATTAAATATCAGACATGAAAAAATAGAGATCTTGCTAAGAGTTGAATCTATGCCCATTAGATGTACTACAGAAAGCTTTTTTTTTTCGTTAATTTTTTTTTTTTTGTAAAACATAAATAATGTTTTTTACCTTTTTACCTATTTTGTTAAAATTTTCAGTATTCATGCATAATTAATAGGGTTTCTCTTAAATGAACTTCTTATATTTTTTAAATTCTTATTTGATCTGACCAATGGTACATTGCGTAAGTCACCGCTCTTTCAGGCAAAAGGTCTCGGGTTCAAACCCCAGTCAGGTCAAAAAATAATATATAAAATATAATAAAATAATGTAAACAAAATAATAAATGTAATTATAATAGAATAAATGTTATCCTTTTTGATTTTGTTTTGATTTATTAATTGTTATGGAATAACTAATCTCATTTTTTTTTTTTATTTATTTTATTCAAACCAAAGCAAGGTCGTTTCAAAAATTCTTAAAATTAAGATTATATTTATTATTATACAATATAAAAAATAACTTATTTTTATCACTTAGAACTAAAACAAAAAAAAAAATTTTAATTTAATTTTTTCTTTTTTTATAAGCTAAATTTAAAAATAAGGTATGAGAAAGCTTAATTAGCAAAAAATAAATTAATTACATACAGCGATAAGCAATAAAATGTATGTATATACATATATAGTTATATATGGATTATAACTTTATAACTGCAACCTCGTACACTATAAATTTATAAATTCCTTCTTTTCATTTAAATTATATAAGCTAATTTCAACAATAATTTTAATTTGATTATTGTTGTATTTAATAAATATCACAGAATGTTTATTATGCATTTTGTGTACAGTTATCTTTTAAGTTTTAAGTATGTACAAGTACAGTAATTATAATAAATATATAAATAGGAAATATAAAAAATCAATCTATATAAAACCATCTAAGAAGAATCTTTTATTGAATGATATAACTATACACATTTGTATACTAATATTCATAATAAAAAAACATAATTTGATATCTTAATCTTAAGTATAAAGATTAAATTTACTATATCATAAGTATAAACAAATTTTTATTATTTAAAAGCGTTAAATCACAATTTGTAAAAAGAAAAAAAAAAAAAAAAATCACATATTATGTAATAAGATACATGGAACTCTTGATAAAAAAAACAATCAATAGACCTAGTAGGTGACCTCACACTGTGAGTACATTGCTATGAAGCCTTGCCCAAATCCGAAAAAGCTTTGATGGATCTACTTTGCTATGAGAAAATACCTGAAGGAGAATAAAATTTTGTATTTGCAAAATAAATCTGAAAACGTGAAAAATAACGGAATCTAAAAAATTTAAAAATGAAAAACATAAAAATTTTAAATGAAAAATTATAAACTTAATTTTATTTTTCTTTTATTCTTTTATTTATTATTCTTAGTTTACATTTCTTTTGGAAATAGCGCAATCAATGCCATATTCATTCTTTATATGTGCCATATTTTCAAACCATATTTGCTTTATAATGCCATATTTTCACACCTGTTTTTTTCCTTCATCTTGATTTTTTTTTTATTAACCAGTTGACATTCAAATTTACTACCAAGAAAAAATCCTTCAAAATAACATTTAATAGTACAAAAAAACAACATCTCATTTTTCTACACCTGTTCTTAAATTTATTGTACTAATAAAAACTTTTTAAATTCTTATTATTTACAATAATCTATGTTAGTCACTTGCACTTACATTGCACAATAACATCACTTGCACTTACTTGTTCTACATTAACCAGTTGACCAGATTTTACACTTCTTTGTATATTACGCATTTTTGTTTGTCTAGAATTAAACACCGATAATGAATTATTTCCATAATATTCCAATTGTTAGACATTGTTAGGTAAACTTTTGGGTATCATCAAAAATTTACATATATCGAGGTCGAAGTCTCTTAAGAGTCTTGGTAAATCTCCTGTAAATATTATTTCGAAATCTAGAATACTTCATTTTATTTTTATTATTTTATTATACGGTCTCTCCCCTTCATTGTCATTAGAGATTTCAAATTCTTCATGGTTGTTGTAAAGTGTCGTTTTAATCGTCTTCATAATTTCACCATTATTATCTTCAATAAAGATGTCTAGGTCCTCAAAATGATGTGTTGCATTTGCCATGTACGCTGGGAAAGCACCTAAGAAATATAAATATATATATGCATTTTATAAATAAAAATTTTATTTGTTAATTCTTACCTGAACTTTGTTTTTTCATATTAAAAACTTTGACCGACACTGACTAGTTAGTTGTTAATATACATAAAAAAAAAGAAAATATATAAAGAACATAAAAGCATTGAATTGGATTCGATCTTCGATAACATTTACAAATACGTTGAACAGATTACAAACATAATCAAATTACAAATAAATAAATATGTATGAATTTATGTGGAATATTGATCAGAATAGTATTTATAAAACGAAATAATTTTCTTGGCAGAGTTTTTCGTCGTTGTATATTATTCGCTCAATATCATGAATTTTTTTAATTAATTTAAAAACCTTTGTACAGTAATATTTACAAGAGTATAATTAAAATGTTAAAAATGTTAGCATTATTTATACGAAGCAACCAATATATATGAAAGAAATTTTGTTGAATAATATTACTTATAATTAAATACTTTATATGATAAAATGCAGTATTTTTCACATATTTTCTTCACAATTTTTCTGTAAAATTGAAAAATTAACGACAATATATGGAACTCGTTTTGCTCTTTGTCCTTGGGCTTACGACAACTTGTCATCTAGACCGGATACATGTAACTATAGCTCTATAAAAAATTGAATTGAATTGAAAATTGAATTTGAAAAATCTGAGTAAATAGTACAAGTAAATATATGGAAATACATAGACCACCCAGACGAAACTTTCGTCGAAGTAAATTGATTCAAAAAGGTTTAAACGATACAAAGCAAATCGATTTAGTAAAAATGATTCCATATCCAAAATTTAACAAAGGAAATATATATTTATGAACTGTAATAGACATCTTTTCGAAATATGCTTATGCTGAACCAATTAAAACTAAAAATGGGAAACATTTTAAACGGGCTGGAACTCTTCCAAAAAATATTCAATCTGACCAAGGTAAAGCGTTTTTCAACAATGAATTTAGAAAACTTATGTAAAAAAAAATTAATCATTATCATACATATTCTGAAATGAAAGCTTCAATAGTAGAACATTTTAACCGTACTTTAAAAAATTCAATGGGGAAGCAGTTTAGTTTTCAGCGTAATTATAAATGGATATCTGTTTTACCCTCACTTATTGAGAAATACAACTCAACATATCATCGTACAATTAAACTTCAACCTAAAAAAATTACATAGAAAAATGAAAAATTACTATTAAATTAAAAGTGTCTACAATAAATTAAAAGTGTTTCGTAAAGCAAAATATAAAGTTGGAGATTATGTTCGTATAAACAAATTTAAAGGTATTTTTGCAAAGGTTATCAACCCAACTGGTCAACAGAAATATTTACAATTGCAAAATGAAAAGAACTGACCCAATAACATACAATTTATTTGATTGTAAATGACAATTTAATTGATTGACACAAATAATCCAATAACCGGTTCTTTTTATGAGACTAAATTAACACCAAAGAATAGGAAATCAAGTTTTAGTTAGATTGGTTTTGATAAAAAGTATTTTTATTTTAGTAAAGTCAATAATATGATTTTAATAAAATACATTTATCTCAAAAAGGTTTTTTTCATTTTGCATGTATTTAATTCTGTAATCAAATCAAGTTCATGATTAAGTTCATTATCCATTTTAGTCAAGATTTTATACATGCAACCGCATAAACTACATCTGTTCCATGTTTTATATTAAAAAAAAATTAAAATAGCTTGAAACAATCAAGTTAAAATGATTTTAATTAACATTTTTTATTTTTTATCGCAAAACCATAACCATTCACTACATACTATAGGATATTTTTGATAATTTCATAACACTACATCTTTCCAATATAATATAGTCTATTCAAAATCTAAGATCGTTGATACATACTAAATTTTCCACTTAAACTCAAGACTAAATTACGATTCCTCAAAAATAATAAATTTTGAAAAAATTAGGAAATGATTTTAACAAATGACAAGGATGGTATTTGCATTTTATCAAAAAATTTTAGAAGAACAGCAGAACACCAAGTTATTACTGTACCTGAAATAAAAACATATAATATAATCTGAAAAACGAAAATTTAATAAAGATTATTCTTTTGTAACTATTGGTTTTGTAAAAAAAAATAAAAAGTAGAGTTTAAAGTTATTTTGTTTTTTATTAAAAATTTTACAAGTAAGTCAGTAAACATGTACCAAATTTTTTCTTTCAAAGATCATTAATTTTGATAAAGATCCCAATTCTTGAGTAAATAAAAACTAGTAGAACGTTTTAACCGTATTTTAAAAAATGCAATGTGGAAGTAGTTTAGTTTTCAAGGTAATTATAAATGGATATCTATTTTACCCTCACTTATTGAGAAATACAACTCAACATATCATCGTACAATTAAACTTCAACCTAAAAAAGTTACAAAAGCAAACGAGAAATATATTTTGAAGAACATTTACATGCAACCGAAATTTTATCATAAAGCAAAATACAAAGTTGGAGATTATGTACGCATAAGTAAATACAAAGGAAACTTTGAAAAAGGTTATCAGCCAAACTGGTCAATAGAAATATTTACAATTAAAGAAGTATACAGAATCGTTCCCTACCTCTGAATTTTTATATAGAGATAGGGAACCATTTAACAAATAATGAATTTCAAAACAATTTTAATATATTATATCTCAATATGCAGAGTCTTTGTAATAAATTAAATGATTTAGAATTACTCATAAGTTCATATAAATATGATATCCATGTCGTAGTTTAGTCAGAAATTGGGTTACGTCAAGCGGAAAATAAATTTTTTAACCTACCAGGTTAGAACGCATATTTTTCTAATAGAAAAAGTTCATATGGAGGTGTTGCAAATTATGTGAGTGAAAAATTGTATAGTACTTTAATTGTAGAGGAAGAATTTCTAGAATCAAATATAATAGGTGTCAACTCATTAAAAAATATTTTCGGTATATATAGATCTCACAATACTATCCTTTCAGATTTTCTCCTTAAACTGGACGAAATAACAAGCAAGTATTCTAACTCTATATTTCTAGGAGACATTAATATGAACTTATTAAACTTAAACAATAGTGACATAAGGGATTATATTAGTGTCTTACTTAGTAATGATTTTGTAATATATAATAATAAACATGAAAAATACGCAAAAAGAATTGGCACAACTTCTAAAACCATAATTGATCATTTTATAACAGATATGGTTAAATTAAAATACTTCTTTTATATTTTAAATACGTCTCTCTCTCATCATCAACGTTTTTTTATAAGTATTGATCAAAAACCTGTCAAAGAACAGGAACGAAAATTTAAAAAAATTCTAATCTATAACAGTATTGATAGAGATAAAATTTGGTCTAATTTAGAATCCTATACTAATTTCGATGACTTCGTATCTGATCTTAATCTGATTTTAATAGAAAACAATACACAAGTTAGTAACTTTGATTCAAGGAAAAAAAAAGCATGGATAACAAATGAAATTATAAGCAAAATTAAAATCCGAGAATCATTGTATAAATACTCAAAAAAATACCCAAATGATATCCATGTTAAAAAGCTATATAAAGATATTAAAGCGGAAGTTAAAAATCTAATCGCTGTAACTAAAAAAAATTTTTACTCCAAAGAATTTAGTAGGGATCCCGGGAATAGCAAAAAGTTGTGGGACATATATAAGAAAGTTATGTTTAATAAATATTCGTTAATTTCTTCTAGTAGTATTAAGGTGTTAGAATATGACAATCAAATTATTTCTAACGAACAAATGATAGCTGAATCCATGAATAATTTTTTCGTAAATATTACTGACGAGCTCCAAGTTTCTACACTTCCAGTGGATCATGAATATTTGAATCAATTCTCAAGAAACATTTATTCAGCCTTTGATTTGAGTCTAACGAATATTGCTGAACTTATGACGACTATTAATTTGTTAAAGCAAAATGTAGCCACAGGTTATGACAATATCTCTGCTAGATTTATCAAGAAATATTCAGAACGCTTAGCCCCTTTATTAGTTAAATTCATTAATATTTAATTCCAAACTTCAACATTTCCAGAAAGCTTAAAAACGGCAATTTTAACTGCCATATATAAAAGCGGTTTCATAACCGCAAGAACAAATTATCGCCCTGTCTCAATATTGAGCACTTTTTCCAAAATTTTTGAAATTATTATTAAAAGTATAGTAGAAGTTTTTCTTAGAAGTAATAATATTTTATATATTGAGCAATATGGTTTTGAAAAAACTCCAATACCACCGCTGCATGACTTAATGTATGCATTGTGTTACTAAAAGCATGGACAGTGGAAAATATGTTGCATGTATTTTTTTAGATTTACAAAAAGCATTTGATTGCGTGGTTCACAATATTTTACTTTATAAGCTCACCAAACTAAATTTCAGTGACAATCAAATTAATTTCTTCAAAACATACTTGCTTAATAGAAAACAAAAAGTTAAAATTAATGGTTTGTTTAGCACATCTAGAAATATTAAAAAGGGTGTTCCGCAAGGATCAATTATAGGGCCAGATCTTTTTAAAATATACGTTAATGATCTTGCCTTTTTAAATTTGAAGGGATCGATACAAATGTATGCAGATGATACAGTTTTAAAATATTCGGAAAATTGCGAAGCGGATTTGAAATACTCAATTAGTCATGATCTTGCCATAATAGAAAAATGGCTCAATAATAATAGGCTGTTACTAAATATTAAGAAAACAAAAATAATGCTTTTTGGAAACAAAATATACAGTAATTTTAATATTCTTTGCAAGAACACCCCTTTAGTCGTTAAAAATTATAATTATCTAGGGCTAATTTTAGATAATTTAACTTGATATGGTATGATTTTAATTGATAATTTAACTTGATTTGACGCCTCAGAAATTTTTTCTCAAAAAAAATATTATACATAGTTTTTTCCTCATATATCTTATCGAATATCACATATTGAAATCCTATATGGTGTGGTACTCCAAATTTGGCACTAAACAAAATAAATATAATGCATAAGAAAGCTATTAAATTAATTAACTTTTATCCTAATCGTTTTCCATCAAGAATGTTATGTACAAACCAGGTTTTAAATTTTGAAAATATATGCAGGCGTGAATTATATATTATTGCATTAAAAATTATTAATAATTACATTAAGCATAATTTCATTTTAAATAGAAATATTAATATACATAACCATAACACCCGTAATAAATCAAACTTTTATCTCACACTATTCAGAACGGACAGGCAAAAAAATAATTGTCTATACAAATGCCTTAAGTTATATAACGAATTACTAGATGAATATAAATTAATTAGTAATCTTCTTGTATTTAAGAGAAAAATAAGTGAACTTATAAATAGTTACAAACGTAAGTAATTGATTGAGTTTTGTAAAATTAACTTTTTTTTTTTTATTATGTTTTATCATGAATAATGTAAATTTGTTTGATTTATTTTTTTTGTATTATTAAATTTAAAATTGACATCTAATTATTAATAAAAATAATTTATTTTCTTTTCATAAAACAATGTGACCAAACAGCTAAGGCTAGGGTCTCTAATAATGTAATTGTAAAATTTTAAAAAAAATTATTTATTTTTGTAAAAAAAATTTTTTATTTTTGTGATTTAAATAAAGAAAAAAAAAAAGTAAAACACACAGATCCAATTACTTACAACTTACTTGATTATACAAAAACACCGGTTTCAGGTTCTTTTTACGAGTCTGAACTTACTCGAGTTAAAAATCCTGACACTTTTCTTAATGAAAAAATATTGAAAAGAAAAGGAAATCAGGTTTTTGTTAAATGCTATTGTTTTGATAAAGATCACTATTCTTGGGTAAATAAAAACGATATTATGTGAAACTTAATTTACATTTTTTTTATTTTACAATTTTTTATTAAATTTTCTTTTTGCACATTTATCGGTTTCAATAACATATTTTACATTATATAAAGTAATTTGCAAGAACATAAAAAATATGGTGTGGGTCTATATTAAAAATAGTTTTTCTTAAACATAACAATTAATCACTAAATACAACTTTTTATTTTTTCCTCACGATTTTATACATAGAACCTTTACTTTAAATTACTTTAAAACTAAGATACAATAACAAATTCAATATCTGCATTTTATTTATCTCATAAATAACAACTGCATTTTTTGAGTTAATATTATGTTTCCTATATTATCAACTGGTTGACCGTGAAAGCTTTTATTAAAAAAATAAATAAATTCTTGCATATTATTAGCATAGTCTATGTTATTATAGTACAAAACCTGTTTAGACCAATATAAAGCA
Source organism: Poecilobothrus nobilitatus (assembly GCA_947095535.1). Classification (NCBI taxonomy): domain Eukaryota; kingdom Metazoa; phylum Arthropoda; class Insecta; order Diptera; family Dolichopodidae; genus Poecilobothrus; species Poecilobothrus nobilitatus. The sequence goes on from OX352772.1 coordinate 91,823,832, forward strand.
GATCATTGCACTTGCTTGTTATACATTATCTCTTTAAAAGTTATGGTTATTTACATTAAAATTATTACAATTTAAAAATTGAAACATGATTATAAAAATATATTTATATACTTAATTCTAAGTTAGATATAGTTAAAACATTTTTTTGTTTTCTAAAGTTTATTAGTTTATTTAAATTTGTTTTCTTTTTTTTTATACCCGTATGAACTATGTTCAAGGGTATAATAAATTTGCCATTACGTTTGTGACACCTTAAAGGATTCGAGCTAGATATAGTGTCAAAGGTATGGATCGGCTCAGAATCGAATTCTGAGTCGATTAAGCCATGTACGTCCGTCCGTCCGCACGATAACTCAAAAAATAAAGGAGCTAGGAGGCTGAAATTTTTTTTACGGCACTTTTGTAAAATTGTTAGTTTTGCTATTTAAATCCAACATTTTCGGTCGGCGGGTTCGAGTAGCTGCCATACAACTTCTATCTTTATATAGAAATAACTCAGTATCTATTCAAGCTAGGTTTCTGAAATTTTGCAAATGATGATCAAGTTTTATGGCAACAACTTCTGTAAAATTTGGTTGTGGTGGTGCGGCGGGTTCGGGTAGCTGCCATACAACTTCTCCGTTTAAATGAGAATAACTCAGTGTCTATTGAAGCTAGCAACCTGATATTTAGTAACAAGATGTCGAGTTACAGGCCAACAACTTTTGTAAAATTTGGTTGGTCTAGAGCAGCCGGTTCAGGCTTCTTGCACCTCTTGGAACTTAATGAAGCTAGGCGCAATAGATTCAGGTAGCTGTCATACAACTCCACAATTTACATAAATATATCTCTGTAGTTCGGTACTAAAACATCTGAATGTTTTTAAAAGATGATCAAGTTTTATAGAAACAGGATATATTACGTTCATACGGGTGTCCCAGAGTTGACACAGTCTACTCTACTGCACTCTTCCTCGTTTTTTTATAAAATTTTTCTTAACTTTTAAGTTTGAATTAAAAAATTTTTGTTTTTACAACTGAGTTATCTTAGTTTAGTGAACTTAGAAAATTAGGTAATATGATAATTTGCGATAAAAATAATTTTTAATTGAAGTTGAATAAAAACAATTTTGAATTAAAAAAAAAATTTTTTTTTTTCTTTTTGTTGGTAAGTAACTGAGTAAGTAACTTAATATCTACATTACATTGGCTTAAAAAATTTTTTTGTTTTAATCAAAATCAACTTTTTTTTTGTTTTAAATTTAATTTTGTTTAATTTTAAATAACATACATTAAATGTAATACTTGAACTTGAAAAATTGACAATGAAAATTTTTTTTGTTGCTTACATAACAAAATACACTTATAAAATAAAAATTATGACATAATCAGTAAAATCAACATTCTTAAGAAATTCGTTTTTCTTGTTAATATAGGTCAGTTATTTTTTATAACTGATTTTATTTATTTTAATGCAATTCAAAAAAAATTTTTTTTTTTTGTTAATTAATGGTTTTATACATTATATTTCTGTCTTATGAGATCGAATAAGATTGGTAATTTTTAGGGTCATCGTCATTTGTTGATGTAGGTATGTTATTTTTTGTTTTAGAGTTTGTGTCTAATTGGTTATCAACTAATGACGTGACTGTTCCCGTTTCTATTTCAAGATTCTTTTGAACCATTGATATTTTATTTTTAAAGTTTTTATAATTTTTAAAATAACAATAAAAGGAAAGTATTTTCCAGTTATAGCTAACAGTTTTTTGAAATTTTAGTTCCTTTATTTCTTTAATACTTTCTTCCTGGTTACTTATAATTTTTTCAAAATTAATATTATTGTTAATTGTGAAGTTAAAATTTTCATTTTGTGGTATTACATACTTATAAATAAATCGCTTAAAGTTACTTCTATAAATATTGTTTTCTATTTGAACTGAACAATTATAATAAGTTAGAAAATAATTACCTTGTAATATAATTTCTCTTTCGTCACAAGTACTATTTAATTTCTTATTTTTTATATTTTTTAAAATTATAATATAATCGTCTAATTCTATGTATTCTTCTTCTCTGTTTACTTTAATTAAATTACAATTTTTCCTAATTATACAAATTTTGCTAAGTTTTAGTAGCTCTTTGAGAAATTTATTATCTTCATATGTATAAGTTTTGTTTTTAATTTTAATTATATATTCTATTTCTTCATCTATTTCCATATATTCTAAATTAGGAATCGAAATAAGAAGTTTTTTTATCAAAAATTGAGCTGTTAGTAGGGATTTTAATGGCAAAAATAATAGTATCATTGGAAAATTTGGCTACCCCTAATCTAATATTCATTAATTTTTTAAAGTCGATCTCGTAACTAATAATTTCATCATTACTTAAAATATTTGGATGAAGTATATTTATTCTTGCTGATGCAATGTTTTCTTGAATATGTTCAACTTGTTCTTTAACGAAATCTATTTTAAGCATAAGATTAAAAAATAAAGAGTTCTTAATAATCTCGTTTTCGGTTTTTTGAATATTATTTAATTTATCTACAATTTGTTTACGTTCTGATTCTAGAGATAATTTGATAGTTTCTAATGTTTTATTGAAGTTGTTATTAATTTTAATTTGTTTGTTAGAGTTTTCTATTAAGTTATGATTATTTTCTTCGATAATTTTAAGGTGATTTTCAATACTTTGCCTATCTTCGTCATCCATATTTCTAAATAACCATTTAGTTGCAGAGCCTACAACATTTATAAGTCCTCTTTTAGATCTATGAGGAATTTTTGTTTTTATTTTATTCCTAAGGTTTTCTAACTTTTGTAATGCAAGTATTTTATTGATTTCTAATCTTAGAGAAAGAAGCTATTGTTTCTAAATTATCGACTAATTTTAAAATTTCAGATGGGTACACAATATGAATGATTATGTCAAAATTACTTACAATTTCTATTTCGTCGACCTTAATATCAACATATCCCATTTCAGATTGTAATTGTTCCACTATAATTGTTGGTGATGTTATTGGAAGTATCCAAAGAATTATTATCCAGAGTGGTATTGTTTTGATCTGAAAATTTTTATGGTCTTTTACTGTTGTTTTCATGAATATTTTCTAAAGGGTATTTTCGAAATTTTGGTTGCTCTTTATGTCTAAGGCTAGCATAGTTTTTTATAAATCCTAATTATCTAGTTTCTGTATAATTTTCTCTTGATTTATTTAATTTTGTAATTATTTTTATTTTCATGTTTTTTATTCTATTTTCAATAATTTTTTTGTCTATTTTGTTAGTTTGTACTTCGAATGGAGTAGCTTTAATTGTCGAATGGTAAGTACTATTGTAATATTGTATGGCTTTAAGAATTTGATCTTTTATTGGGATTTTGTTTCGTTTTATTCAATCTTTCTATGTCTGCATTTTTTGTATGATTGTTAGGCCTTACGAAATGAACTATTATTCCCTCATCTTTGCAAAACTGTTTTAAATTAATACTGTTAAATTCATTATCACAGATAAGTTTTTTCATTTTTTCTTTTATTGAAATATACTGTCGAAATTTGCTTATAAGCGTTTGATTATTTCTTCCAGATAAAAACCTATAGCATATTTGGAAAATTTGTCTATAAAAATAATGAAAGAGTGTTGATAGTTTACATAGATATCAACGTGGTTATTTCGTTAAATACAACGTTAAATTTCTTTTTAATCGGGTTTCTATCGTATTTTCCTGCAGTACAAGTTTCACAGTTTTTCACTACTTTATGTATTAAGATTTTTAAGTTTGGGTAAAATATTTTATGCTTGATACTTTCGTAATTGGCTATTATACCAGCATGACCAGATTCTCTTTTATGGAATAGAGATATTAGTTTTAAAGCTTTTTCGTTCTTCATATCATTGGCAAGATAATTGCATTTGACAAATTTTATTTTATTATTGTTAGGATACATTTCAATAATTTTTAATTGAAATTCATTATAGATATGGTCTTCAAGTTTTGAATATATTCCAGTTTTTCCAATGTTAATATATCTTCGGATTATATTACTTACATTAATAGGAATATCGTTTCTTTCTATGTAAATTCTTCTCTTATTGAAAATTATTTCTAGATCTTTTTCTTTTTGTTCTACTAAGATAATTTGAGTTTTAAAACGATTAACAACAGTTTCTAAAATTGCTATATGTTGTACCAAATTTTTTTCTTGAGAGTGAATGGTTGCTAAAGATTCATTACTATCAACATGAAACGAATTTATACTTGTAGAGTTATTATCATTTTCAAATAAATTTATTTCGTTAGTATTAATATCGATTCTACTGAGATATTACTTATTTTCTTTACCCTTAATGTATTCAATTTGGACGTATCACGTCTCCTAATTAAATTAACCACCTAGTCTTGGATTAATATCTTTACCTTTGTTTTTAAGTTGTAGCCATTTTATAGGCTGATGATCAGCAAGTAAATCAAATTCTCTATCGAACAGGTACGGTCTGAAATATTTAATTCCCCATACAATTGCTAAAATCTCTTCGTAATTTTGTTCATGTTCGTTTAGTGTTCGTGATGCAAAGCTAATAGGATGGCCATCTTGAGATAGAACAGCCCCTATTGCGAAATTACTTGCATCGGTAGCTAATTTGGAATTTTTTTAAAATTTATTTTAATTCTGTATTTTTCTTTAAATATTTGACCATTGGGTAGGCAACTTTTGCATAATCCCTTATAAATTTTCTATAATACCCAGTCAAGCCAAAGATTTCATCAGTTTTTGGGTATTAGGAAGTTTGAGATTTCTAATTATTTCCATTTTATTTGGATTAGGTTTTATTCCTTGTGGAGTTAAAACATGTCCTAAATAATCGGTTTCTTTGCAAAGAAAATTGCATTTATCTACCTGTATTTTTAACCCAGCTTTTTCTAAGGTTTCAAAAATTTTAGTTATATCAGTAAATTGCTATTCCAAAGATGTGCTGAAAATCAGTATGTCATCTAGATAGACTACACAAATTTTATTAATAAAGTCTCTTTGTACTGAGTTCATTAATCTTTGAAATGTGGCGGGAGCATTTCTCAATCCAAATGGCATTCTGGTATACTCAAAATGGCCAAAAGGAGTTGAAAAGGCTGTTTTGTTTTTCTATCTTCAGGCCTAACTAAAATTTAGTGGAAGCCTTTAGTTAGGTCGAGAGTTGTGAAATATTGTGACCTTCCCAATTTCTCTAATATTGCTTCAATATTAGGAATTGGGAATTTGTCACTTGTAGTAATTTCATTAAATATTCGGTAGTCTATCACAATTCTCCATTTCTTTTCGCCTGAATTATCTCTCTTTTTCGGTACAATCCAAAGAGGGCTATTGTAAGGAGAATTGCTTTCCGTGATAATTCCCTGATCTAACATTTCGATTATTTGACGTTGAATTTCTTATTCATGGATTTTTGGATACCGATAAATCTTAGAATAGATTGGGTCATTTCTAGTTGTTAATATATCATGCTGAATTTCATGAGTAAAAGATAAGATATCTCCATCTTTCAAAATTTTAAAAATTTTGAACAGTTTATTTCTTTCATCGTTCTTTACATTGCTTAAATCTAATTTGTTTAAAAAATTGTCACTACTAGGTTCTAATGTATTTATGTTGGAAATGTCAAATGGATACGTATTGTCAATAAAAAGGATTTTGTTGTTTTTCATTTCTATATATTTTTGGTCTAGATTAATTTTAGCTTTAAGAACGACTAAGATGTTTTTAGTTTCAACTGAGTTATTCAAAACCTTAGGTTTAATAACACTTGTACTAGACCCTGTATCTATTAAGCATTTGATTTTTTGATTATTTATTGTTAAATATATTATTTGTAAGTTTGTTTCCGAGGCTTTTCTTGAAAATTTTCGGTAATTCCCTGTAAATTTCCAATTCCCATTGAGTCAGGACTATCATTGAAATAATTGCTATCATAAGTATGACTGTTTCCTTGATTATTAAAATTTCTATTTCTAAATTGTGAGTTGCGAGAAAGATTGGTTAGTCTACCGCTTTGATTAGGATAAAGGTTAGAGTTGTTGATATTTCTGCTTGGAATGGAATCATTTGTTTGTCTAGAACAAGCATCGGCAACATACGGCCCTTTCAGTATTTTATTTTGGCCCGCCAAGACTTTTATTACCACCTTGTTATGCGGCCCGATTTGGTCTTACTTTATTTTTACTTTAAAAAAAAAACAGCTTGTCAATTTTTGAGAATCTTTTGAAGGTTGACATCTTTTTTTTACATTGATTTGATTTTTTTTGTCATAAAATTCAATTCAAAGTAAAAAATGTCAACCTTCAAAAAATTCAATTACTATTGTGTTTACTACTAAATATTGATTGCAAAATTTTCTGAACGATTACCGATTGTTACTACGTTATGTTACGCTTTGCAGTTATAGTTGTAGTATGCACACTCACATGTTTCAAAAACATAAAAATTGACATTTGGTATTTATTTTTTCTGTGACTTCTTTTCAATTGTATCGAAAATTATAATTTTAAGTTATAAACATTCAAGTGTAGGTAAGTAGAAATAATTAAAACGAGGAAGAATACAGTTGACTTTGTCAACTCTTAGATACCCGTACGAACCGTTAGTATGTTCACAGCCTGTCACTCTGCTTACAATATTATTTTTTTAATATTTTAGTATTTTAAAATAATTTGGCTGAATTTTATAATTTCTAAAACTATGGGTTGTACATATATTCAAACTATATGTTTACACATTCCTCAAAAGCAGATTCTAACCTTCCACATAACGATTGTCAAACCAAAACTTTTCCAAATATTCTATAGTACCATTTAATACTAAGCGGTAAATGTATATTAAATTTACTAAGTACAAAACAGTAAATATAATTTTAAATATTATATTATATTATATTTAAATATTCCATCGACAGAATAATTTCTTATAAGTACAATAAAATACATATATGTATGCACTATATATTATACATATATACTCTTATCATTCACTCACTAGTGACATATACAATATGTAAATAAACATATAAGTATGCATATATATCAATATCATGTAATAAAAATTCTTCAAGCAACCGTTATGTTGTTTATTTATTTAAATTTTTTTGTACTACGCATTATATCCTCAACAATTTCAAATTATCGAGTAAAACAAATGCAAAAAATTTATTGAAGAAATTTGTTAGAAAATTTGAAAAAATCAAGTAACGCTTTCGTCAATTATAAAGTAGCCCTATATTATTAAAAAAAGTTGTTAATAGAAATAAGAGTATAATGTTGAAGCTTTAAGTTTTGTGTATTACTTCAAAAAAATTTTAACAGGTGTTCAAGTTACAGGTGTTTAAAAATAGGAAATTTTCAGTTTTTGACCCCTTACAGCTCCTAAACGGGGGGTGACACAAAAAAAATTTCTGAAATGACTCATACTTATTTTCAAAGATCTAACTTCTGTCAAAATATCAAGTTTCCAACTTAAACCGTTTAGAAGATAGAAGGGTTAAAGGATTTTGCAAAATTTGAGTTTCGCATAACGATAAATTAAGACACCGTATGCCACAAATATATATTTATTGTATATATACTTTTAAAGCTAATAAAAGTAGTAATCGTTTGGCGGTTTCAAAATGAAGATATACCTTATACAACTTGTGTTATAACAATTTAAATATAGAGCTTTTTTGAACCTTTGGAGAGCTGTAGCTCCGTAACGGGTGGGGCTACAAAAAAAAGTTATTAAAAATAAAATTAATATTTTTGCGAGATCTATCAGTAGTACTATCTATCAGTAGTGTTCGAGAGCTACCCTAAGTTTTGGTCCAAACTCAACCAAAAAAAATAGGGAACCTACAAATTACTCCCAGAATATTTTGTGTAAATTTCAAGATTCTCGCTTTCTTAGTTTTTGAGTTAGCGTGCTGACGGACGGACGGACGGACATGGCTCAAAAGTCTTAGAATTTTTTTCTGATCCGATCCATACCTTTGAAGGTATATCTAGCTCGCTTATTTCGAGGTGTTACAAACGGAGGAGTAATTTTATTATACCCGATCCTATCGTACGGGTATAAAAAGTTTATCAGTACCTTCATAAGATTATCTAAATTTTATTTTCTTAATTAATTATGATTTTAAAGTGTTTAGCTCAAATGTTATTGCAAAAGCTAACCGAAAAGGTTAATAACAAAATACCTTAGTGAACGGAATCAAATTTCAATACTGCAACTAGCAAGTTTTTTATTATTGCGATATCAAATTTTATATGTTGTCTAAATTTTAATTGAACATAAAAATTTAATATTTGCCAGCATAATTACACATAAAATAAATGTTTTTTTATATTTGTAGCAACCATCAGTATAAAATATTTTTATTACAAACGCCTTCAGCAATGTTGTCAAAAAAACGTAAAGTAGATTCTGAAGCAAGGATTTTCAATAAAAAATGGACATATGACTATTTTTTCGTGGAATATAATAAGAAATCGTGCTGTCTTATTTGTAGAACAACAATTTCTGAATTTAAGGAATATAATATACAACGGCATTACAATTCGCAACATAAAGAAAAGAGGAATACAGCAAGCTTCAAGATAGTTCAAGAACAACAGAAATAAATAAAATGAAGATTTCTCTGACATAGCAGCAAACTTATTTCCACAAAATAAGTAACAAAAATGAATCAGTGATACGAGCGGGTTATAAAGTTACCTATTTAATTGCTCGTTCTGGAAAACCATTTACTGAAGGCGAATTTTTAAAACAATGTATGCAAGAAGTTATCGAGGAAAATTTACTTGAAAATAAACATTTAATTTCAGATTTAAGCCCTTCAGCATGAACTATAACAAGATGAATAGAAAATATAGCTAGTGATCTTTTTGAAACATTAAAAAACTAGCAAATACGTTTCAATATTTTTCAATTGCTCCGGATGAGAGCAGTGATATTAAAGATACAGCTCTGCTTATTATATTTATTAGGGATATAAATAGTAAATTCGACGTATGTGAAGAGTTAGCTGCTTTGTGCAGTATGAAAGGTACAAAAACGTCTGCAGATGTATTCGTTCATGTTGAACAAACTATTGAATCGTTAGGATTGCACTGGAAAAATCTAAAAGGCATTACAAGAGATGGAGCGCGAAACATTTGTGGTCATAAAACTGGAGTAGCTGTTTGTGTTCGTAATAAAGTGATAGAATCAGGTGGTGAAATTCCAATTCTTTTCCACTGTATAATCCACCAATAAGCTTTGAGCATGAAAATTTTAAAATGGAAATCAGTAATGGGTGTGGTAGTTTCTATAATAAATCTTTTGAGTTTGAACCACCGCCAATTTCAAGAATTTTTAGCAGAAATTGAAGCCGAGTACTTTTGATGTACCTTATCATACTGATATTAGATGGTTAAACACTGGTAATGTCCTTAAAAGATTTTTTTATTTAAAGGATGCTATTGATATTTTTTTAGTGGAAAAAGGAAAAAGAAAAATGAAATTGCTAGATCCGGAATGGCTATTTGAATTGGCTTTTTTAATTGATATCACTTCATTGATGAACGAATTGAATTTGATTAAACGAATGAACGAGGCAAAAATAAATTGGTACACGAAAGTTTCTCTGATATTAAATCTTTTGAAATGAAATTACGATTGATCAAAACCAATATTTTGGAGAAAAAGTTTCACAATTTACCGTTTTGTTCAATTATTATGGAAAATAATCCATATTTAATTTTACATAAATTTGGAGATTACATTAATATGCTTCAAAATGAATTTGAAACATGATTTTATGATTTTCCTAGACACTCAAACAAATTTAAACTTTTTCAAAATCCTTTTTCAATAGACATTAATGATGTTCCTCATTATTTAGAAATAGAAATAATTGATCTACAAACAAATGATACATTAAAAGCTTCATTTTTATTAAAAGGTTTTTGTGAATTTTATGCCACCATTCCCAACGAAACTTTTACTTCTGTAAAAAAATTTGTAGCGAGTATGATTACACTTTTTGCTAGCACATATATTTGCCAGCAAACCTTTAGCAAAATGAAGTTTATTAAGAACAAATTTCGCACGCAGTTAACAGATGAACATTTACATTCAATTCTATGAACTTCTACTTCCAGCTTTAATCCTGATTCTAAAAGTTTAATGACAAATATGAAAAAATACAAAAGTTCTCATTAAATTAAGTATAATTATTACATAAATACTTCAATTTCAAACAAAGTTATATCGTTATGTATTTTTATTTTAATATTATTTTTTATGTAATGAATTGTTATTGTTTTATACTACATATGTATGTTACGAAGGATTGTTTTTTTATACATAACATTTATAATAAAAATGAATTTAATCAAACAATTAATCAAAAGCAAAGGTTTTTATTTCTGACCCATACGTAAATTGAAAAATCTGTATCTGGCCCTCTTCTTGAAAGTGTTGTTGACGCTTGGTCTAGAACGTCGTGAATTATTAAGATTAAATTTGGGTTTTTCAATTTGTGACAAAATTTTGTTGTCGTTATTAAGATAATCGTTATTATTATTTTCATGAACAATTGTATTTCTTCTGAAACTATTATTTGTATTTCTATTTGTAAAAAATTCAAATTTTTTATTTTTATTTTGTTCAGATATTCTACTAAAATTTTTATATGACATGTTATTTTTATTATTTAATTTTCTGTGATTAAAATCTATTGTCCTATTATCATCTAGTAATCTTAGTTTACTAAACTTATTGTAAATATCTAATATACTCATATTTTCTCTAATATGAGCTCTAATAGTACCACCTATTTTTTCTAATAAAATTTCTGTTAAATCCTTATCTACGTTTTCTGTCTTATAAATTTCTGGTTTCTTATCATCTAAATCATAAATTTCATTTAATTCGTAACTTACATTCCTAAACTCTTTAAGTAATTTTCTTAAATTACTAACCTTTATGTATCTGCAATAGTTAAACAATCCTGAGTAGGATTTTTGAGGATGAAAACTCTGCCGCAGTTTTGATTTTATTTCGTCCCAAGTAGCGTTTTCACCAAGCTGCTGGACACATTTTCCCGCTTCTTTTTGTATTTTTTCGTTTCTTACCATCTGCATCGCAAACTGGTATAGTTGATTGTTATTTCCGCAAAGAGAAATTGTAGCTTCAACACTCTTAATAAAAGATGACAAACTGTAATCTGGTGAACCTGGTTTAAGATGTCTGAACTGTGTTAAATTTCAGGAGATAGTGTAAAATTTTGCTCTACATTGCTTCGTTGAATTTGTTGTTGTACTTGTTGATGTTGTTGAACTTGTTGTTGCAATTGTTGAATAAGTGCTTGACACTGTTGTATTTGTTGTTCTTGTTGTTGCATGATTTGATCTTTTTGTTCATCCGTTAGTTGGCTTACCATGATATTTCTGTTTTTATCAAAAATTAAATTTCTGGTATTGTTTTTCATAAAAGGTTCCCTTCACTGTTTTTACACTGCTAATATAGTGTTATTCATTTTTAAATTAAAGATAAATAATTTTAATTTATATTATATTTGTATTTTAATTGATAAGTATTGTTAACAGTACACTTTAAAATATTATACATATATTAGAATTTATAGTTTTATTTTCTTAATTATTTATATATATAATTATAATATAATTTTTTTTTGTTTTTTTACGAGGGTTGGTGGAAAACTCGAAGTCACCAAGAGGAACTGCACGTGCTTCCTCAGGGTAGTGTTGAACTTTAACCAACCAAAATCACCCCCTTTTAAAACCAAACTTTAGGATGGAACCATTAATACGAATGTACAGTTTGGTTTTGGGGATAGGGATGTGGTAAGGATAATTGGGAAAATTGGAATTTGGAAATTTGGATTATGGGGGCTAGGTAGGAAAATTTGGAGGGACATTTTGCAGAAAGATGTTAATGTTCTTCTTAAACTTAAGTAAATCGTACACATAAGAATTACCAACTTTAGGGAACACATGCGATGGTATATGGTTCCACAAACGAGACGTGCGCATAACAAATGAATTTCATGCTTGCTCAGCTTGTTTAAGTCCGTTGAATGCTGTAAGAGCTCTCCCTGAAATAGTAGGGTAGAAACAGTAGTGGCAATTTTCCGTGAGATCAGACAGCATTGTGTTTTTATGGTGTTGAACTCAACTCTATTGAATTCACCCCATTTTTGAATTTTTGGTAAATCGTTATTTAGCTCACTAATAATGAAATTTTTTGCTATTGTATTAATCTGGTGATTAATGTTACAGCGGCTATGAAACTCATAGGAAGCTACAAGGGTGCTGTCGTCTGCGAAACTATGGATCGGATTGGAGATTAATGAGAGTAGGTCATTGATAAATATTAAGAAGAGAGTTGGGGTTAAAACTGATCCCTGGGGGACACCAGCATTTATTTTGAATTTGTCAGATGAATATCCATCGACCAGTACACGAATCATGCGATTCGAAAGGAAATCTCCAATCCATTTTGGAAAGACCCTACCTAGACCTAATGCTTTGCATTTTGCCAATAGAGCATCGTGCCAAACTCGATTGAAAGCCTTAGAAATATCAAGAGCCACAACATCAGACTCACCAGAATGATGAAGGTTGATGCTTAGCTTCTCACAAAGGTAAGTCATGAGATCACCGGTTGAACGACGGGCTCTGAACCCGTATTGACGATCATAAAGCAAACCTTTGTGGTCCAGGTATTTCAGAAGCTTTTGGTTTACTATTTTCTCCATTCCCTTGGAGAGGACCGAAGTTATAGCAATAGGGCGGTAGTTGGAGGGATCGCTTTTATTACCTTTTTTGGGAATTGGGAAAACATGTGCAACTTTCCATTGGGTAGGATGAATACCCGAAGTGAAGGAGAGGTAGAATAGGTTGCGCAGAGGTTTTGAAATAGTGGTGTAGGTATTTTTAAGTACCATGGTGGTTATACCATCTGGACCGGCTGATTTGCTTGTATCAAGATTTTTTTAGATTTTCGTCACCGTCCGCGTCCTAAAGTAAATTTTACCGAAGGAGCAGTCATCTCCTGGAACAGAAGGTCGCATCTGAGCTGACTGTGACAGTGTCGAATTAAAGGCGAACCGCTTGCCAAATAAGTTCGCTTTCTCTTTATAATCTGATACGGTTCTATTATTAATATCAATAAGTGATGGAAAGGAAGACCCTCTAACGTCTTCCTTTAGACTTTTGGCAAATGACCAAAAAGATTTGCTATTCTTTGGCATGTGGATAATTTTACATTTCAACCTTTGGTTGAACAAGAATTTTTGCTTATTGATCACCTGTTTCTCACCACTATATAGTTGGCCCTGTGCGCCTCCGACCTATTGTTTTGGTACACTTTAAAAGCCTCCTCTTTTCTAGAAATGGCTTCTTTGCAAATACGATTAAACCAAGATTTGGAACTCCCTTTAACAGATTTCATGAAATGAGGGAAGAATAATCTCATTCCAAGTAAAATAGTTTCACTAATCGCATTTGCAGCAAAGTTAACATTTCTGTTGCGGAAGCAGAATGACCAATCAAAAGCTCTAAAAAAGTTGTTAAGGCCTTCCCAGTCAGCATGGCTGTAACGCCAAACTAGTTTTTTTGGGAGGGAACATCTGGTTGGAGATTGGGCTTACCCGGAAACTTGTGTTAACCGAACAATGATCGGAATTAGCCAGGGGGCAACCAACTGAAACCACATATTTTTCAGGGTGTGTGGTGAGAAACAGATCCAAGAGGTGACCTTCATGATCAGCACGGTCCGGGATCCTAGTGGGATTTTGGACAAGTTGAGAAAGGTGGAACAGTGTGGAGAATAGTTCAACTTGTTTCCCAATTGAGTTTTGACTCGGGGAGATGTTGCTAGAAAACTGAAGCCAGTCCCTGTTATGAATGTTGAAATCTCCCGCCAGAACTATTTCAGTTTCTGGAGATGCATCCAAAATTTCATTGATCTGGTTCGATAGGTTTCCAATTTCCATAGCAGTTTCTTGTTCATTTGAGTTGGGTGATTTATATTTTGGGCTGGAACATTTATATTTTGGAAGTGTGTTGAAAGCGATGTCATTTTTTATATAGACAGCGATACCTCTTTTGGGTACGAAGTGTGAAATAAGTGAGTAGCCGGTAACATTAAAGTTATCATTATAGTTACTGACTTGTGTTTCACAAAGGGCTAATACTGCTGGTTTAATTAAACTAAGATGGCAATCGATGGCATGAAAATTCGTTTGCAACCCGCGTATGTTACAGAAATTAACATTAAAATTGGTAATTTTGATGGAAAAGAAATTAATATAAAAGAAAAGTTAAAATGTATAATAATGTGTAATATAAATTTTGTATTTAATTGTTAATTTTATTATATAGCAATATAGGTACTATTTTCTTTTTAATTTTGTTATTATTTTATTGTCAAAATAAGTTCCAAAATATATCTACATATGTATATATTATGTATATACAACACAAATCTTTAATTTTTTGCAATGATTTTATTTTCTAGGTTAAGAAATATATACAATTATGATTGGTTTTTAAATTTTATAATTTGGATGTTTTTGTTTTGTTTTTAAGTCATTTTTTTTTGTAAATCACTAGCTTATCACTATTTATCGCTTTTTTTTTTCTTAATTATTTTTACTTAATTTCAACAATTATTAAAAATTCTTTTTATTATACTCAATTTCTAAAAAGTATTTATATTATGTTTTATTATTTAAATATAATGTTTATATAATATAATTATGTTTTTGTTTTTTTATTTTATCTTCGGATAAAAGTTTTTCGATTCGTTTAATTCAACCTTCCGATTGCATCCCGTTTCCGCCTGCGCCAATTATGTTCTTATTTAAGAAAGTAAAACATTTAGTTTTTAGTTTGGTCTTAAGACTGATTGTTACTTTACAAAGTTATACTTATGTATTAATATGCTTAAATTAACTTAATGCTAAGATCATCAAAAATAATGTTGTTTTTAAAATTTATTAATAAAATCAATTAACCAGGAATGCTAATTCCATTTCCTGTTATTGTGAAAATATAAAAATGCTTAAAAAAAAGTGAATGAGCTACTATATTATGCTATATTATGATGTATCATGCTACATTATGGCAACAAATATGTCATGCTACATTAGTCAACATAATATTATGTAACTCGCTCCACAAACAAATTAAATATATTTAGAAGTATATAAGGAACCTTAAATTTTTCAAAAAAATTAAGATAAGGTTGGAAATTTTGTAAAAATAAGTAAATATAAAGGTCATTTCGAGAAAGGTATTTATAACTGATATCTAAATTTAGATCAATAATTTCAGATTATTAAAACTGAAAAGATCAATAATACTTGTCCTGTTACACATCAATTTTAGAGCTATATTGATACGCCAAATTTCTGAAGGATTTTATTAAGCTGATCCTAAACCTGTAAAATATCCAGATGCTTATCTTATAGAAAAAAATTCTAGAAAAACAAGGTAATCGAGTTTTCGTTAAATGCTTTTGATAGCACACATAATACTTGTATAAATAAAAACGATATTATTTAAATAATTGTAAAGTTGTTAAATAATTGTTAAATAATTGTAAGTATTTATTTACATTTTGAATATATAGTAATTTCTTTTATAAAATAATAACATTAATATAAATAATAAATATTCTTTTGCAGTCTTTTATATCCATATGGAAAAGAGCTACTATCTTCATAAAATTTGCGTTTTTCTGACTTAGGATAATATTTTTTATTTCTCGTTCTGTAAGTACTTCATGTACATTATTTCTACCAATTCTATTTGAAATGATATGTAAAATGTCCGTCTTCTGCAGGATTTAAAATTGCTTCTTTGATTGTATCAAGATTGATTTTTGGCGAGGTCTGATCAATAGAAGAAATTCTTTTTATTTTGCATACAAAGTTTCTCCTGTTATCTTTTGTGCAGTACACTTCGTATACACAATTTTTAAGACCTACACTCAAATTATGTGATATAACTTCCAGTTCCATAACACACTAATTTACTAATCATTTTTCCTACAAATTCCGCTGTAGGGAGATCAAATTCGTCTTTTCGCGATATATGAATGACAGAGTCTATGTCATAATATAATACTCTATTACCAATTGTGTTGTTATAAAAGCTGCTATTTTAACGTTAACTAATGGTAAAGAAAGTTTAGCGTCATCTTTGTATTACATTCACCACTAAATTTTCTTCATTTAGAGTCAGTTTTTTTTTTTTAATATTTCCATTATAATATATTTCAATTCAAACTAATTGACTAATTCTCATATTTTCATACTTAAATGCCCATGGCTATCTTACTATGTTGCTCTCATTTCAATTAATTATAAATAATATAAGTAGGTATTAGGTCGATTTGACCTGGGAATTCGGTACGAGAAAGAGATAGCAATAGTGAGAATGAAAATTCATCAAGGATAAGTCCGTTAACTGATTTTAAGGAATTTGTGTAGAGGGGTAAATATTAATTAGGTAGGGGGGTGAATAATGAGTAGGGGTGTCAGCTGGAGTGATTTTAATATATTTGTATAGGGGTGAGATATTTGTATATGTGGTGTGTGGGAATGTCTAGAGTAGACGGTTTTACGTTTTATAGATTTTAATGTATTTATATAGGGGTGAAATTTTAATGTAGATGGAAGTTATAAGTATTAGTATACAGAAAATCTAATGTGTAGAGAAGGGGTGAATATTAACTAGGAAAGGGGAAAGTTATTAATATATAGAAAATTTAATAGGTAAAGAGAGATTATTGACAAGGTTAATATTTTAGCGTAAAGTCGGTCATTTATAACCAAAACTGCTAAAAATGGTCAAGAGCTTCGCATTTTAATATATACTGGCACTTTGATCAAAAAGTTATATCAAAATTTTTCATTTTCTAAAAGGAGTTTAGTAAAAAAATTTCTAGTAAAAAAATCTTTTTCGGCTAAATCGGTTAATGGGAGTAATCACAGAGAAAAAAAATGTAAAATTAATATCTTAAATAATATAGTGACATAAAAGTTTAATTATCCTAAAAATTATATTTCAATAGACAAGGCTGTAGTATCCTTAACGTACAACAAAAATTTAACGACTTTATCGAGAAAAATATTAAAGTTTTTCTCTACCACAACAAAAGAATTTATTACTTCTAGAGTAAATTACCCAATAATTTATACCATTACTTAATATCTGCAGATGAGTTCATCAATAAAGAAACACAGACACTTCTTCAGGGTGGCCAAAATGGGAAGCCCAAAATGCGCATAGTTATTGATTTTAGGAAGATAAATAACAAAACAGTATCATATCAATACCCTATTCCTGATACAACTATATTGGCTAACCTAGTGAAGTCACAATTTTTTACTACTTTAGATTTTAAATCGGATTTTCATCATATAAGTATTTGTGAAAAAGATAGGGAAAAAACTGCATTTAGTGTAAACAATGGCAAATACGAATTTTGACGTTTACATTTTGCATGTTTTTGCTTCTAGGATATTTCAACGAGTCATTGATGATGTTTTACTTGATTATATTGGGAAAATATTTCACGGTTATGTGGATGATATTATAATTTTTTCTCCTGATAAAGAAACACACCTATTAGACGTAGAAAACATTTTCAAAAAGCTAGAGAGCACTAGAAGGCGTATTTTTGCAGAAAGACAATATGTTTTAAAATCGAAGTTGAATTTCTCGGTTTTATAGTTTCACACAATGCGATTAAAACTTGCCCAGACAAGGTTGCATCTATAATAAATTATAAAATAGCAGAAACATTTAGATCCCTACATTCTATTTTGAGGGTATCAGGTTACTATAGACGGTTTATAAAAGATTATTCCACAATTGTAAGGCCTTCAACAAAATATCTATTAGGAGATAATGGTCATATTCGAACTAATCATTAAACGAGGAAGAATACAGTTGACTTTGTCAACTCTTAGATACCCGTACGAACCGTTAGTATGTTCACAGCCTGTCACTCTGCTTACAATATTATTCTTTTAATATTTTAGTATTTTAAAATAATTTGGGTGAATTTTATAATTTCTAAAACTATGGGTTGTACATGTATTCAAACTATATGTTTACACATTCCTCATAAGCAGATTCTAACCTTCCACATAACGATTGTCAAACCAAAACTATTCCAAATGTTCTATAGTACCATTTAATACTAAGCGGTAAATGTATATTAAATTTACTAAGTACAAAACAGTAAATATAATTTTAAATATTATATTATATTATATTTAAATATTCCATCGACAGAATAATTTCTTATAAGTACAATAAAATACATATATGTATGTAAATACGGCACTATATATTATACATATATACTCTTATCATTCACTCACTAGTGACATATACGATATGTAAATAAACATATAAGTATGTATATATATCAATATCATGTAATAAAAATTCTTCAAGCAACCGTTATGTTGTTTATTTATTTACATTTTTTTGTACTACGCATTATATCCTCAACAATTTCAAATTATCGAGTAAAACAAATGCAAAAAATTCGTTAAAGAAATTTGTTAAAAAATTTGAAAAAATCAAGTAACACTTTCGTCAATTATAAAGTAACCCTATATTATTAAAAAAAATTGTTAATAGAAATAAGAGTATAATGTTGAAGCTTTAAGTTTTGTGTATTACTTCAAAAAAATTTTAACAGGTGTTCAAGTTACAGGTGTTTAAAAATAGGAAATTTTCAGTTTTTGACCCCTTACAGCTCCTAAACGGGGGGTGATACAAAAAAAATTTCTGAAATGACTCATACTTATTTTCAAAGATCTAACTTCTGTCAAAATATCAATTTTCCAACTTAAACCGTTTAGAAGATAGAAGGGTTAAAGGATTTTGCAAAATTTGAGTTTCGCATAACGGTAAATTAAGACACCGTATGCCACAAATATATATTTATTGTATATATACTTTTAAAGCTAATAAAAGTAGTAATCGTTTGGCGTTTCCAAAATGAAGATATACCTTATACAACTTGTGCTATAACAATTTAAATATAGAGCTTTTTTGAATCTTTGGGGAGCTGTAGCTCCGTAACGGGTGGGGCTACAAAAAAAAGTTATTAAAAATAAAATTTATATTTTTGCGAGATCTATTAGTAGTAAAAATTTCATAGCTGTATTTCAAAAAAAATGTGGGGATCTAAAAGTTAGGTGTTTGAGAGCTACCCTAAGTTTTGGTCCAAACTCAACCAAGAAAAATAGGAAACCTACAAATTACTCCCACAATATTTTGTGTAAATTACAAGATTCTAGCTTTCTTAGTTTTTGAGTTAGCGTGCTGACGGACGGACGGACATGGCTCAAAAGTCTTAGAATTTTTTTCTGATCCGATCCATACCTTTGAAGGTATATCTAACTCTCTTATTTCGAGGTGTTACAAACGGAGGAGTAATTTTATTATACCCGATCCTATCGTACGGGTATAAAAAAAAAAAAAAATTCAACTTTATATAGAAGCCTTATTTACTTCTCTTTATAAGCGAATTAAGAAGATATTAACTTCAGAAGACGTCCTGATTATAAAAAACCATTTGACTTAACGACTGAGATCTCTTCAGCAGACAAATACGAAACTGAAAAGATGGCACGCGTTTATTGAACAGTTTTCTTGAAATTTTCATTATTAACCAGAGAAAGAGAAAAAAATATAAAATTAATTTTCATTCATTTAATGAAATATCTTAAAGTATTAGAAATATCTTAATGTATTAAACGGGAAGTTACAAATGAAATACTTTGTGACCTCTTCGCTTTAGCACAAATACAAAATAAGATAATTTCGACATTTCCTGATGCGAAATTTGTGCATACAGAAAAATTTGTAATTGACTAACAAATAAACAAGATTATTTAAAAACAGTTCGCTGTTAGGCATGTGGAACCTCGCAAATCGTAAATATAGAATTTTACAGGAGAAGGAAAAAACTTTGCTCCAAATTTGTAAATTTTTGAAATAATTTACAAAATAAAGTATTTCTTTTAGCTAGAAAATAATTAAAAATAAATTTTATTATTAACAGCTTTTATTGAACTTACTCGTGGTTAAAAGAATCGTGGAATCTTGCAAACTATTTTAGACACACTTTCCGTTAAGCCAGAGAATTGAAATTTTGGACACAGTTTAGATTCCGGTGACAATACATGATTCTAAAATAATAATACCAAAAAACAGTAGAGAAGTTAACTAAATTAGCAAAATCAAATTTTCATACAAAGACATTTTTTAACAGAATTATTACAGAGTAAAATAAAAATATGAAATTTGCCTTGACATGTATTTGTTTGGTTGTTAACAATGTTGAAACCATCATCTTTATTTGATGTAAAACTTAATACTTCTAATACATATTCAGATAATTCCTTGAGTAAGGGAAATAATGCTAATTTTAAAACTATTATTAAGTATGTATTACTTATTCATAAGTATGTAATTTTACTAAAAGGCCAACACAAATTTCGGATTTTACGCTGGGAGCTACGAAAACCACTATTGAACCGTTGGCTCCCCAATTAAATGATAATACTTTCATTCAACCTCTAGTGCCTTCAATAGTTAGAATAACTAAAAAAGCGTTAAATGAACAAGATAAAATATAGGCCCTCTCAAGATTAAGAGATGAAAGAATATATAATCTTATGAGATTATACCTCTCTTACTTGCATGACGACTCCTATAATTGTGTTATCGAGAGAAAACCAAAGACTAACGTTTTAGTACTTTTACATAATGAAGGGTTCGAATGAATTACAAAGCTCGTTATGACCTCTTTGTAAACTATCATGAGTCTATTGGCACGTCCATTAAAATGGTGCAAGAAGACTTAAAAGCGTTTCGTAGTTATTGTAATAGTAATTACTATAATCACTTGTAGCCATAGAGAGAAAGTTATAATATGTTTTTTCTTGCCAAAAGTTAAGAATTACTTAATCACTGTATCAAGAATAAAGCATATAGATCGGACAAATAATCTCTTATTATATTATATCAAAACGTTTATATATAAACGTAAGATTACGCACTAAAACAACACAAGTATTTAGTAACTCCAAAGTACTCAACTCGGATATATTTATTCTTACTGAGACTTGGTTATCTCCTTCTATCAATTCCCTTGAATATTTTGACATATCCTATTTGATTTACAGGAAAGATAGATATCAAAATAATATTGATATTTAAAATAATTCATTGATTCCTAAAGGTGGAGGTGTTCTTATTTCAGTTAAGAATAATTTTAACTCTTCACATGTAGAAATACCTGATTTAATAAACTGCGACGCAATAGCAGTTAAAATTAATATAAATGTTGTGAAACTTTATATTCTATGTTGCTACATTCCTCCAAATAGTAATATAAAAGTTTACCAAGATTCCTGCTCAGTTGTTGATTCTTTGAATAATAAATTAAATGACCTTGACGAACTCATAATATATGGGGATTTAAATTTGCCAAATATTAATTGGCAACTTCATAACGAGGAATGTTTCTACATTCCGACTAATTTAACCTCTAATGTCGAATCGACAGTTATAGATAGTTTCCTTGCGTGTGGACTTCAACAAGTTTCTTCTACTAATCTATTACACAAACAATTAGACCTTCTTTTTACTTCTGACTGGGTAAATGTAACTAGAACATTGACGGCAACACCTCTTTCAAAAATTGATTGTCATCATCCCATCAGTTTTCAATATCATTATAATTGTTTAAATAAAGCGTCATTAAATATCTCATATAAATTTATATATTTATATAATTTTATAATTGTATTTCATACAATTTTTCCAAAACTAATTTTTATATGCTTAACAATTTTTTCTTTCAATTGATTTTAAGTCTTTACTAAACATTAATTATTTAAGTGATTTAAATAATACGATTGATGAAAAGAATATTCCACAATTGTAAAGGCTTTAACAAAATATCTATTATGAGATACCGGTCATATTATAGCGAATTAAGAAGAAATTAACTTCAGAAGAAGTTTTTCTCCAACATCCTGATTATGAAAAACTATTTGACTTAACTGATGTCTTTTCAGCAGCTATAGGAGCGGTATTATCTATGATCTGCAGTAATAGACCTATTACCATGATCTCCCGAACGCTAACCAAAGCAGAAGACAATTCAGTAACTAATGAAAGAGAGCTACTCGCAATTGTGTGGGTACTACAATATCTAAACCATTACCTCTAGGACGTCAAAAATGTTAATATTTTTACGGACCATCAACAGCTTATATTTTCATTTTCTGAAAAAAAATCCAAATGCAAAACTAAAAAGATGGCGCGCGTTTATAGAAGAGTTTTGTCCAAAATTTCATTATAAACCAGGGAAAGAGAAAAAGGCGGATGCACTTTCAAGGCAGTACATTAATAACATGTCAGAAACTGCAATAGATGCTACTGTTCATAGTGAAATATCTAGTACAAATACAATCAAAACTATTCAATATCCTAAACCAATTTAAAGTGGAATTCATAATTTCTAAATCTGATAATAATAGTAAAATCACAAAAATTTACTTTTAAAAATTAATATGGCATAAAATTAATTTTCAAGAAGTGGTTCATTTAATGAAATATCTTAAAGAGTGTATTAAAATGGAAGTTACAAATGCAATACATTGTGACCTCTCCGCTTTAGCAAAAATTGCAAAATAAAATAATTTCGACATTTCCAGATGTGAAATTTATGGATACGGAAAAATTTGTAATTGACTAACAAATAAACAAGATCAATAAGAACAGTTCGCTGTTAGGCATGTCGAACCTCGTAAATCATAAATATAGAATTTTACAGGAGAAGCCAAAAACTTTGCTCAAAATTTGTTAATTTTTGAAATCAAAATAAATATCCACTAGGAGGTAACGCTCATATTCGGTCAATAAAATAAAAATTTTTATTACCCAATAATTTATAAAATTATAAAAGTATAAATAAATAATAATTTACAAAAAGTTTTAATTTTGTTTTAATTTAAGTTCTAATACAATTATATTAATATATAAAATTCAGATTCTGATATAAATATATTATATTGGTGCCTAAGTTCACTTTTTTAATGGCGACCATCCCTTTAAATTCACTATTTTTAAATATATGATTTTATATTATTATATAATTTGATTTTTGATAAATTTAAAATTAATTAAAAAACGAGGAAGAGTGCAGTAGAGTAGACTGTGTCAACTCTGGGATACCCGTATGAACGTAATATATCCTGTTTCTATATAACTTGATCATCTTTTAAAAACATTCTGATGTTTTAGTACCGAACTACAGAGATATATCTATGTAAATTGTGGAGTTGTATGACAGCTACCTGAATCGATTGCGCCTAGCTTCATTAAGTTCCAAGAGGTGCAAGAAGCCTGAACCGGCTGCTCTAGACCAACCAAATTTTACAAAAGTTGTTGGCCTATAACTCGACACCTCTTTACTAAATTTCAGGTTCCTAGCTTCAATAAACACTGAGTTATTCTCATTTAAACGGATAAGTTGTATGGCAGCTACCCGAACCCGTCGCACCTCCACAACCAAATTTTGCAAAAGTGGTTGCCATAACATTTGATCAACATTTGCAAGATTTCAGACGCCTAGCTTTATTAAGTTCGAAGAGGTCCAAGAAGCCTGAACCGGCTGCTCTAGACCAACCAAATTTTATAAAAGTTGTTGTCCTGTAACTCGACACCTTGTTACTAAATATCAGGTTGCTAGCTTCAATAGACACTGAGTTATTCTCATTTAAACGGAGAAGTTGTATGGCAGCTACCCGAACCCGCCACACCACCACAACCAAATTTTACAGAAGTTGTTGCCATAAAACTTGATCATCATTTGCAAAATTTCAGAAACCTAGCTTGAATAGGTACTGAGTTATTTCTATATAAAGATAGAAGTTGTATGGCAGCTACTCGAACCCGCCGACCGAAAATGTTGGATTTAAATAGCAAAACTAACAATTTTATAAAAGTGCCGTAAAAAAATTTCAGCCTCCTAGCTCCTTTATTTTTTGAGTTATCGTGCGGAGGTACGGACGGACGGACGGACGGACGTACATGGCTTAATCGACTCAGAATTCGATTCTGAGCCGAGCCATACCTTTGACACTATATCTAGCTCGACTCCTTTAAGGTGTCACAAACGTAATGGCAAATTTATTATACCCTGGAACATAGTTCATACGGGTATAACGAGGAAGAGTGCTGTAGAGTAGACTGCGTCAACTCTGGGATACCCGTATGAACGTAATATAACCTGTTTCTATAAAGCTTGATCATTTTTTAAAAAATTTCAGATGTTTTAGTACCGACGTTAAATACAGAGATATATTTATGTAAATTGTGGAGTTGTGGGACAGTTACCTGAACCTGTTGCACCAGCACAACCAAATTTTACAGAAGCTGTGGCTATAAAACTTGATCATCATTTGTAAGATTTCAGACCTCCTGCTTCATTAATTTCCAAGAATTTCCAAGAGGTAGGGAACCTGCCAAAGACACCAAGAATTACCACTTGGTAGTGTCAGATTCTTACTGACTAAACCCACCTCCCCCTTTAGCCAAGTGGGATGAAACTCTTACCTGCGAAAGCAGTATATTGGCTAGGGAGTAATGATAGGAAAGGATAGGAAAATGGATACGGAAACATTGAATTGGGAGTAGGACTGTAAGGAAACTATGAATCCGCCTATTATTATTTTGCTAACAATGACTAAAGCCGTCACAACAGTTACAACATGTTGTAGTAGTATATATATTACTACATGAGGTAATTATTGAAGGCAACCCCCACTGTCACTATGGCGGGTGTTATTATTGGTGTTAATATTCTTATTAATATTATTATTATTTTACTAAAGAGTCAGTGCCATCAGTGGATTAACCCGTGCAGCAGTATATAACACCTTACTTGCATGATATAGCCAAAGATAGCCCCACTGTTGTAGCTATTATTATTATTACTATTATTATTATTATATAATTATTGTTATATTATTACTATTATTATTATTACTATTGTTGTTACTATTATTCTTATTATTATTTTACCATAGAGTCAGCGCCATCAGTGGATTACAACGTGCAGCAGTATATAACACCTTACTTGCATGATATAACCTAAGATGGCTCTACTGTAGCAGCTATTATTATTACTATTATTATTATTAATATTATTATTATTATAATTATTGTTTTATTACTATTACTATTATTATTATTATAATTATTATTACTGTTATTATTATTATTGTTATTATTTTACTACAGAGTCAGCGCCATCCGTGAATTACAACATGCAGCAGTATATAACACCTTACTTGCATGATATAACCAAAGATGGCTCTACTGTAGCAGCTATTATTATTACTATTATTATTATTATTTTTATAGTTATTGTTTTATTACTATTACTATTATTAGTATAATTATTATTACTATTATTATTATTATTAATAATATTATTGTTATTATCACTAATATTGATTATACGATATACATTATTACGATATAAAAGTACTACATATTTTTTATTTATGACCTGACCGGGGTTTCAACCCTTCGGTTGAAAGGTTGACGACTTAACCACTGCGCCATGAGTCAGATCTTAGCTTGTAACTGGACACCTCTTTACTAAATTTCAAATTCCTAGCTTCAGTAGACACTGCGTTATTTTCATTTAAAAAGAGAAGTTGTATGGCAGCTACCTGAACCTGTTGCACCAGCACAACCAAATTTTACAGAAGTTGTGGCTATAAAACTTGATCATCATTTGTAGGACTTCAGACTTCTAGCTTCATTAATTTCCAAGAGGTGCAAGAAGCCTGAACTGGCTGCTCTAGACCAACCAAATTTCACAAAAGTTGTTGGCATGTAACTCGACACCTCTTTACTAAATTTAAGATTTCTAGCTTTAGTACACACTGCATTATTTTTATTTAAAAAGAGAAGTTGTATAGCAGCTATCCGAACCTGTCGTACCATCACAATCAAATTTTACGGAAGTTGTTGCCAGTTGTTGTTTTTTTGAGTTATCGTGCGGACAGACGGACGTACATGGGTTAATCGACTCAGAATTCGATTCTGAGCCGATCCATACCTTTGACACTATATCTAGCTCGACTCTTTTAAGGTGTCACAAACGTAATGGTAAATTTATTATACCCTTGAACATAGTTCATACGCGTATAAAAAGTATGTTTTTTGTTTTATTATAATTAAAAATGAATATTATAGTGTTACTTGTTCAAAAAATTTTTAATAAATGCATTTAACATAAATTCAGACAGAATTTACATAAATTCATAATAATTATTGACATTAATTATTTTACATTTAATTTAGAGCCCGTAAACAGTTTGTTGTTGAAAGATTTTAAAATTATGATCAAAACTACTGTTACTACTATATTATTAACTAATTATTTATTGAAGAGCTTGAAAAAATCACTTATAGGTACCAAGACATCCGCGCGCAGAAACAAATTAAATATATTGAGAAACATATTAATTGGAACCTTAAATTTTTCAAAAAAAATTAAGATAAGGTTGGGAATTTTGTAAGAATAAGTAAAAATATAAAGGTCATTTCGAGAAAGGTATTTATAATTGGTATTTAAATTTAGATCCTTTTAGATTCACCTTTTTACATTGCTGAACTCTTAATTGATATGGTATTTAAATCTATTTTATTTTAATATATAATACCATTACATATCTTAATTGGATATTTTTGATTTTAAGCTTTTATAGTTTTAGTTTAAGAAAAATTTTTAAATTATATTTTTTTAGTAAATTTTGAATTTTTAAAGCAATACAAAATGCAAACGAAAACCAAATTTTGCATGATTTTTCTACTTTTATAACTCCGGCACACTTTTAGATAGAGACTTGAAATTTTGAGACAAGAAAGAACTTTTAGAATTATTATAAGTTTCCTCAGGAAATTTTTTGGTAGCAACCCCTCTTTAAGAGTTATTACGCCTCAAAAATTGAAAATTTGCTATTTTTAGACACCTGTAACTTATGCACCTGTAAAAAATTTTCTTCGGCAAGACTTGAAAATTAAAGGTTCAATAATATATTTTTACGTGTGTTAACGACTTTTCTTAGTTATATAGGATTCCGAACTTACAGCCCCTCAAAATTTCAAAAATGTCCTATTTTCACGTTTTTTCTTATTACATGAAATTTTCAAATTTTTGTGCAAATCACAATTCGAAACAGTTTGTATTGAGTTTGCAAATGAGGAAATGTATTGAGTTGTATGATGTATTGAGTTTGAGGAAATGTGCGCTTTTAGAAACCGTTAGTTTACATTCTACCTTGTTTATTTTTTGTTTTTCTTTAATCATAATATTTTATTAGTTGTAAGCATTTTGTATGAATTTTCAATGAAGAATAAAGATTAAAAATAGTTAATAATAATTTCAGAATATTAAAACTGAAAAGATCAATAATACTTATCTTGTTACATATCAATTTTGGGGCTATATTGATACGCCAATTTCTGAAGGATTTTATTAAGCTGATCCTAAACCTGTAAAATATCCAGATGCTTATCTTATAGAAAAAATTCTGGAAAAACAAGGTAATCGAGTTTTCGTTAAATGATTTTGATAGCACACATAATACTTGTATAAATAAAAAAGATATTATTTAAATAATTGTTAAGTTGTTAAATAATTGTAAAGTATTTATTTACATTTTGAATATAGAGTAATTTCTTTTATAAAAATATTTTATTTCTTTGTAAAAATAATAACATTAATATAAATACTAAATATTCTTTTGCAGTCTTTTATAACCATATGGAAAAGAGCTACTATATCTTCATCAAATTTGCGTTTTTCTGACTTACGATAATATTTTTTATTTCTCGTTCTGCAAGTACTTCGTGTACTTTATTTTTACCAATTCAATTTGAAATGACATGTATATTTTCGTCTTCTGCAGAATTTAAAATTGCTTCTTTGATCGTATCAACATTAGTTTTTGCCGAGGTCTGATCAATAAACGAGTTCTTTTATTTGTATACAAAGTTTCTCCTGTTATCTTTTGTGTAGCACTCTCCATATACACAATTTTTAAGACCTACAGGCGAATTATGGGATGTAATTTCCAGTTCTATAACACTCTAATATACCTATCATTTCTCCTATAAATTACCATGTTTTTCCTCCTATAAATTCCCATCAAATTCCTCTTTTCGCGATATATGAATGACAGAGTTTATGTCATAATATAATACTCTATTACCAAGTTCCTCGAAATAACTGTAATTGTGTATTTTAATTAATTGTGTACATTTATAGGCAGTTTTTTTTTTTTAATGTTTGTTTATTTCCATTGTAATATATTTCAATTCTAAACAAAACTAATAGACTAATTCTCATATTTTCATAGTTAAATAGACATGTCTATCTTACTATGTATTACTAGGTATTAGGTCGATTTGTCCTGGGAATTCGGTGCGAGAAAGAGATAGCAATAGTGAGAATGAAAATGCATCAAGGGTGAGTCAGTAGGTGGGAATGTCTAGAGAGTAGTCGGTGTTAAGTTTGAGTGATTTAATATACTTATATAGGGGTGAAATATTAATGTAGGGGGAAGTTATCAGTATTAGTATAAAGAAAATGTAATGTATAAAGAAGGGGTGAATACTAACTAGGAAAGGGGGAAGTTATTAATACAGTGAAAATTTAATAGGTAAAGAGAGATTATTGACGAGGTTAATTTTTTAGCGTAAAGTCGGTTATTTGTAACCAAAACTGCTAAAAATGGTCAAGAGCTTCGCATTTTAATATATACTGGCACTTTGACCAAAAAGTTATATCAAAGATTATCGTTTTATAAAAGGAATTTCTCTAGTAAAAAAATCTTTTTCGGTTAAATCGGTACATGGGAGTAATCACGGAGAAAAAAAATGTAAAATTAATATATTAAATAATATAATGACAGAAAAGTTTAACTATCCTAAAAATTATATTTCAATAGACAAGGCTGCAGTACCTCTTAACGTACAACAAAAATTTAACGATTTTATCGAGAATAATATTTATGTTTTTCTCGAGACAAATCAGAAATTTGGATTTCTTGGATTTATTGTTTCACAAAATGGGATGAAATCTTGCCCAGACTAGGTTGCATTTATAATAAATAAACAAACATTGAGAGTCCTACGTTCTATTTTGGGATTATCAGTTTACTATAGACGGTTTATAAAAGATTATTCCACAATAGTAAAGCCTTTAATAAAATATCTATTAGGAGATAACGGTCATATTCGAACTAATCATTCAAAAAAAAAAAAAATTGAACTGGATATAGAAGCCTTATCTACGTCTCTTATGAGCCAATTAAGAAGATATTAACTTCAGAAGACGTTTTACTCCAACATCGTGATTATGAAAAACCATTTGACTTCACGACTGATGCCTCTTCAGCAGCTATAGGAGCGGTATTATCTATGATCTGCAGTAATAGACCTATTACCATGATCTCTCGAACGCTAACAAAAGCAGAAGAAAATTTATTAACTAATGAAAGATAGCTACTCGCAATTGTGTGAGTACTACAATATCTAAAGCATTACCTCTAGGACGTCAAAAATGTTAATATTTTTACGGACCATCAACCGCTTATATTTTCATTTTCTGAAAAAAAATCCAAATGCAAAACTAAAAAGATGGCGCGCGTTTATAGAAGAGTTTTGTCCAAAATTTCATTATAAACCAGGGAAAGAGAAAAAGGCAGATGCACTTTCAAGGCAGTACATTAATAACATGTCAGAAACTGCAACAGATGCTACTGTTCATAGTGAAATATTTAGTACAAACACAATTAAAACTATTCAATATCCTAAACCAATTTCAAGTGCAATTCATAATTTTTAAATCTGATAATAATAGTAAAATCACAAAAATTTACTTTTAAAAATTAATATGGCATAAAATTAATTTTCAAGAAGTGGTTCATTTAATGAAATATCTGAAAGAATGTATTAAACGGGAAGTTACAAATGCAATACATTGTGACCTCTCCGCTTTAGAACAAATGCAAAATAAAATAATCTCGACATTTCCTGATGTGAAATTTTTGCATACGGAAAAATTTGTAATTGACTAACAAATAAACAAGATCAATTAGGAACAGTTCGATGTTAGGCATGTGAAACCTCGTAAATCGTAAATATAGAATTTTACAGGAGAAGGAAAAAACTTTGCTCCAAATTTGTTAATTTTTGACATAATTTACAAAATAAAGTAGTTTTTTAAGCTAGGAAATTATTAAAAATAAATTTTATTATTCACAGCTTTTATTGTACTTACTTATGGTTAAAAGAATCGCGGAATCTTGCAAACTATTTTAGACACACTTTCCGTTAAGCTAGAGACTTGAAATTTTGGACACAGTTTAGATTCCGGTGACAATACATGATTCTAAAATAATAATACCAAAAAACAGTAGAGAAGTTAACTAAATTAGCAAAATCAAATTTTCATACAAAGACATTTTTTAACAGTATTATTACAGAGTAAAATAAAAATATGAAATTTGCCTTGACATGTATTTGTTTGGTTGTTAAGAATGTTGAAAACATCATCTTTATTTGATGAAAAACTTAATACTTCTAATACATATTCAGATAATTCCTTGAGTAATGGTAATAATGCTAATTCTGTGATTAATAATAAAACGACTACTATTCATAAGTATGTAATTTTACTAAAAGGCCAACACAAATTTCAGATTTTACGCTGGGTGCTACGAAAACCCCTATTGAACCGTTAGCTCCCCAATTAAATGATAATACTTTCATTCAATCTTTAGTGCCTCCAATAGTTAGAATAACTAAAAAAGCGTTAAATGGACAAGATAAAATATAGGCCATCTCAAGATTAAGAGATGAAAGAATATATAATCTTATGAGATTATACCTCTCTTACTTGCATGACGACTCCTATAATTGTGTTATCGAGAGAAAAACAAAGACTAACGTTTTAGTACTTTTACATAATGAAGGGTTCGAATGAATTACAAAGCTCGTTATGACCTCTATGTAAACTATCATGAGTCTATTGACATGCCCATTAAAATGATGCAAGAAGACTTAAAAGCGTTTCGTAGTTATTGTAATAGTAATTACTATAATCACTTACAGCCATAGAGAGAAAGTTATAATACGTTTTTTCTTGCAAAAATTTAAGAATTACTTAATCACTGTATCAAGAATAAAGCATATAGATCGGACAAGTAATCTCTTATTATATTATATCAAAACGTAAGAGGATTACGCACTAAAACAACACAAGTGTTTAGTAACTCCAAAGTACTAAACTCGGATATATTTATTCTTACTGAGACTTGGTTATCTCCTTCTATCAATTCCCTTGAATATTTTGACAATTCCTATTTGATTTACAGGAAAGATATATATCAAAATAATATTGATATTTAAAATAATTCATTGATTCCTAAAGGTGGAGGTGTTCTTATTTCAGTTAAGAATAATTTTAACTCTTCACATGTAGAAATACCTGATTTAATAAACTGCGACGCAATAGCAGTTAAAATTAATATAAATGTTGTGAAACTTTATATTCTATGTTGCTACATTCCTCCAAATAGTAATATAAAAGTTTACCAAGATTCCTGCTCAGTTGTTGATTCTTTGAATAATAAATTAAATGACCTTGACGAACTCATAATATATGGGAGGATTTTAATTTGCCAAATATTAATTGGCAACTTCATGACGAGGAATGTTTCTACATTCCGACTAATTTAACCTCTAATGTCGAATCGACAGTTATAGATAGTTTCCTTGCGTGTGGACTTCAACAAGTTTCTTCTACTAAAAATCTATTAAACAAACAATTAGACCTTCTTTTTACTTCTGACGGGGTAAATGTAACTAGATCATTGACGCCAACACCTTTTTCAAAAATTGATTGTCATTATCTCATCAGTTTTCAATATCATTATAATTGTTTAAATAAAGCGTCATTAAATATCTCATATAAGTTTAAATTTTTCAAAATAATTTTTATATGCTTAACAATTTTTTTCTTTCAATTGATTTTAAGTCTTTATTAAACATAAATGATTTAAGTGATTAAAATAATACGATTGATAAATTTTACGAAGTAATTTACCATGGATTTGACTTGTATGTTCCTCGAGTTCGTGATAGAAATATCAATTCAAGCAAATTAAGCGTGGAATGCATATTTGAAAAAGAAGGATAATATTTCTTATACAAAGTTTTAAATTTATTTACCGCATTCAAATTCTTACTGTGTCTTAAATATGAAGGTTATATTATTAAAATTGCTTGGCAACTTCGTACAGATCCTAAATCTTTTTGGAAGCTTGTAAATCCGATCAATATCCAAATTATATGTCGTACAAGGATCGGAATTCTAACGACTCAATTATTATATCTAACTATTTTAAAGATTTCTTCGCCGGTAGTTATTCTACTTCTTCGTTCGATATTGATGAATCTAATTTTAATTATTTGGAAGACTTTCTAAGTTTACCTCTTCAAATTATTAATTTTACACCAGGCGCGACACAGCTTTATCTAACTAAATTAGGTGACAACTCTGCTCCTGGACGAGATAATCTCCCAGAAATTATTTTAAAGTGTTGCGCCGATTCCCTACCTAATCGTATAGCACTACTTTTTAATAAATATTTTGCTTCAGTATATTTTGCTTCTGTATATATTTTGAACTGGTGAAAATGTAACAATCTTATTTTAAACATTGATAAATGTGCCGTCATTTCATTTACCCGCTTCTTAAACTTAATCACAAATAATTACATTTTTAATAACAACATAATAAAAAGAGTCACTGAATTTAATGATCTTGTGGTAACTTTTAATTGTAAACTTACCTTTAATACACATATTAACAAGATCATTAGTAAAGCAAACTCAATGCTAGATTTTGTAAAAAGATGCCCTAGAGAATTTAATGACCCATATATTATAAAATATCTTTACACGACTTTAGTTCGCTCTATTCTGGAGTATGTAAATCAGGTCTAGTCTCCACACTATCATCAACATATTGTTAGAATAGAAGCAATACAAAGAAATTTTCTAAGTTTCGCCTAATTGTTTTCAAATTACTTGACATGAATTCTTTAGAATGTAGACGAACAGTTATGGGTATTGTTTTCATTACGCAGATATTTCATAACTATATAGATACACACTACATTAACAACATTAATTAATTAATGAACTCAATCAACACACGGACACGTTTTAGCTCGGAAAACACATTTTCGATTAGATACCATAGGACTAATTACGGCAAACACGACCCGATTAATATTCATAAATGTTCATGAATATGAATCAATACAAAACTATAATAAATATAAACATGAGCAAAGATGTAATAAAAAAATCACTATTGAAAACAATTCCGTAATTGTACAACACAATTGTGTTGTAAAAGTTTTGTGAAATATTAAATATAAATTTTTTTTTTTTATAAAATTAATTTTGCTTTGGAACCTTAATATTAATTTTAGATTAAGTATAATTATCTAAATGTAATACGTAAATACTTGAATTAAGTAATGAATAAATAAATAAATAAATAATTAATACAGCTATAGACAAAACTAAATGTATAGGTATAATATATAATTTTATACATTTAGTTTATACATTTTTCTTTTTCATGAAGCACACAAACAAAGAAACGGCAATCATTTTTAAATTTTTGTTTGTTGCATTATCTGTATATGTGTAGATACTTACGTTAATAAGAATAATGGATTTTTTGTTTTCATACGGTGTAAGTATATTAGAATTCGATGATGTTATAATATTATATAATACGATTCGGTAATACGATTGTATAATATGTTATAATACGCTTGCAATTAGCATTTAGAAATAGTATTTTGTTAATTTTATTTTTTTTTAAACAAATTCTCATTCCGTATACCAAAGAACATATAATTATAAGAAGTCTCCTCAGAATGCCTTTTCAATTTTTACATATATGATCCGTACGGCCGGGGGGAAAAATAAAAAAAAGAGCATTCACTTATTCTCTTTAAAATTTTTAATTTTACTTTTTTATTTTTTTATTTTTTTTTTATTATTGGTTAATAGTTTAGGTACTGGTCAGCGGCAAAATACAAAGAACATTATTCTATAGAGATATGCATGTATGTAAAGATAATATTGTATTCGTATAGAGTTAGGTTAGAATAGAATTATTTTTGAAGTAGAAATTAGAATGAGAATCAATAGAAATTGATTTAAGAATAGTGAACAATTTCGTTTTGTTTTTCTTTATTAATATATTTTATTTGACTTGACACGACACTGTAAAATACAATACATACATGTAAGAATAAATAGAAATGCGTTATTTGAAAAATTTTGGAAATTAATTTTTAAATGCAAAAATTGTAAATGTTTTAAAGTATGAGTAAAGTTTGTGAAAAGCGTGTAGCGTGAACATTTAAGATTTAGTTATTGAATTAAAATAAATTAAAATGAATTCTGAAAATAAGATTAATATTAAAAAACCCAAAACTTTCTACAAATCAGGAATAAAATGTTACATTTCTGATTACCAAAAATCTAAACGATATAACATAGGACTCAGACTTTTTAAATTTCCTCCAGAATATTCCATAATTGGTCAAAATTGGTGCGAAAACTGTATTTCAAATTCCCAGTTCGTAATTGGAAAAAAACTTTTTATTTGTTATAACCATTTTAATCCTGGAGATACAGGTAAGTTAAGCAACCTTATTTTTGTAACATTTACTTTAATGAAGACAGTATTCAAACATGCCACATTCATTTATATGTCATTTATATACCAAAAGAAATAAAAATATCAAATGAATGAAACACTAAATTTAAATTTTAAATTTTAATTTAAGCTCTACAAATAATTTTTTATATAAATATCTGAGATAAGTAGGATTATGAATTACAAAAATGGAATTATAAAAATTACAATAAGAAAAAGAAGAAAAATAATTTTAAATATTAGCTAAAAGTTTAAGAACACAAAGTGTACAAAAGATGTGACATAGATATATTATTAAGAATATTAGATATTAAGATATGTTACAAAAGATGTAACATAGATAGAAGAATAATAGATATTTGATTAAGAAAAAATTTAAAGATTAGATATAAGTTCAAGATTATGAAGTAAAAATAAATATATATATATATATCTTCATTAATAGATATAAGTTTAAATCTTAATAATATGGTAATTTATGATAATACAAACATATTGACACTTTGATCTTTGAACATATATGATATTTACGCGGTACGAATTTAAAAAGTTTAGTTCATGTTATTTACAGTTTTTTTCTCATCTATTTTTTTACATTTAATATAATAAATAATTCAAATTTATTTACATTAATACTTTATTTGTGTTACATATAATAATTATATTTATTGCATATAATAATAACTGTTATTTAATAAAAATTAATAAAAACAATGTACATACATGTGTATAATATGTACATACATTTAGTTTAAATAATGTCGAATTACAAAAACGATAGCACAAACTAGAATTACGATTTAGAACTAAAAATTTAATTATTAGATTAATAAAAAAAAAATTAGTTTAGGTTAAGTAATTAAATAAAATAATTAAATTAGTTAAAAATAATAAACCAACCTAATAAATTAAACGGTTAATATAAACAAACCCAAACCCATTAAACAAAAATAGTAAACAATAATAGGCGAATTCCGTAATAAATAAAAATAATATTAAAAATAAGAATAGCTAAAACAACTAGGATTAAAAAATGTAATAGTTTGATCTTATGTTCATATTAGTCAGTGAACCATTCCGGAGTTACACTTTTACATTTTTCGATAATAATTCGTTTAATGTCCACTGCTTGAGGGTTGATATTAAATATCTGGTCAAATACTAAAATAAAATTTTTACTAACATCAAAAAATTGTTGTGATGGCGCATTTAAACCAAACTAAACAATCTAACAAAATAAACCATAAATAATAAGAATAATAAAGCTAATAATAATAAAAACACAACATTAAACATTAAAAAATATTATAAAATTCCTACAAAACA
Source organism: Poecilobothrus nobilitatus (assembly GCA_947095535.1). NCBI lineage: Eukaryota > Metazoa > Arthropoda > Insecta > Diptera > Dolichopodidae > Poecilobothrus > Poecilobothrus nobilitatus. The sequence goes on from OX352772.1 coordinate 91,860,048, forward strand.
TCTTGAAACTTAGTTCACACCTCATAGTAGTAAAATAAAAATACTATCAATAATCATGGGTCATACTTTAATACATACTTTAAAATAATAATAATAATAATAATAATAATAGGAATAATAATACCAAAAATAATAGCAGTTACAGTGACGTTGGGGGTTGCTTTCAATAATTATCTTAAGAAGTAAGGCGTTATTACTACTGAATGTTGTAATTGTTGTAACAGCTATAGTCACTGTTAGCCAAATAGTAATAATAATAGACGAATTCATTGTTTCTTTACAGTTCCACTCCCAATTGAATGTTTCCGTATCTATTTCCTATCCTTTCCTATCCGTACTCCCAAGCCAATATACTGCGTTCGCTGGTAAGGGTTTCATCCTATTATATTTGCTAGAGAGGGGGGAAATCCTATTATATTTGCTAGAGAGGGGCAAAATTAGTTTTATAAAAAATTTTTGCAACAGCAAAATATAAAGAGTAATAAAATAACTCGCTAAAAACTTTCTGTACAGAGTGAGTAATTTATTGTTTGCATTATTATTATGTGTATGAGACTGTAGAGATATGTATATTGTAATGCAGATTGTACAATTTATTAAACAAAAAAATAAGCAACAGTAAATGATTAAATTCAAAAAAAAACGAGGAAGAGTGCAGTAGAGTAGACTGTGTCAACTCTGGGATACCCGTATGAACGTAATATATCCTGTTTCTATAAAACTTGATCATCTTTTAAAAACATTCAGATGTTTTAGTACCGAACTACAGAGATATATTTATGTAAATTGTAGAGTTGTATGACAGCTACCTGAATCTATTGCGCCTAGCTTCATTAAGTTCCAAGAGGTGCAAGAAGCCTGAACCGGCTGCTCTAGACCAACCAAATTTTACAAAAGTTGTTGGCCTATAACTCGACACCTCTTTACTAAATATCATGGTTCCTAGCTTCAATAGACACTGAATTATTCTCATTTAAACGGATAAGTTGTATGGCAGCTACCCGGACCCGTCGCACCACCACAACCAAATTTTGCAAAAGTGGTTGCCATAAAACTTGATCATCATTTGCAAGATTTCAGACGCCTAGCTTTATTAAGTTCGAAGAGGTGCAAGAAGCCTGAACCGGCTGCTCTAGACCAACCAAATTTTACAAAAGTTGTTGGCCTGTAACTCGACACCTTGTTACTAAATATCATGGTTGCTAGCTTCAATAGACACTGAGTTATTCTCATTTAAACGGAGAAGTTGTATGGCAGCTACCCGAACCCGCCGCACCACCACAACCAAATTTTACAGAAGTTGTTGCCATAAAACTTGATCATAATTTGCAAAATTTCAGAAACCTAGCTTGAATAGATACTGAGTTATTTCTATATAAAGATAGAAGTTGTATGGCAGCTACTCGAACCCGCCGACCGAAAATGTTGGATTTAAATAGCAAAACTAACAATTTTGCAAAAGTGCCGTAAAAAAAATTTCAGCCTCCTAGCTCCTTTATTTTTTGAGTTATCGTGCGGACGGACGGACGGACGGACGTACATGGCTTAATCGACTCAGAATTCGATTCTGAGCCGATCCATACCTTTGACACTATATCTAGCTCGACTCCTTTAAGGTGTCACAAACGTAATGGCAAATTTATTATACCCTTGAACATAGTTCATACGGGTATAATTACAAAAGTAAATGTACATATAATAAATTTTTTTTGAGTTGTTTATGGACTTGAGTTAAAATGTAAAGAAAAAAGTGATTTTGAATAAAAGTATGTATGTATGCTTATATTTAAAGATTAAATATTATGCTTATTGTTTGATTGGGAATTCGGTGCGAGAAAGAAATGGCAATAGTGAGAATGAAGTTGCGTCAAAAATGGGCCAGTAGGTGTTAGTAGGTCGTTCCCGTCGAGTGATTTAAAGGAATTTGTGGTAGAGGGGTGAATATTAATTCGGGGATGGGGGACGAATAATGAGAAGGGGTGTCACGCATGAGTGATTTTAATATATTTGTATAGGAGTGAGATATTTCTGTTTGTCGTGTGTGGGAATGTCTTGAGAGTAGATGGTGTTACGTTTGAGTGATTTTAATACATTTATATAGGGATAAAATATGAATGTAGGTGGAAGTTATTAGTATTAGTATAAAAAAAATGTAATGTATAAAGAAGGAGTGAATATTAATTAGGAAAGCGGGAAGTTATTAGTATTAGTATAAAGAAAATGTAATGTGTAGAGGAAGGGTGAATATTAATTACGAAAGCGGTAAGTTATTAGTACAGAGAAAATTTAATAGGTAAAGAGAGATAATTAACGACGTTAATTTTTTAGCGTAATGTCGCTCATTGCTAGCCGAAACTGCTAAAAATGGTCAAGAGATACGTATTTTAATATATACTGGCATTTTGATCAAAAAGTTATATCAAAGAATTTTATTTTATAAAAGAAATTTCTCTAGTAAAAAATCTTTTTCGGTTAAATCGGTAAAAGGGAGTAATTACAGAGAAAAAAATGTAAAATTAATATCTTAAATAATATAGTGACAGAAAAATTTAATTATCCTAAAAATTATATTTCAATAGACAAGGATACAGTACCTCTTAACGTACAAAAAAAATTTAACGACTTTATTATTTTATAATATTAATGTTTTTGCCGAGGCAAATAGGAAATTATCTTATAACACCTATATTAAAGCTACAATTAAAACCACAACAAAAGAACTTATTACTTCTAGAGTAGACTATGCAATAATTTATACCATTACCAAATATCTCCAGTTGACTTCATCAATAAAGAAATACAGACACTTCTTCAGGATGGCATTATTAGGCCATATTCATCACCATATAATTCCTCAGTCCACGTTATAGGAAAAAGGATTTGATGGAAATGGGAAGGCCAAAATGTGCATGGTTATTGACTTTAGGAAGATAAATGATAAAACAGTACCATATCGATACCGCATTCCTGATACGACTACTATATTGGCTAGCCTAGAGAAGTCACAATTTTTTACTACTTTAGATTTAAAATCGGATTTTCATCAAATAAGTATTTGTGAAAAAGATAGGGAAAAAACTGCATTTAGTGTAAACAATGGCAACTACGAATTTTGACGTTTACATTTTGCATTTTTTTGCTTCAAGGATTTTTCAACGAGTCATTGATGATGTGTTACTTGATTATATTGGGAAAATATTTCACGGTTATGTGGATGATATTATAATTTTTTCTCCTGATAAAGAAACACCTATTAGACGTAGAAAACATTTTCAAAAAACTAGAGAATACTGGAAGGCGCATTTCTGCAGAAAAGTAAAAAATTTTTAAAACCGAAGTTGAATTTCTTGGATTGCATTTATAATAAATTATAAAATAGCAGAAACATTGAGAGCCCTATGTTCTATTTTGGGATTATCAGGTTACCATAGACGGTTTATAAAAGATTATTCCACAATTGTAAAGCCTTTAACAAAATATCTATTAGGAGATAGCGGTTATATTCGAACTAATCATTCAAAAACAAATAAAATTCAACTGAGTATAGAAGCCTTATCTACGTCTCTTTTGAGCGAATTAAAAAGACATTAACTTCAGACGACGTTTTACAACACCTGATTATGAAAAAACATCCTGATTATGAAAAACCATTTGATTTAACGACTGATGCCTGCTGAAGCTATAGAAGTGGTATTATCTATGATCTTTAGCAATAGACCTATTACCACGATCTTTCGAACCCTAACAAAAGCAGAAGAATATTTAGTAACTAATGAAAGAGAGCTACTTAAAAATTAATGTGGCATAAAATTAATTTTCAAGAAGTGGTTTATTTAATGAAATATCTTAAAGAATGTATTAAACGGGAAGTTACAAATGCAATACATTGTGACCTCTCCGTTTTAGCACAAATACAAAATAAAATAATCTCGGCATTTCCTGATGTGATATTTGTGCATACGGAAAAATTTGTAATTGACTAACAAATAAACGAGATCAATTAGGAACAGTTCGCTGTTAGGCATGGGGAACCTCGTAAATAGTAAATATAGAATTTTACAGGAAAACCTAAAAACTTTGCTCAAAATTTGTTAATTTTTGAAATAACTTACAAAATAAAGTATTTTTTTAAGCTAGGAAATTATTAAAAATAAATTTTATTACATCTTTTATTGAACTTACTTGTGGTTAAAGGAATCGTGGAATCTTGCAAACTATTTTAGACACACTTTCCGTTAAGCTAGAGACATGAAATTTTGGAAACAGTTTAGATTGCGGTGGCAATACATGATTCTAAAATAATAATACCAAAAAACAATAGAAAAGTTAACTAAATTAACAAAATAAAATTTTCATACAAAGACATTACACATTTTTTAACAGAATTATTACAGAGTAAAATAAAAATAAGAAATTTGCCTTGACATGTATTTGTTTGGTTGTTCCCTGTTAATGTTGCTATAGACAAAACTAAATGTATAGGTATAATATATAATTTTATACATTTAGTTTATACATTTTCCTTTTTCATGAAACACACAAACAAAGAAACGGCAATCATTTTTAAATTTTTGTTTGTTGCATTATCTGTATATGTGTAGATACTTACGTTAATAAGAATAATGGATTTTTTGTTTATATAGGATATAAGTATATTGGAATTCGATGATAATATAATATTATATAATACGATTCGGTAAGACGATTGTATAATATGTTATAATACGCTTGCAATTAGCATTTAGCAATAATATTTTGTTAATATTATTTTTTTTTAAACAAATTCTCATTCCGTATACCAAAGAACATATAATTATAAGAAGTCTCCTCAGAATGCCTTTTCAATTTTTACATATATGATGCGTACGGTCGGGAGGAAAAATAAAAAAAAAGAGCATTCACTTATTCTCTTTAAAATTTTTTATTTTACTTTTTTTCTTTTTTTTTTATTATTGGTTAATGGTTTGGTTACTGGTTAGTGACACAATACAAAAAACATTATTCTATAGAGATATGCATGTATGTATAGATAATATTGTATTCGTATAGAGTTAGGTTAGAATAGAATTATTTTTGAAGTAGAAATTAGAATTAGAATCAATAGAAATTGATTTAAGAATAGTGAACAATTTCGTTTTGTTTCTCTTTATTAATACATTTTATTATTTGACTTGACATGACACTGTAAAATACAATACATACAAGTAAGAATAAATAGAAATGCGTTATTTGGAAAATGTTGGAAATGCATTTGTAAATGCAAAAATTGTAAATGTTTTAAAGTATGAGTAAAGTTTGTGAAAAGCGTGTAGCGTGAACATTTCATATTTAGTTATTGAATTAAAATAAATTAAAATTAATTCTGGAAATAAGATTAATATTAAAAAACCCAAAACTTTCTACAAATCAGGAATAAAATGTTACATTTCCGATTGCCAAAAATCTAAACGAGATATCATAGGACTCGGACCTTTTAAATTTCCTCCAAAAGATTCCATAATTGGTCAAAATTGGCGCGAAAACTATATTTCAATTTCAGAGCTCGTAATTGGAAAACAACTTTTTATTTGTAATAACCATTTTAATCCTGGAGATACAGGTAAGTTAAGCAACCTTATTTTTGTAATACTTACTTTAATGAAGACAGTATTCAAACATGCCACATTCATTTTATGTCATTTATATATCAAAAGAAATAAAAATATCAAATGAATGAATCATTAAATTTTAATTTAAGCTCTACAAATAATTTTTTATATAAATATCTGAGATAAGTAGGATTATCAATTACAAAAATGGAATTATAAAAATTACAATAAGAAAAAGAAGAAAAAATTATTTTAAATATTAGCTAAAAGTTTAAGAACACAAAGTATACAAAAGATGTGACATAGATATATTATTAAGAATATTAGATATTAAGATATGTTACAAAAGATGTAACATAGATAGAAGAATAATAGATATTTGATTAAGAAAAAATTTAAAGATTAGACATAAGTTCAAGATTTGGAAGTAAAAAAAAATATATATATTTTATCATTAATATATATAAGTTTAAATCTTAATAATATGATAATTTATAACAATACAAACATATTGACCCTTTGTCTTTGAACATATTTGATATTTACGAGTTACGAAGTTAAAAATATTAGTACATGTTATTTACTATTTTTTTCTCATCTATTTTTTTACGTTTAATATAATAAATAATTCAAATTTAATTACCTTAATAATTTATTTGCGTTACATATAATAATTACATTTATTTCATATAATAATTACTTTTATTTGCTAAAAATTAATGAAAACTATGTATATTTCTGTTTAATATGTTCGTACATTTTTTTAAATAATGTCGAATTACAGAAACGAAAGCACAAAAACTACAATTAAGATTTAGAACTAAAAATTTAATTATTAGATTAATAAAAAAAAAATTAGTTTAGGTTAAGTAATTAAATAAAATAATTAAATTAGTTAAAAATAACAAACCAACCTAATAAATTAAACGGTTAATATAAACAAACCCAAACCCATCAAACAAAAATAGTAAATAATAACGGGCGAATTCCGTAATAAATAAAAATAATATTAAAAATAAGAATAGCTAAAACAACTAGGATTAAAAAATTTAATAGTTGCATCTTATGTTCGTAACAGTCAGTGAACCATTCCGGAGTTACATTTTTACATTTTTCGATAATAATTCGTTTACTGCCCACTGCTTGTGGGTTCATATTAAATATCTGGTCAAATACTAAAATAAATTTTTTACTAACATCAAAAAATTGTTGTGATGGCGCATTTAAACCAAACTAAACAATTTAACAATATAAACCATAAATAATAATAATAATAAAGCTAATAATAATGAAAACACAAAATACTTTTCGCGCAGCAATCTGAACCATTAAAAAATAATCCTACAAAACATCTTAAAATTTAGTTCACACCTCATAGTAGTAAAATAAAAATACAATCAATAATCCTGGGTCATACTTTAATACATACTTTAAAATAATAATAATAATAATAGGAATAATAATACTAATAATAATAGCAGCTGCAGTGACATTGTGGGTTGCCTTCAATAATTATCTTATGCAGTAAGGTGTTATTGCTACTGAATATTGTAACTGTTGTAACGGCTATAGTCACTTATAGCCAAATAGTAATAATAATAGGCGAATTCATTGTTTCCTTACAGTACTACTCCCAATTGAATGTTTCCATATCCATTTCCTATCCCTACTCCCTAGCCAATATACTGCGTTCGCAGGTAAGTGTTTCATCCCATTATATTAACAAAAGGGGGAGGTGGGTTTAGTCAGTAAGAATCTGACACTACCAAGGGGAAATCCTTGGTGTCTTTGGAAGATTCACACCTCCCTTAGGGAAAAACAAAGTTATATTAAATTTCCTAATTTTACTGCAAAATTTATATAAAGATGAAACACGTATGCAAGCAAAAGGGCCCAACAGAAAAAAAAAATTAAATTAGTAAAAGAATTTATTTAATATGAAATTTTTTCCAAATTTCATTATGCCAAAAGTAGTTTTCATAGAAGATTTTTGCAACAACAAAATAGAAAGAGTAATAAAATAACTCGCTAAATACTTTCCATACAGTGAGAATGATATTGTTTACATTATTATTATATGTATGAGACTGTAGAGATATGTATATTGTAATGTAGATTGTACAATTAATTAAATAAAAACGAGGAAGAGTGCAGTAGAGTAGACTGTGTCAACTCTGGGATACCCGTATGAACGTAATATATCCTGTTTCTATAAAACTTGATCATCTTTTAAAAACATTCAGATGTTTTAGTACCGAACTACAGAGATATATTTATGTAAATTGTGGAGTTGTATGACAGCTACCTGAATCTATTGCGCCTAGCTTCATTAAGTTCCAAGAGGTGCAAGAAGCCTGAACCGGCTGCTCTAGACCAACCAAATTTTACAAAAGTTGTTGGCCTATAACTCGACACCTCTTTACTAAATTTCAGGTTCCTAACTTCAATAGACACTGAGTTATTCTCATTTAAACGGATAAGTTGTATGGCAGCTACCCGAACCCGTCGCACCACCACAACCAAATTTTGCAAAAGTGGTTGCCATAAAATTTGATCATCATTTGCAAGATTTCAGATGCCTAGCTTTATTAAGTTCGAAGAGGTGCAAGAAGCCTGAACCGGCTGCTCTAGACCAACCAAATTTTACAAAAGTTGTTGGTCTGTAACTCGACATCTTGTTACTAAATATCAGGTTGCTAGCTTCAATAGACACTGAGTTATTCTCATTTAAACGGAGAAGTTGTATGGCAGCTACCCGAACCCGCCGCACCACCACAACCAAATTTTACAGAAGTCGTTGCCATAAAACTTGATCATCATTTGCAAAATTTCAGAAACCTAGCTTGAATAGATACTGAGTTATTTCTATATAAAGATAGAAGTTGTATGGCAGCTACTCGAACCCGTCGACCGAAAATGTTGGATTTAAATAGCAAAACTAACAATTTTGCAAAAGTGCCGTAAAAAAAATTTCAGCCTCCTAGCTCCTTTATTTTTTGAGTTATCGTGCGGACGGACGGACGGACGGACGTACATGGCTTAATCGATTCAGAATTCGATTCTGAGCCGATCCATACCTTTGACATTATATCTAGCTCGACTCCTTTAAGGTGTCACAAACGTAATGGCAAATTTATTATACCCTTGAACATAGTTCACACGGGTATAAAAATAGACAAAAGTAAATGTACATATAATAATATTATATTATTCTATTCATGCGCTCGTATAGTAATTTTGTTAATTATTTCTTTGATAAAAGCATCAAACTAAATAAAATAAAATATGACAAATATTGAATTTGAAAGTAGTAAGGATATGGCGGTGCAAATGGCGGAGCTTTCAATCAGCACGCTTAGCAGGTAAAGATATGGCGGCGCAAATGGTGGAACTTTTAAACGGCAAAGTTTTTAAGCGGTAAAGTACGAGTAAAAGGTTTGTGTCTTTGATATTTTGCATGATCATGTGGAAAAGAACAAAGCAACGGCTGCAACTAGGTTTTAAGCGGTGAAGTATGAGTAAAAGGCTTATGTGTTTGATATTTTAAATTTATTTAAAGATTTATTTTTATTAATAAAAGTTTTATTGATTTTAGAACTTAAGTTTAAATTTGATTTAATGTTTATATAAAACGAGGAAGACTGCAGTAGAGTAGACTGTGTCAACTCTGGGATACCCGTATGAACGTAATATATCCTGTTTCTATAAAACTTGATCATCTTTTAAAAACATTCAGATGTTTTAGTACCGAACTACAGAGATATATTTATGTAAATTGTAGAGTTGTATGACAGCTACCTGAATCTATTGCGCCTAGCTTCATTAAGTTCCAAGAGGTGCAAGAAGCTTGAACCGGCTGCTCTAGATCAACCAAATTTTACAAAAGTTGTTGGCCTATAACTCGACACCTCTTTACTAAATTTCAGGTTCCTAGCTTCAATAGACACTGAGTTATTCTCATTTAAACGGATAAGTTGTATGGCAGCTACCCGCACCTGTCGCACCACCACAACCAAATTTTGCAAAAGTGGTTGCTATAAAACTTGATCATCATTTGCAAGATTTCAGACGCCTAGCTTCATTAAGTTCCAAGAGGTGCAAGAAGCCTGAACCGGCTGCTCTAGACCAACCAAATTTTACAAAAGTTGTTGGCCTATAACTCGACACCTCTTTACTAAATTTCAGATTCCTAACTTCAATAGACACTGAGTTATTCTCATTTAAACAGATAAGTTGTATGGCAGCTACCCGAACCCGTCGCACCACCACAACCAAATTTTGCAAAAGTGGTTGCCATAAAATTTGATCATAATTTGCAAGATTTCAGACGCCTAGCTTTATTAAGTTCGAAGAGGCGCAAGAAGCCTGAACCGGCTGCTCTAGACTAACCAAATTTTACAAAAGTTGTTGGCCTGTAACTCAACACCTTGTTACTAAATATCAGGTTGCTACCTTCAATAGACACTGAGTTATTCTCATTTAAACGGAGAAGTTGTATGGCAGCTACCCGAATCCGACGCACCACCACAACCAAATTTTACAGAAGTTGTTGCCATAAAACTTGATCATCATTTGCAAAATTTCAGAAACCTAGCTTGAATAGATACTGAGTTATTTCTATATAAAGATAGAAGTTGTATGGCAGCTACTCGAACCCGCCGACCGAAAATGTTGGATTTAAATAGCAAAACTAATAATTTTGCAAAAGTGCCGTAAAAAAGCCATACCTTTTTTACGGCAAAAGTGCCGTAAAAAAAATTTCAGCCTCCTAGCTTCTTTATTTGTTGAGTTATCGTGCGGACGGACGGATGGACGGACGTACATGGCTTAATCGAGTCAGAATTCGATTCTGAGCCGATCCATACCTTTGACACTATATCTAGCTCGACTCCTTTAAGGTGTCACAAACGTAATGGCAAATTTATTATACCCTTGAACATAGTTCATACGGGTATAAAAACAGTTTGCATTTCATAATAAAAGTTTGTTTTGTTTTTTCATTAAACTATATTAATAATTATACCCGTATGAACTATGTTCAAGGGTATAATAAATTTGCCATTACGTTTGTGACACCTTAAAGGAGTCGAGCTAGATATAGTGGCAAAGGTATGGATCGGCTCAGAATCGAATTCTGAGTCGATTAAGCCATGTACGTCCGTCCGTCCGTCCGTCCGCACGATAACTCAAAAAATAAAGGAGCTAGGGGGCTGAAATTTTTTTTGCGTCACTTTTGCAAAATTGTTAGTTTTGCTATTTAAATCCAACATTTTCGGTCGACGGGTTCGAGTAGCTGCCATACAACTTCTATCTTTATATAGAAATAACACAGTATCTATTCAAGCTAGGTTTCTGAAATTTTGCAAATGATCATCAAGTTTTATGGCAACAACTTCTGTAAAATTTGGTTGTGCTGGTGCGGCGGGTTCGGGTAGCTGCTATACAACTTCTCCGTTTAAATGAGAATAACTCAGTGTTTATTGAAGCTAGGAATCTGAAATTTAGTAAAGAAGTGTCGAGTAAATGCCAACAACTTTTGTAAAATTTGGTTGGTCTAGAGCAGCCGGTTCAGGCTTCTTGCACCTCTTGGAACCTAATGAAGCTAGGCGTCTGAAATTTTGCAAATGATGATCCAGTTTTATGGCAACAACTTCTGTAAAATTTGGTTGTGGTGGTGCGGCGGGTTCGGGTAGCTGCCATACAACTTCTCCGTTTAAATGAGAATAACTCGGTGTTTATTGAAGCTAGGAATCTGAAATTTAGTAAAGAGGTGCCGAGTTACATGCCAACAACTTTTGTAAAATTTGGTTGGTCTAGAGCAGCCGGTTCAGGCTTCTTGCACCTCTTGGAACCTAATGAAGCTAGGCGTCTGAAATCTTGCAAATGATGATCAAGTTTTATGGCAACAACTTCTGCAAAATTTGGTTGTGGTGGTGCGACGGGTTCGGACAGCTGCCATACAACTTCTATCTTTATATAGAAATAACTCAGTATCTATTCAATCTAGGTATCTGAAATTTTGCAAATGATGATCGAGTTTTACGGCAACAACTTCTGTAAAATTTGGTTGTGATGATATCACAGGTTCGGATAGTTGCCATACAACTTCTCTTTTTAAATGAAAATAACTCAGTGTCTATTGAAGCTAGCTATCTGAAATTTAGTGAAAAAGTGTCGAGTTGCATGCCAAAAACTTTTGTAAAATTTGATTGGTCTAAAGCAGCCGGTTCAGGCTTTTTGCATTTCTTGGAACTTAATGAAGCTAGGCGCAATAGATTCGGGTAGCTATCATACAACTCCACAATTTACATAAATATATCTCAAGTTTCAAGTTTTATAGAAACAGGATATATTACGTTCATACGGGTATCCCAGAGTTGACACAGTCTACTCTACTGCACTCTTCCTCGTTTTAATTATAAATTTCCTTAAACTAAGCCTGCATTAGTTTTATAATGTCTACAATAATTACAATAAAGTTTATATAAATTAATTTAATTTAAAATGGCGCCATGCAAGGGTACGAATTTTATCATGTAATATATATCTCTTATTATCTAAAGAACTTAAAGCTATTTTATTTAAATTTTGGGTGTAAATTACATGTAAATATGATTTAAAATAGTTCATTTCTCTATATATAATTTACTTTTCTCTATGTATAATAAGCTGTTGAGGATCATAGAAATTTTGCAAACAAGAATTACATGTATATATTTGATGTTCATGATATGTAATAGAACTCCGTAATAACTTCGAGATATGCTTTATATAAACAAAGTGGAAGTTCTCATCTTTTTCAAGTAATAGTAGATTTACGTGATTTAGTTTTTCTTCTTTGGTTATATAAAAAGGTCCAACAATTTGATGTTCCGCATTCTTATACTCCAATCCAAAAACATTAATGCTTATATCATCATTAATTTCTTCAAAAATACGTAATTCGCTTAACTGTGCTGGAAATGACATACCCTCAAAATGCAGTTGACGTACATAACCATATTCTAAATCAACAGTTGGGGATGTTATATCACTAATTTTATACAATGATGATGTTTCATATTCACTAGATTGTGATGCAAGTCGTTGCATAGCTGATATTATACTCCACTTGAAACAGTATACGTCTTCATTTCGTACATTTATACAGGCTCTCCTTCGAATAATTGATATTGGGAGAGCGATATATGATGATCCACGGATTGGTTGATATTTATTTATATTTATTTCAACCCGCAAAATTTGTATTATCGCCCAGCCGCTATCTTTTTCTTGAAATTCTTCAGCTTGTTGTTGGATCTTCTCTGTTATATTATCATATATAGAAGAAAGATCATCCGCACGTGCAGCAATTTTCATTTGAGTTTGAAAAGATTTGGTTGATAAATTTTCTATATCGTCATCAATCGGCTTTATATAATCTCCAAAGAGTTCAATGTTGAATTTTATAGCATTATGCTTTCTTACTGAGCATTGTAGTAACTCAATAACTTCATTTTTGATACAATCGAGAAACTCTCTGGGATTTAAAATCGCTTCATTTTCACTATCGCGCAGGTATGCTTCCAATCTATCAATCTATCATCTGCTGGTTAATTTTTCGTAAATTTTTAGTAACATGTTCAGCTGAATTCATTTTATGTGAATTTGTACGCAGATCTTCACACGGGGTGCAAAACAAATCATCTTTTTCAACGTTATGTACCAATTTCAAGTGTTTGTGTTATCAGCTCTTGTGAATTCCTTGTAACAGATTTCACAAGCTAATTTTGATATCTTGTCTTGTGAGTTCATTATCTCTTTTTTTTTTGTTTTTATAAAAAATAACGTTATGTTATGCTATTAATATAGCTTTATGTTATGAATCGATTTTAAATTACACAAATTCTTTTATGCTTTTTTGAAATTGTTATAATGGATTTATTAAGATTTAAAAATAATACAGTAAGTATGTCATAATGTTAATTTTTAAGATTTTTTTATGTAATTCATATATGCATACATAAACTATAAAAATAATACATTTGGAATACTTTTATTTCACTTGAAATGAATTAATAAAAATGCGAAAGTCATAAATAAATTTATAATAATAGAAAAATGTTACAAAAGTCCTTGACAACTTTTCAAATACTGCAACAATGTTGCACCATATTAGATATTGAATTTATTATAAATTAAATTATATGCTACAAGTTTTATGTGTCTTTTTAAAAATAAAATGAATAATGGTTAAATAAATTAAATTTAAATAAATGCAACAATGTAATGCATAAGTAAAAAATGTTTTTTTTTTCTTTCTATTAAAAATTAATTATTGCATTGATAATTTCATGTGTTATTGAATTATTATCTACTCACAATTATTTAATCAATATTTTTTTCTTTTTTTATTTTACAACATTGTATTATTAATTTTTTTTATTTTTATATCAAGTTTGAGATGTGTCACGTATTGAAGTCAATGTTGAAAACGCAACTTGTAAGTTGTTGAAAAGATTTATTGTTTTCACAATTTATGAATAAATTTAGTTTAGTTCCTGGTTGCTATAAATAATAATTCGAGGTACATACATATGTGTTATGCAATTATTTAAGAAATTACATGATAATTGACATAATTAATCAGAATAAAGAAACTATGCATGCATTATATTTCTAAGAAAAGTAGTGGTTATTTGCTTTCAAACAGTAGGTGTATAATGCTTTGAAAATTCAAATAGTTCTTTGCTTTACTTTGAAAAACGAATAAATTTAAAATTAAATCCAATTCAAAATATAAATTGAAAATGGTAAGATATTTTTTAGATCGATATTATTTCTGTTATCCTTATTATTTTCAACATTCTAAGTTTTCATTAATGAATTAATAGCTTTAGCAAAGGGTGAACAAGAACTTTTTAAAAATAATGATGTTCTCGCCATATACAAGATGTATGAAGTTATAACGTTTAAATTTTTAGATACAAAACGAGGGCAAAAAGTACTACTTTGTGAGGTAAAGGATCCGTTCGATAATGAAAAAATAACGTTTTACATGCCGGACAGATTTAACAAACAACAGATTCTGAATTAAGCGAATTAAACAAAGTGGGTTTCTATGTTAAGTTTTTGGGAAGAGACAAACCCAGATGGAACATGGCTCTATTCGAGTTAATACCAATGACGAGTATGGATTCCCAAAAAAAACTATTGAAATAAAAAAAAAACAAAGACCTTACTTATTTAATAAAAGAAAAAAAAATTAATTTTAAATTGTAAAATTGTTTGTATTTTATATTTCTCGAAACAAATATTTTTCAGGCTAATCTATTTAAATCAACCCTTGTTTCCGGAGAGCCGATATCCATTCCCCAAAAGTTCAATATCGGTCCCCTGAGGTCTGGTCCCCTTAAAGTGGGGCCTTATTCTGGCGACTTCCCTCTCGTGATTCTGGATGGGGTCCCCGGATTTCCAAAATATAGCCCCCAAGGTCCGGTGTCAGACCTTGAGGGTTCGGTCCTCAGAGGTCCGAAACATAGCTCCCATGGTCTGGTATCGGTCTTTAAGGGTCCGGCATCGGTCCTTGAGGGTCCGTAATCGGTACTTGAGGATTCGATATCGGTCCTTGAGGGTCCAGTATCGGCCTATGCTACTGCTAAAGGCTCCCTTCCCCTAGGGGCAAGGGGCCAAGGGGCCCTAGTAGATCCCTATTTTTTTCCTCTACTCTTAAAGTCGTATTAGGTATAAATTAGAGGTTTTCAAGTTATTTTAATATAGTAAGGCACAAAATGAGCAGCAGGAAGGCAGTAGTTGATCTACAGTTTATTATTGGAAATAATAAGCAATATTATTTTTTTTTTTTTTGAAGGAATTTGCTTTGATAGCTGAAGGGTCACTGATACCAAAGCTGTTTATGTTTAAAGCACCTTACTCGTTCGAAGAGTTAAATAATGATATTAAACAGCAGAATGAATTCAATAAAATGGAAATAAATGGGCTTCACTCGGATGATGGATTTATAGAATATTTAGCGATTAAAAATATTTTAAACGAACATTTAAATTCATTCGATGTCGTTTACGTAAAGGGGTGCCAGAAAAACGATTTTTTAGATAAATTTGTTTCCAGTTCAGTAGAAGTCATCAACTTAGATAATGACATTCCATCTCTCCAGAAACTAAGGAATTTCACAACCATTTGCGCACACCATAACATAACTGAAAATTTAAAAAGATGTGCTGTAAAAAATTGTATGAATTTGTATATATATTTAATAAAAGAAAATAAATGGTTTTAAAAAATATTTGTTTTATTTATTGTTGACCAAAATAAATTTTCCGACAGAAACATAGGTATTTAATAAAATAGTCTAGAATAGTTACACTGAGCTATGTGTAAATTTATTGGAATGTAGAAATCTTCTTGTTCCAATCTTAATTTATTCTTCGCGATACATCTACCAAAATATTTGAATACATATTCTCGTATAATAAGTTCAGCTCCATTGTTATATGACATCACTGCTTGTATAAAATCTAGCATAAAATAAAAACGAGTGTACTCATCTAGCTGCAATGTAAGTTTCTTAGTGTGCTCTGCATGATTAAATGTTAGAGAAAATCCTTTTGAATTTAATTTTGCTTGACTGTTTTTAAAATCATGATAAAATGTATACCATTCCAAATAATTCATTTCGCTTATAACTTTGTTTTGTCGTTGGAAAATTATTGATCCAGCAAAATTTTTAATATTAAATCCAATTTCAATTTTTATTGGTTGTGTTTTATCCAAAAAATAAATATAGCTTAATAAAAGGTTCTGCGTTGGCTCACCTTTTTCTGTTTTAAATACTTCTGAATTTATAAACTGCTCCATTTTTTTTGTTTTAACTGATGAATTCTATTTTAGAATTTCCTATTTTTAGTTTTTCTTCCACATTTTTTCAAAATTTTTCGAAATATTCTTTGTATTTTTTTATCGTTTTTAATAAATTAAGAAAATATTTTATGCTTTTACGGGAACTTTGATCCATAGATATAGACAATAATAATGTCCGCAAACAGAATATGTTAAATTACTTTGTAAACGCTTATTGTAAACATGTATTGAAAACAAAACATGTTGATTAATTTTGGTAGAAATTTTATAATCTCATTGTGAAACGAGGGATTTCCAAATGAATCAAAATATTCTGCACACTCTTGAACTGGAACAAATATTGCTAACCAATATGTTCCCTTTTTATTAAAAGTATCAGTATTTACCACCAAAATACTAGGTTTTAAAACTTGTGTTGGTAATTGATCAAGAGCATAAACGGCTCTAAATATCTTATGTGTTAACTTATTACATTACATTCAGGACCTTCGAAATCTGAAGTGTATTCATTATCTTGCAAACGTGAAATATCAATTAGTCGAGTATTTCCTCGTATAAATGTTGTCAAAAATTCTGCTCTAAGTTTTCCGTTTGTTAAGACTACATCGAATTTTTCAAGTAAATTTATTAAGTTATTAGTTATGTTTGCGTTATTGATATGTCCAAAAGAGTAATTCTCAATATCTGTTTTTTTTTCAAATCTCTGACAAGATATTTATACTTTAATTCTTTTACAATAGTTTTACATTTTTCTTTTATACCAGCCACAGCAATATTTTTTACAAATATTTTATTGTTATCGTCCGTACAGAACGATAAATCTAATAGAGCACATGTCATTTTGAAGTGAATAGAGATGGTTCACTAAACTTCCTTTTCTATGTTCACGTAAACGTTACAATTTTTATCAATTTCGATATTGGCATCGAATTCTGAAAATACAATACAAGTTAATGTTGAAGTTAATGGAGAGCTGAGTCTTGCTTCAATCTTTACTACTCCCTGGTTTAATAAACTTTGACATGTATCTATTCTCGAGCCGTCTGGCGATAAATCAAAAGCCAGTATGGTATGACCATTTGAAAATAGTTCTTTTGAAATTTGATGTCCACTATCAGAATGATTTATACCTGTTCCGCTAAATAATGTTAAATATGCTCGAGAGTTACAAAAATTATTCGATGTAAAACTTGTTTCAATTGGAGAGTTTGGTGCAGGCACTCCATTCACATATAATTGACATTGTGTAAGATTTTGATGGTCGAAATGGTATGGATTTTTGATCTCTTACCATTGAAATTTTCATTATTAACCATACAAAATACTAGAGCTTTTGGTATTTTCCCTATAAATATATTATCCAATGATATGTTAGATGCGTTAGCTGGAATTGTAAATGTTTTGATTTCACTTCTCGTATAAAAATATTTCGCGTTAGCCTTTTCCAGTACAGTATTGTGTACTATTAATATGCTAGGATTAATTGTGAAATGTTTCATGTATAATGTAGCTTCGAGAATTTTTAAATAGCTTTCATCGGCATCGTTAAAGAAAATAAAAAAATCTTGTTTTTATAGGGCTAAAGCAATTCGAATGTCAACATTATTTAAAAGTAATTTAGGAGTATTGAAGAAATCTACATGTGATTTTCCCATTAATTCTACTACTGTAGAATTGTTGTATGATTTTTGTCTTGATTTAGAACCAGAATTGTTAAAATCATTTACATTTGGTTTATCCAATTCCAAACCAGATGCTTGCAGATATGTTTGACTGGAATCTGTACCATAATTTAGTAAAGTAGTTAAGTATGCTTTATATTTCCGCAAATTTTTTATGCCACCTTTGCTTTGATCAATTACGGCTTCTTTTATGTTTGCACCAGATGCTATATCATTAAAAATATTTTTACTTGTGTTTACAGCCTCTTTTTTAATTAAGTCCCAACCTGAAGTAAAAACTGGCTTTAAGTAACGAATTAAACTTCCGAATATATTTCCAAAACCACGACCTCTTTGTATATCTGGATAAAATTGTAATAAAGGTCCAATATCGTTGATTCCTCCTTCTACTTGAGAGGAATAATATCTCACGTAAGCTCTTTCCATGTTTGATAGAATATCAAATTTGAGTAGTGGTATTTATATTGTTTTTATCAATGCTTTTTAAAGTGTAATACAATTTTTGTTGGATAGTAACTGAAAACAAAATTTATTCCATCACCGTATTGATTGCAAATTTTAATCGCTATCGTTTCAAAACAATTTTTTTCTATAGGTATGTAATGAAAATTTTCAAATTAAATATTTGTAGGTATTCTACAATTTTCTACGTTTATATCTCTCAATGCACGAATTATGTGATTTACACAAATAAAACATAAAAAAAACAATTTATGTTTAGTTAGAAAGTAAAAGTAAGTTCTTTATTAAAGATACAAAATATATTAATTGATTAATTGATTTGTTACAGGTTTAAATAATAAAATTTATGCTAATTAAGCTATTTTGACAATTATGAAATTTAGTATAATTTAAATAAAAATGTACATTATTAGGTAACTTGTTTATTAATTGAATTTTATGGAAAAAGTGTTTTGCAATGATTCTTATAAGCAAAGGTAAGTTGTTGAACTCTCGGTTAACCTCGGCGTGTGTTATGATAGGCATATGTATGTGTAACATACGTAACTCCTCCCCCATTAGTTTCAGGTTACGGCCAAATAAATTGTGGTTGTGTAATTTTTCTGGTAGTTATTGCAGGGTTTTGACCTCTGGTATTGTATGAGTTTTGTTTCACGAATGTTTTGTTTATATAAATTTGAAGAAATCCCAGTAGTGTGATAAAAAGTACTAATACGACTGCTATTATAATGTAAATGTTGTTTTCTACGGTGCTTAGCTGACGTAAATATGTTGTTTTGCGAGTGCTAAATTGGAAGTTTTCAAGTTGCTTTAGTTTTGTGCTATTGTATATAAATGTTATATTGATCTCATTAAAAGCTATTGGATGTATGTTAATTTCGTCCCAATATTGTTTTGTTAAAGTTGAGTATGTAATACCATTTATTTCGATTTTAAAGTTTTCGAAGTGAATCAGCTTGCTGCCTTTTATTTGTTGAATATTTGGTTCGCATGTTGTTGTTATAGTGGTATGCGGGATATTGACAAGTATAATGAAATTTGGTTCTGATTGGTAGATTTCCACGGAATTTTCGATTTCTTGTAGTTCACAATTTGGTGATCGGTTTTTTATTAAATTTGCAATGCAATTTAGTCCATAAGTCGATTCTACATGTAACTGTTCATCACATAAGTATGTGCCTTCGATTTTTGACATTTTTCATTAAAATATTGCATAGTGTTACCATTTGTCAAAAGATATGGTTTTGTAATTATTTGGTTAGTATTATTAATTGGAAGGGTTATAATGTGGTATAAGGAATAGGATATTTTTGAAATGATAGGTATCTGAACATTGAAAATTATATTTGTATTATTATTATAAGCCTGAAGATTCAATAATTCGTAAAGGTGTTCCGTAGATGTTATAGTAAAATTTTGTTCGATAAAATTTGAAAGTATTTCTGAAAGTTCTATTGGGTTTAAGATCTGTTTTGGTATTATATTAAGTTTTGCTAGGATTATGGCTTCGGCGATGTTACTCAGGTGATTGTTTAATAAGTCAATATGACAGTTGATTTCGTTCAGATATTGTATTTTTTGAAAATATATTCTTCGCGTCTAATACTATTTTCTATTTTGTTTTGTAAATCATTTATGTTTTCTGCGATAGTTTGTTGTTGTTTATTAATATTGTCAGTTATATTTTCAAATCTTTCTATCATCTGATTGTTTATTAAGGTCTAATAGTTTACTTGGCCTTTTAAGATATTGTCATTGTAGAGTAAATTTTCGGTTTGTTGGTTTATTTTGATTGCGTCATTGGCGTCCATATTACCTGTCATCGTCTTAATTACAGTTCCAAGTCCTCATTTTATCCTAAATTTGGGTTCAAGTGATTCGTATTTAATTTTTAGCTCTTTCAGTCTAAGTTTTGTAATATTTACTGAATGTTCTATAATTGCTGTGGCGGAAAAGATTCGTAGGGACTCCTCAATTTGAGCTAGACTGTTTTTGTATTGTTCGAGTCTTATTACGTGAAGAAAGTTAGTATGTCCTTGTATAAGTTTTGCTGTTCCGAGTTTCATAGGTAGTATCCCATTATTCTGAGTTAGGTTCTGTATCTCTATTTTCTGTTCTATTGTTATTTTTGTAATGATTATAAACATGAAAATCTTTAACATTGTTGATCAGGTGTAAAAAATTGAAATTTACTAATCCAATCCGGGATACCAGTGGTGATTTTTCCAAGTTTGATTACACTTTAGCACTTTGTTTATTTTATAAATTGATCAGCTTAATAAAGTTTTCTTTAATTTCTTATATTGTTTTTAATTATTTATAATTACGTTGAATAAAAACAAATTTTTTTTTTTTTTTTTATTAACAATAGTTTCGTTTGTAATTGGTCAAACACTCAAATTTATTATTGTTCATAAAATGTTTTTATTCGATTAACCGTCGATTTTTGAGTTTGTAAAATTTAAAATTTTAGTTTTTATATATTAGTTATATTCTTCGATAAACCTTCGAATTTAGATTCTATTTTATAATTCACATAAAATTTTTTCGATAAACCGTCGAAATTTAAATTTTATTTTATAATTCACATAAATATATATTTTTCGATAAACCGTCGAAATTTTATTTTACACTGATATCATGAGGATCATCACCTGATCCTACCGACTGTGCCAATTATGTGATTTACACAAATAAAACATAAAAAAAAACAATTTATGTTTAGTTTTTATTTAACTTTTGTGAAATTTTTGGTATTTGCGGGTAATAAGAGTAATATTATTTGGGTATAAGAGTTATTTGATCTAATTTTATTTTTTGAAAATCTGGGTTTTAATTTGTTCCTACGATTTTCTTTTCTGAAAATTGTATCACCGTTTTCAAAATTAGGCGGATCATTTCTATTCTGATTTAATTTTTCAATATTTCTGTTAGTTTTTTGTTCAAGTCGTTGTTTTATTGTAGGGAAGAATTGGGTTTGAAATTCATTAAGTTTGTTTAGGTATTCATGAATATTTTGGTGATTAATTTTTTCAAATTGATGGGTTTTACCGTAAAATACTTCGAAAGGTGTATGTTGTGTACTTGAGTGGATGGCATTATTGTATGTGATTAATGTTTCTGAAAGGATTTCATCATGGTTTCTATTTTTTTGTTTGTCGTTTATGACCCTGAAGATTTCCGTTAAAGTGGAGTGTAATCTTTCTACAGGTGAATTACTACTACTCTGTTGTATAGAGGTATGATGGAGTTCTATTGAATATTGGTTGCAAAAATCTTTGAATATTGTAGAAGTGAATTCTAGAGCGGAGTCAGTAACCAATTTTTTTGGTATGCCGTGTAGGCTTATAAAATGTTTAACGTGTTTTATAATTGTTAGGCTATTTCTGCTTTCAATGGTGTATGCGGCTGCAAATTTAGAGAATTTATCCATAATGGTGAGTATTTGTTTGCTGTTTATGGCATAAATATCCATGTGAACAATATCTAATGGTTTGGTTGGAGTTTCAGGAACCATATGTTTAATAATCGGTGGGTTCCGATCATATTTCATGGTTTGACAAATGTCACAATTATTGATAATTTTCATGATTTTATTTTTCATTAATGGGAAAAAATATTTTCTTTTCAAGTGCAGTAATGTTTCGTTTATTCCGCGGTGATTATTGTTAGAATGGTACTGGTTTATAATATGGTCTTGTTCATCTTCGTTAAGTATGTCTTCTAAAATGTCCATGCATCTTATTATTTTGAAAATGTTTGATTGGGAAAAATATTTAGAAAAACAAGATTGAACAACTTTAAATGTGTCGTCATCGGTATATATGACATTTAATTTATTGGGTGCTAAAAACTTTTTTAATATTTCTGTTGTGGTTGACCCATTTGGGCTATTGAGTTTGACAATTCTTCTTTGCTTGTTTTTAAAAAGAATTTTTAGTGAGGAGTGGTTATTGTCTGATTTTTCGATTATTACTTGTAATGAAAATTCGTTTAATGGTCTCTCGGATATAGATATACCATCACCCATATCTTCTAAGGCTGAATGTATCGTAGCTCCACAGGAGCTTGGACCAGTTTCATTGATATTAATTTCGGTCCGAATTCTACTCAAAGCGTCAACATTAGAATTCAGAGTTCCTTTTTTGTAGACAATTTCGTAGTCATACTCTTCCAACTTGAGGCGCCAACGCACTAATCTTGAGTTTGGATCTTTTAGGCTCATAATCCAAGTTAATGGTTTATGGTCTGTCACGATTTGGAATTTCCTTCCAAAAAGGTAAGAACGGAAATGCTTCGTAGCCCAGACTATGACTAGAAGTTCTTTTTCTATCGTTGAATAATTTATTTCCGACTCAGTAAGAGTACGGCTTGCATAACAAATTGGTTTGTCATTGCCAACCGTTCCTTGGGATAAAACGGCACCTAATGCAAAGTTGCTGGCGTCCGTTGTTAGTATGAATGGTGTTTCGAAATCCGGATATTGCAAAATCGGATTGTTTATCAGCAATTGTTTACAAATTTCTTTTTAAGGCATTCCGTCAATGGTTTTGTAAGTTTGGAAAAATCTTTAATAAATTTCCTGTAGTAACCTAAAAGTCCTAAAAAACCTTTTATGTCCTTTTGGGTCTTAGGTAATGGAAATTTTTTTATTGCCTCTATTTTCGAGGGATTGGGTTTTATGCCCTCAGTTGTTACGATATGCCCAAGAAATTCGATTTCTTTATGCAAAAATTCTGATTTGTCCATCTGTACCTTCAAATTTGCCTTTTTCAAAGCACTAAATACTTTTTTCAGACTTTCCATGTGTTCTTGTAAGGATGTAGAGTACACTATGATATCGTCCAAGTAGACGAGACATATTGTTCCCTGCAATTCTTTAAGAACATTATCCATAACCCGTTGGAATGTACTGGGTGCGTTTTTTAGGCCAAAAGGCATGCGAACATATTCAAAATGTCCACCTTCCACCGTAAATGCTGTTTTTGAAACATCGCGAGGATCCATTTCAATTTGGTGGAACCCACTTGCGAGATCTAGAGTAGAAAAGTACATACACTTTCCCAATTTATCAAGGATCTCTGTGATGTTTGGGATAGGGTACCTATCACTCACAGTTTTCTCATTCAGTTTGCGATAGTCGATAACAAGCCTCCATTTTTTCTTACCGCTAGCATCGGTTTTCTTTGGAACTACCCAAACTGGTGAGCTCCAGGGAGAATAACTGGGCCTTATGATACCTTGTACAAGCATTTCGTTTATCTGTCTTTTTACCTCTTGCTTATGCACGAATGGGTATCTATACGATTTCGTATATATAGGAATATCATCTTTAGTTATAATCCTATGTTTAATTTCATTCGTGAAGGATAAATTTTGTCCCTCTTTAAAGAATATTTCGTCATATTCCTTGCATACTTTAATCA
The DNA here is from genome assembly GCA_947095535.1 of Poecilobothrus nobilitatus. Classification (NCBI taxonomy): domain Eukaryota; kingdom Metazoa; phylum Arthropoda; class Insecta; order Diptera; family Dolichopodidae; genus Poecilobothrus; species Poecilobothrus nobilitatus. Next base: position 91,884,066 of record OX352772.1, read on the forward strand.
GTTCTCTTTTTTCTTCATTGTTTAAATGGTCTATTCTTATAAGTTCAGCAATGTCATTTATAGGTTCGTAATTTTCTGTTCGTATGTTAAAGTTGTTTACTTCTATGAAGTCAGAAGAAGAATAATTTTCCACTTTTATAGGTTGTTCCATATAAATAGTTTGATCATTATTGCTTCTATTTGTTATTTCTATATAGCTAAACCAATTTTCAGCAAGATATATCCCTTCCGAAATAATTAAGTAGGGGTTTAAAAAAATTTGTTTTATGAAAATATTCCCATTTTTTTTATCAACTGGTAATTTTATTCTAGTTTTGGATTTGGCTGGTGTAACATATTTTTCTGATATTAAATTGGGTTTAAAGTGAAGCTGTATTTTTGATTTTGCAGTTAAAAGAGCATGGTTACTTAAATCGATTTTAGCTTTTAATTTTTGAAGGGTATCAAACCCAATCAATCCATCAAAGTAAGCATGAAATCGGAAAATTAGAAATTGAATTGATCCTGTTTGGTTAAATTCCTTGAAAGTCGGAAGTTCAATTGTTTGGTTTAGTTTATGGTGGTTAAAAGCTGTTGAAATTGTTATAGGTTTTATTTCTATAATTTTGGAAAGTTTGGTGAATTCGGGATTAATAAATGAAGCGGATGCGCCTGTGTCGATTAGGAATCTTAACGGGCGACCAAACGGAGATGCTATTAATATATATGGAAGCGATTCTCCGTGTTTGTTAAGGTCTACGTATCCGATGGGTTCATAGAGGCTTTCGTGGTAAAATTTATGTCATTATTATAATTTTGTTCTTCATATATTTCGTAGTTATTAGAATCATTATAGTTGTTAGAGTCATAGTCATAGTAGTCGTCCAAATTTTGGTACTTGTTTTGTGAGTCATATATTTCATCATTGTTGTTATTGTATACAGTTTCGAAATTTTGGGAATTTTGATATGAAATAGCCGGATTTTGTTCATCTTTTTCAGTTATGTGAAATAACTCTTTATTTCTTATCTGAATAGTTCCACCCGTTGCAACGTCCATTGGTTCGTTTTGTTGTTTGAATTGATTTTGTTGAAAAGGCGGTCTGGGTTGGAAAAAGGGTCTATTGTTTTAAAAAGGAGCTCTATTATTTTGAAAAGGTGGTCTGTTTGTTTGAAAAGGAGGTCTGCTTGTTTGAGAATTATTCCCAAAATGATTTTGTATCGGTGGTTTAAATGCAAGTCTATTTTGGTTCACGTGTGTAGCTTGCATAGAGGGTCTAACTGAATCAGATTTTGGATAAAATATATTCTGTTCCTTGATACAGAGAGAAAAAGCTTCGGCTAAACTGCTTGGCTTCATTGCTCTGATAGTGGAACCAAGTGGTTCTCTTAAACCCGTCAAAAATGATTTAAGACTCATTTCTGCGTAAAGAGTCTTTTTTGCGTTAACCACATGATTAACTGCTTCATGAATTTTTATATGATTAATCATACTCGAGAATATTTCTACCACGTCACTATAAAATTTTTCAACTGTTGCATTATTTTGTTTCAGTTTATGCAGGTCACGGATTAAAGATGTTTCATCACGTTTGTCCGCGTAGTGTAGGATTACGTTTTCTTTAATGTTATCCCACACTAATGGAGTTCCGTACATGTTAAGTACTTCGTTCGCGGGTCCTACTATTTTATTACGTATTGCTCTCAAAAGAAGCTGTCCGTAAATTGTACCACTTGTAACTGATATTAATTCAAGTACTTCGTCTACGTTTGCTAGGAAGTCGAATAACAACCTAGGGTTGCCGTCAAAGTGAGGTAAGTCTTTGATAGCATCGGGAATACGGAGAGAATTGAAAATATCTGTCGTATTTACAACATTTGGTCGAGTCATATTTGAATTAGAATTTATTGAATTATTTAAAAAAGAAGAATTAACGTCTAATGGACAAAAATGTTCTGGTGAAGTATTATTATCAGAATTACTTTCAAAAATATTGTTATAATCGGTATTATTTTGCGAAATATTAATTTGTAAATTATCTACAGGATTATTAATTAAAATACTATTATTATCGTCAATATTTTCTAAATTGTTCAAATATCTACTATTTCTAATTAGATTTCTTATTTTTGAAAATTTTGGATACGGATTTTGTCTATGCATTTAAAATGAAAACACTATACAATAAAAATAATGAAAAAATTTTACTTACTTACTTAAAACAATTTATGTTTAGTTAGAAAATAAAAGTAAGTTCTTTATTAAAGATACAAAATATATTAATTGATTAATTGATTTGTTACAGGTTTAAATAATAAAATTTATGCTAATTAAGCTATTTTGACAATTATGAAATTTAGTATAATTTAAATAAAAATGTACATTATTAGGTAACTTGTTTATTAATCGAATTTTATGGAAAAAGTGTTTTGCAATGATTCTTATAAGCAAAGGTAAGTTGTTGAACTCTCGGTTGACCTCGGCGTGTGTTATGATAAGCATATGTATGTATAACATACGTAACTCACGCACTTTGCTACTTCCAAAAACAAATGATTGAACTATGTCTGAATAAATCATCACCATTCCATTCAATTCATTTTTATTAGCAACAGCCAATTTGAATAGTTCAGAAATTTTTTATATTTTTTTTCTGTAGAAATAATTCAGTTAATAATGTTTTTACATTATAATTCTGATAAACCTTTAAATAGAAACTATCTTCATCAAAAGTCTGCGATATTCGAATTAAATCTCCTTGGTTAGATTCTGACACTTTTTTAAATGTTACTTCATCATAATTTTTTGGATTAGAGATATATGTCAAAACTTCATTAAAAAATTCTTTGAAAACTTGGTTTCGAGTAAATCAAGGATTACGAGTTATATTTTTAATAAGAGTTGGCAAAAAATTAAACTTCCAATCATCCAAATGTAACCCCGAATCATCATATGAATAATATCTGTAGCCTATAGATTTGGTTACTTTGATTTTTTCAAGAGGTTTTTCAATATTTGTTACATAAACATTATACTGTCCAATATTAATAAAAGCATGTTTCTCTTTGTTAAATTCTTCTGTTTGTAGGAAATCGTTCAGATATATTTCTGAAAGACCAACTTTCCAATTTTCATTTCTTAAATCAAAGTGAATAGGTAATTTATTTTCGAATGAAGCTGAAGTATTGTGCGGAAACAGTGTTAAATTATCATTACTAAACCATGTTACATAGAAGTCATCTTGACTATCCATCTTTGTTAACTTCTACTAAAACATAAAATGTTGAACTATTTATATGTGGTCCATTCCGGTGTTGATAAAGTTCTTAATTTTGGACTTTTTAGTAAAGGTTTTAGTTTTCGTTTTTTTGTTTCAGGAAACTGTGAAAGTATAATTGAGGAAATTGAACTACTGGCCGATTTTAGTGTCTTCTTTTTTTCAGGAGATGATACAGCAACGGTAATTACATCACCACTTGGCGTTTCAAACATTCGACAATCAGAGCTTAGAGATGGTATTTCGACTGATTTTTGATCTTTCAACATTTCAGTTTGAGCTAATTTTTTAACAGAATTTTCATCATCCAAATCATAATGTGTTAAATCGATATCCATACTTGAATGTTCTTTTTTAGGATCATATTCAAACACATTATCAGTAACTAACGGTAAAAAATCGGTCTGTGCTGATGTTGATTTGTATTTAGATAATTCAGTTTCTATATATGCATTTCGTTTAGAAAAGAATTTTGTTTGAGTGCCCATATCAAATGTAAGATTATTAGCCTTTTCTGGTAAGTTTTTTGCATGTCTTTTGTTAATTCCATATTTGAGGAGATTTTGTCGATATGAGTACCATTTTTGCAATGGTTTTAATTTTTTGTCATATAAAACTTTTTTCATTTTTTCATATAATAAATCCAAGTTTTTATCAGTAGGTAATCCTGCACTTGGAGATGGGAAAAAATCATGCCATATCGCACCGAAGACCACGCCCACTGACCTATATTTTGATTGATGGGTTTAATGTAGGTTATTCTTGGTTAGTAGGTCAAAAACTTGTTTTGATTGTTTTGGTTTAGGTTGTAAGCATGGGTTGTTAACTTATAAGTTGCAAGTGGTTGTATAGTAGGAAATGAAGGTTGTTGGTACTGTAGAAGTTGTTAGGCAAGGTTAATGAACTGAACAAGTTTAGGATATTTTTAGGAGGTTTTTCAATAAATTCATTGATACTTTGTAATAGGATATCATACAAATAGAAAGATGATTTTTTTCAGGTCAAATCAAGTTTATTTTTTTAAATTGCGCAAAATCGCATGCTTAATAAAATATACCTACATAAATAAAAGGAGATATAAAAGAAACGAAAAAAACTTGTTTTTATTATTTAATAAGAAAAATATTCATAGGTACTTTTGAATACCAAGATGTAAATAATAAAAATAAAAACAAAACGTAAACATAAACAAGAAGTAGGTACAAAGTGTATTTTTGTTTATTAAAGAAGTTCAATAATTGTTGTAAGTTGTTATTATAGTTTTAAAGCTGCAAAATAAAAAATTATGGAATTATAGGTGCATCTGTTATGTAAGATTTTTTCTGTTCTATAATAACATTGAGAAAATAACCGGAAATCTTTGATTTACTTGGCTTTGTTATTATTGCGTTACTTTCTATACTGTAAGGAATCAAAAAGGCAAGTTAATTGCTTTTGGTACCTATTCGAAAACAAAAATAAAACAAATTTATTTATATGTTTGAAATAATTTTGTATTTGAAAATATTTTACAATTTTACAGAAATCTGTGTTGGAAAATATTTTTACGATGATCAGATGTTAAGATTTTAGAAATAGCGAGACCAACTTTTTCTATACGTCTTTGAAATCTACTTCTATCACGTGCGTATTCTTCCCAATGACCTTTCCTTGCTGATCTGTAAGCATAGAGCCATCCATGCATGACGTGAATTTCTTGTTTTATGTTGAAGTAAACTTTTTTTTTGTTATTGTGCTAGTATGAAAATTGAAGGTCTTAGTCTAACATTTTTTTCTTTTAAAAGATGCATATACACATTAAAACAGATTTTAACAGCACATTTGAAACTCTTGTTTGATAAGTGTATAGGACAATTTGAATTAAAGTTTTCAAATTTTTGTAATGATGGCAAGTCTCTGCTTAGATCTTCTATTTTAACACTGTCAATGTACTTTTGAAGGAAAAGTTTTTTTTGTTCTCCTTTAACATACATTTTTTCCGCTGACTCTAAATATTGTTTTAATATAAATTTTACATCTAAATATTCAACTAAACCGTTATTCCATTTAAGTCCATTTATTTTATTTTCGCAATACTGGTTATTATATTTCACATCTTGACTAAGCTCTTCTGCGGGGTACGGTGCTTTGAAATGATACACAGTTGGAATTAAACTTCCTTTTTCAAGTATGGCTAACTCTTTTAGGAAATATTGTTTTTCATTTCCTTGCAAAAATTGTAGGTCAACTATAAAAACTTGTTTAACCATGTCGAAGGTTTGTAAAATAATGTTCAATGAAATAACTAAATTAACATTTATATTCATTTCGAAAAAGAGCTGTTCATATAAATATAGGTTAGCAATGATTGTTTTAACTAATACAACTATGTTGTTTCACTCATTTACAATGATGGTGGCGGGGCCATCCTGCTGTGGTAAAACCACATTTATTCGTAATTTAATAGAATGTAAAGAAGAAAATATACTACCACATATTAATAGAATTATTTGGTGTAATCCAGACAAAAATGCTGTTCCACTATATATGAAAAATGTTGAATATAGTAACACTATTCCAGATTTTAATGATAATCAAGAACCTTTGTTAGTTATTATCGATGATATGATGTTAAGTTCTCATGATAAGTTTGTATGTGGTTTATTTACTAGAGGATGACATCATAGAAATTTATCTGTAATATTTGTAACACAAAATGTTTTTCACCAGGGTAAATTTTCAAGAGATATTTCACTCAACTGTAAATATTTAGTACTTTTCAAAATCCAAGAGATAAATCGCAAATATTACCTCTAGCTCGCCAAATATATCCCAATCAAATTAAAGCATTTGAAAAAGTATATAATGATGTGACGTCAGTCCCATATGGCTAATATATTAATAGATCTTACTCAAGACGTTAATGATATATTTCGATTAAGAAGTGATATATTTGGGAAAGGTTTGTGTTATTGTACGAGAGATCAATTAGAACAATTTGGGGAAGAATATGAAACGTTTGAAGACCAATCGACATATATTGCATCTATTAAAAACCTCTAAACCAAAATTCCAGAAAATAATTATTAAACACTGTGACCATGAAGTAATAAAAACATTTTACGAAATCTCTTTAAATATTTTAAAAGGTAATTGTAATCTGAGTAAAAAAGCAACAACCCAATTACAAAAGTATAAAAAATAATTAAGATCACTTATTTGCCGGAAAAAATCTATAAATAGCAAAAGAAAAATTATTATTCAACGTGGTGGATTTTTACCTATACTTCTTGGTGCAATACTATCAGGGATAATTGGAAGTTTTATAAAATGAATAATACAACATTTAATAATATGATAATTTTAAAACCTGAGATTTTGTGAAAGAATGAAGCAAAATGCAGATGATTTGAACTCAATGAATTGGATAAAAATATGAAAAAAATATTGTTAAATAAACATCTCACGGACACTCAAAAATGGTATTTATACAGACAAAATCTATTTAAAATAAGAAACAAAAAACGACAACTTCCTAGAAATGAAGAGCAAAAAATAAAAATTACGGAAACAAAAGGTACTCAAACTCGTGCAAAACCAATGTATATAGATGCGGAAACTCAATCGCATTTTCCTGAATATAAGAATGTTGGAATACAAGTTGTTCCTGAAGAAGAAGAAGTATATGAAGAAGAAGCTGATGACGAAGTATTTGATGATGAAATTCAGGAAAATGTTTTAACAAAAGCATTGTCAGCTGCTTCAGTTGGAGAATGTCTTAGAAAAAGAAAATCAATTAGAAATCAAAATGTACAAATTTTTGAAACTGATACAGGAGACATTATAACTGTTCCTTTAGATAGCCCAAACCCACTTAATAGGTTTACAAGAAAAGAAGTTGAACGACAGTTGATTTGGGAAATTTTTAATTCTATAAACGATGAAGTTCATTGTACACAACCAAAAAATTTAAGTTACACCACAATATGTGTTAATAAGCCTAAAATAGATATAAAAATAAGAGCAAATTACGCTTATACCCTCGAAGGACTTTTGACAACATGTTTCAATCAAGTGTCTTTTAAAGTTACAGATTTTAAAAAATATAAATCACGTGTAATAGAAGATTTCAAAACTTTTATAAGTAGTGTACAATTGATTCCCATTAGTAAACCAAATATGTTTTTTATATACACAGATATAATTGAACCGCAAAAAATAGGTGATAAAGATATAAGGTGTTTAAGATCTGTTAACATACAAAATTCTTTCACTGATACTGTAAAAGACTTCAGTAATATTCAATATTGCAATGTGGAGAAATCATTTAATAACATTTCATTACTTTTATGTGATAAATATGGATACAAAATAAACTTTTCCAATAGTTCAATTCCAACAAAAATTGTATTACATTTTAAAAAAGTATAAATAAAAGCGATTTTACAAAACTATATATTATTTTATTTTATTCATTATGGAGAGGGCTTACTACAAATATTATTTATTCAATCAGGAAAAGGTCTTGAGGATATTGGTCCTTTCTTACACTCAATTGTACCTTATCAAAGAGCACGAGGGTGAGGGAGCTTTTTCGGTGGTCTTTTTAGATATTTAAAACCCTTATTTACGTCTGGAGCTAATATATTAAAAAAAGAGGTTATTAACTCTGGTATTAATGCATTATCTGATATTGCCACAGGTGCAAATGTAAAAGAAGTGGTTCAAGATCGAAGTAAAGAGATAATGAAAAATGTAAGACGAGGTGCAGTTCGGAAACTCAATGAAATGTATGGACAAGGCAAAAGAAAACGAAGAAAACCTATAAAAAGACGTCTCATTAATAATTTAAATTATTTTACGTCGAAGCGACGCAAAGTTAATAACAAAAACAAACAAAAAGATATTTTTGAATAATTATGATTGAATGTATGAAATCAGAGCTTGATATTTTTAAAACACAGCCTATTCAGTCAAGTATTTTACGATCTGAAGAAGTTTCCTATAACCCTATTGCTTCTTTAGATAATCCATCTGTCATAGAATTTGTTTCACTAGGGCACGGTGATACATATAGAGACTTGTCTTCGACATATCTAAAATTAAAAGTACAAATTTTAAAAAAAGATGGAACTCAATGGAATAAAGATAAAAAAACTGATGGGACACCTATACAACAACCAAGTGTGGTTAATAATATGTCAATTATAATTACAGAGCTTATATTGAATCATTGTTAAATTATGGTACGCATGCCGCTACAACACATTTGGAGTGTGGTGGATGGATGCTAGATAAGACAAATATAGCAAAAACCGATAACAGTGGTTCACAAGAACTTCAAAAATTATACCAAAATAGCAATGTAGTGGAACTTATGGGGAAATTATATTTAGATATGTTTAACCAACCTACACTTCTCATAAACAATGTCGATGTTCGAGTTATCCTAACATTAGAAAAACCAGATTTTTACCTCTTTGCAGATGATACTGATGAATCTCAACTGACAATTTTAGAAGCCACTTTATTTATGAGACATGTAACAATTAATCCTAGTGTGCTATTAGCACATAATGCTGTATTGGAAAAAACTAATGCCAAACACAATTACAAACGGGTAGAGGTAAAAACTTTTACCATTCCACAGAATAGTTCATCAATATCACTTGATAATGTTTTTATTGGACAGTTGCCAAACACAATCATTTTTTGCATGACAGAAAATGCAGGTTACTCTGGAAAAAGGTCAAAAAACCCATACAATTTTAAACATTTTGATATTTCACAATTTGTGTTAAACGTAAATGGTGTTCAAATACCTAATTCAGCAATTGAAACCAGTTTTTCAGATGAAAATAATTGCTGTACAAGAGCAAACAGTACACTTTTTTCAGGAACTGGAATTTACCATAATGATAAAGGTCATCAGATAACAAAAACCATGTTTAGTAATGGGTTTTCCATTCTTGCTTTTGATTTAAATGCAGATGCATCAGGAAATGAAGTGTGTCAAGGTCTACCAAATCAAGGTACAGTTAGAATTGAGGCGAGGCTATCAAAACCACTTACATCTACACTGACTGCTATTGTTTATGGAGAATTTGATGCAAGTTTACAAATTAATAAAAACCGAAATATATTCTCAAACCTATAAATAGCATACATAAAAGTAAATTTGAATATTTGACAAAATGTCACTGTCTTGTGCACTTCTGGATGTAACATTTTGTAGTGATGATAATAATACCTTGTTTGCGAAAGATATTTGTATAGTTGGTTTTAAAGAATCTTGTAAAAAGTTTGTAAAAAAGCTCAAGTATAAATTTCCAACTAGGGATTTTATAAATGATAATTTTGATAATTACTCTTTTGGAACTGTGTACAACGATAAAATAAATAAAGAGCTCTGTCAAATACTAGAAAAATTTGATGTTATTATAACAAATAAAAAAATCAAAAAGAGTTTTTATCAAATTATATTAAAGAAACAACTAAAGTATATGACTTGAGTCAATTTGATTGATGAATACCCTAGAGATAAGTGACGTATTAAGATGTAACAAACACACACGTAAATTTTTTAAAGGAGTTTTTGCTCTGGATCAACTCCCCAGAATAATTGAAAAACAAACTTTTTTAATTGTAAACACTGATAAATCAAAAGATCTGGGAACACATTGGTTAGCTATTTTTAAGCCAAAGAATGGATGTGTTGAATATTTTGATTCGTTTGGTAGAAAACCACATAAATTAGAAATTTTAAGTTACTTAAAAATTTAATGTATAATTTTTAATAAGAAACAGTTAAAGAGTAACTATTCAGATGTCTGTGGGCAATATTGTTGTGTTTATACGTGGTATAGATGTTGCGGTTATAGTATGAACGCTTTTTTAAAAAAATTTAATAAAGGAAATCAACTAGAAAACGATAAGTATATTTTAAGTACCTTTCAAAATGTATTTGGAAAATATAACTCATTACAAATTTGTGTTCCTAAAACGTATAAATAATAAAAACAATATAAACAGGTTTTAGTAAAATTAAAGGAATGGAAGCACCAGGTCAGAACACAAATTTATTGCAAAGTTACACATATTTTCTCAATAGGAGTCATACATTAAAAATTGCTGTTGGATTTGACTGTGAGTCATTTGAAACCTCAAGTATAATTCACCGTATTGGTAAAAATTCAATTGTCTTAAAATATCATGAATGGAATAAATTTTATTACGAATTTAACAAAAAACTCGATAAGCTGATAATAAAAGATATAAAACAGAATTTTCATCATGGGCTAAAATCAGCGAGCAGGCAAAGTATAAGTATTAACAAAGAAGAAGCAGAACAGTATTACAATTTAAGCGATTTTCTTCACGCAGTGATGACCTATTATAAATCTGCTGAGTTAATTGTAAAAGAGTAAGTTCGGGAATATCTAAATTTATGTGTCGAACAACAAGTATTTAGGTTAGAAAGAGAAATTTATGTACCAATACAACGTTTTAATGTACAATGTAATTATTCAAGGTTATTTTTTGAAATTCCTGTAATTTTAAAGGAACAAATCTGTAATATACTACATAAAACAAACAAAATAAATCACAACAAATAATATAAAAATTTTTATTTTTTATTTATATGTTTTAGATAGACAAATATTTTTCTGCACACCTTTCATTAGATTATTTAATTAAAATTATTTAGAATTATTAAATCATTGAAATAATCAAGATCTCCCTGCTGATTATTTATGTCCCAAATTTCATTAAATGTAACTGCTTCCTCATCTTCCTCAATTTCTTCTTCCACTTCTTCTTCTTCGTCTTCTAATTCAACTATCTGGAACGGTGGTATAAATTCCTCAGTTTCTGCTAAATCTTCGTCGTCCATGGTGGACGTAATTTCATTTTCTTGTATCTGACCTTGTGTATTTACATCATCTACAGTTTCTTTAAATGGAAATGATGTGGAATCAGGCAGCATTTTAGTGAGTTGTTGAGCAGTCAGAACGGAAATGTATTAAATTTGAAAATAAAAGTTGAGTTATATACTCATGTAGAAAAGTATATAAGCAAATTAAACTCAATTAGATGATTAGTTTAAACCATGCTTTGGTCTATCATTTTATGTATAATAATTATTATAACATTACCTTTAACATTTTTAAGACAAAGTGTCAAGAGCTCAAATAGTGACTGAAATTCATAGATAGGCAAGACGTAAATTTCTTAGAAGAAAATTCAAACAGAAAGGTCTAAATGACACGTGGCAAATGGATTTAGTCGAAATGATACCTTATGGAAAATTTAATATTGGTTATAAATATATGCTGACGGTCATTGATACTTTTTCCAAATATGCCTATGCTGAACCTGTGAAAACGAGAAATGCTGAAAATGTTTTAAATGCTGAAAATGTTTTAAATGCCTTAATAACAATTATTATTAGAGCTAAAGTTATACCAAAAAATATTCACTCTGATCAAGGCAAGGAATTTTTTAATTTACAATTTCAAAATTATATGAAAGAAAAATCAATCAATCATTATCACACATTTAGCGAATTAAAAGCATCAATTGTTGAACGCGTACATTGAAAAATTCTATGTGGAAAAAATTTAGTTTAAACGGGAATTATAAATGGTTACCTATTATACAATAATTAATAAAAGAATATAATTCAACAAAACATAGCACAACAAAACTTCCTCCTGAAAAAATTACAAAGAAAAACGAAAAAAATATACTGCGGAATGTATATACTGAGCCTAAAATTTAAAAAAAAAATAAATACAAAACTGGAAATTTTGTAAGAATAAGTAAATATGAAGGTCATTTCGAAAAAGGTTATCAACCGAATTGGTCAACTGAAGTATTTAAGATTGATAAAATCAATAATACTTATCCTGTTACATATCAATATATTAAAATTGGACTATACTGATATGCCAATTTCTGGGGGTTTTTATCAAGCTGAGCTTACACCTGTAAAATACCCAGATACTTATTTTGTAGAAAAAATTCTGAAAAAGCAAGGAAATAGAGTTTTTGTTAAATGGCTAGGTTTTGATGACACACATAATACTTGGATAAATTCAAGAAATATTGTTTAATATCTATAAAATAAAACTCTAATAAGCACCTGAAAATAAAACTTGAAAACATCTGCAAAATAAAATAAAATCTTAACATCTGAAAAATGAAATAAAATCTTAACATCTGAAAAATGAAATATAATTTTTTATATAAAATTAGTCTGGAACTATTACTGATTTGTGGCGAATTCAAAATCACCCCGTTCTTCTTTTAAATTTAATTGGCTTTCCTCATTTATGAGGAAATATTCATTTTTTCGATTTCCTCACGGAAATCATTATCTTCAAAAACCCCAACTTTTTGATGCGGTATAAATACAATATTATTTAGGGTCTCGAAGACCCATTTTTTACCGTAAACGGTGTTTAACTTTTTAATTTTATATATTTTAACATTATCTTTAACTTTTAAAAATTTAAAAAAATTTTTTTTTTTAAATTAAATAACTCCACCATTTTCTTTTTTCTGATGGGATTTGATGTTGCCTTACTCTGATAATCTTGTTGTTGCTGTAGTTGCTGTTGTTGTAGTTGCTGTTGTTGCTGTTGTTGCGGTTGTTGCTGTTGTTGTGGTTGTTGCTGTTGTTGTTGATTATGATGCTGTTGATGTAGTAGTTGTTGTTGTTGATGAAGATTAGTAGAAGCGTCATCTTCATTTTTTGCCTTTCTCCTTTTCGCAGGAAGACGCACTGCTGTACTAGTAGTAGTAGTTGTAGCTGTTGCAGCCTCTTCTGCAGTGATGAAGAAGTTTAAAAATTCCTGTGCCATATCTTGCTTGTTTGAAATTAAACTGATATTCTTTGAATAAAATACCGATGTATTTATACTAATTAAAATGTATTGAAGATAAATTTAGATTGCTTTTTGTTTTTCAATTCTTTCTATTTTAAGATAGGATTAAGATGGGATTCTAGTTAAGCCTCTATAATTTATTAAAGCGACCTTTGATTACAATGTAATTGTTCATTTAACAGAGTGAATCTGTATTAAAAATTTAATATTATTCTGTTATTCAAGCATTTAACATCTAAAATTCGTATAAAGAAAATGTCGAAAAAAATTATTTTACAAAAGTTTCTTACCGAAACTATAACACCTTATATAATCGAAAGTGAAAATTCGACATTTGTTAAACGGTTTAATATGAACGGGCACAAAATAAAATTTGTAATTAAATCCGCACCTGACAATAGAGAACCAATTAGCTGGATTAAGGATGGTATACATCAAATAATCAATATTGCTGTGAAAGATGTGAATTCCAGGGATAAGATTGGGTTAACATTTTGTGGAGAGAGGTAGTTCTGAAGGTAGTTATTTATAATACATTTTTGGCTTCATTTATTATAAAATATTTTTATTTTACGTCTACAGCTTTAAGTACAGACACTTTTTGTTTAACAGTTACCCATGTTAAATTACCCGTTGGTAGAGGTAGAAGTAATAAATATTCAAATTTTGATGAGGAATGCTTAAAAAGAAGAGGAATAATAGCAATAAAAAATAGCGATAATTTATGTTTACCACGTGCACTTGTTGTTTCAATAGCTAAAATGGAAAAATTCAATGATTATGAAAAAATTCGAGAAAATATAGGAAAACTTCAAACTTTAACAGCTTTAAAATTATTAGAAAAATCAAAAATAACAATTCCATCTGAAGTTTGCGGAATTCGTGAATTGAATCAATTTCAAAAATTTTTACACAAACACAAGATTGTTGTATATAAAAATGGAACAAGGGGTGCAGAAATAATATTTGAAGGATTGAATAATGGGAAAAAAAATAACTTGTTATATCATAATAATCATTACAATGTAATAACCTCACTAACAGCTGCTTTTTGCACAGCATTTTGTTGTGAAGAATGTCATATTCCGTATTCTAAGAGAAATGAAAAGTTGCCCTTGCTGTCAAAACTCAGCAGCTTGTTCACTTAATGTTAAAAATATTTTATGTATGCAGTGTAATCGAACATTTCGTGGTCAAACATGTTTTGAAAGCCATAAGGCTTCCAGTTCAAAAAATAGAAGCATCTGCGAAGAAACTAGAAAATGCAAATCTTTTTTTAAAGTTCATAAAAGCAGTAGGACTCATATATGTGGAGAATATTTTTGTAAGATTTGCGATAATCATGTTCCTTAAAACCATAAATGCTTCATCCAGCAAGACAAAACAAAAGTAAATTTTGAAAATTGTATTTACGTATTTTATGATTTAGAAACAAGACAAGAAGAGATTAGCTCTACAAAAATAAAAGAACATGTTCCAAGTTTATGTGTGGCTCAGCTAAGATGCTTTAAATGTATTAACATTCATTCTCTATACTTCTGTGGAAAATGTAAATTAAGAGGGAGAATTTTTAAAACGTAAAATGTGAAAGAGGATTTCATGGAATTTATTTTAAAATTAAGAAAGGAATTCAAAAAGATTGTCATAATTGCTCATAATGGTCAGGCGTTTGACCATCAATTTATTCTGAATTATATACTCAATAAAACTGTACTTGAACCAAAGTTAATTATGCAAGGTACAAAAATTATTGTTATGATAATTGATAATATTAAATTTATAGATTCTATGAATTACTTTCCTATGGCCTTGGCAAAATTACCAAAAGCTTTTAATTTATCAATCAATTTGAAAAAGGCTTATTTTCCGCATCTATTTAATAAATTGGAAAATTAAAATTACATTGGCCCACTTCCAGCAATTAAATACTATAACTCTAATACAATGAAAGCAGATGAGCGTAATGAATTTTTAATGTGGTATGAACAAAATAGAAACTCAGAATTTAATATGGAGAAAGATATTTTAGAATACTGTATAAATGATGTTGAAATTCTAACTAGAGCATGTCCGGTTTTCAGAAATTTTTTATAGAAGAATGTAATGTGGAACCATTTGTAGAAGCAACAACAATAGCTTCAATTCAGTGTAATCTTGTATATAGAAGAAACTTTCTCAAATCAAATACTATAGGAATTATACCAAGAAAAGGATATACATGGTAGACAATCAGATGGTAGACAATCAGTCAAAAATTGCCATGCAATGGCTTACTTGAGAAAAAGATTTGAGAAAAATTGATTTGAAATGTGCATTTAATGGAAAAGCAAAACAAATCGGAAATGTTAAAGTTGATGGATTTTGTCAAGAGACTAAAGGAATATTTGAATTTTACGGTTGCTATTATCATGGACATCCAAAATGTTTAACAAACCAGAGGGATATACCATTACATGATAACTCTGGCGATACTTTGAATCTACGATATGAAAAAACATTAATGAGATCAGAGTTTATAAAATCATGTGGATATAAAGTTATTGAGATGTGGGAATGTTAATTCCGGGAGCCAATGAGACACAATGAAAATATGAGATATTTAGAAAATCATTCATTAATTAATTTAGTTCCTTTAAATCCTCGTGATGCATTTTATGGAGGAAGAACGGGAAATACTTACACATATTATAAATGTAAACAAGGAGAAAAAATTAAATACATAGATGTATGTTCCTTATACCCATATGTTTGCAAACGAGGAAAATTTCCCATAAACCATCCTAAGATTTATGTTGGAGAGATACTTGCTCTAAGTTAAACAGAATGACTATTGACGGTATTATTAAATGTAAAATCTTACCACCAACAAATCTATTACACACCGTGTTACCTGTCAAACAAAATAATAAATTGATGTTCTCACTATGTAACACTTATAGTGAACAAAAATATCAAGGAAAATACTGTGAACATACAGACGATGAAAGAGCATTAGTAGGAACTTGTGTAATTGATGAAATTAAAAAAGCAATTGAAAAGGGTATAAACTTTTAAATATTTATGAAGTTTGGGAATACGAAACAGTAAAATATGACAATTGCAATGGTATTGATGGTTTATTCACTAAAATGATGAATAAATTTATAAGGATTAAACAAGAAGCTTCTGGGTGGCCAATAAAATGTCAAACTCAAAAAGAAAAGGAAGAATATATTGATAGTTTTTTTGAAAATTAAAATTAAATTAGAATACGATAAAGTAGTTAATAATCCTGGTTTAAGATCTTTTGCTAAGATTATTTTAAACTCATTCTGGGCAAAATTTGGGCAAAAGGAAAATCAACAACAAACCACTATTATAAGTCAACCTTTTAAACTTTACGAGTTAATAACAAACCCCTCTGTAGAAGTATGTCACATATTTCCAGTAAATGAAGAAAACATAGTGATTAGCTGAAAATACAAAGAAGAAGCAGTAACTTCTTTATCTACTGTCAACGTAAGTATCGCTGCTTATACAACAACACATGCTCGTCTTCAACTTTACAGTTATCTAGAGAAGCTAGATAGTAGGGTATTATATTATGACACCGATTCGGTGTTGTATATTAGTCGAGAAGGAGAATATGAACCACCAACAGGAGAATTTATAGGAGACATGACAGATGAGTTAGAGTGTTATGGTATAGGGAGTAACATTACAGAATTTGTAAGTGGTGGTCCCAAGAACTACGCCTAGAAAATTTACTGTACAAAACATAATACCGAAAAAATTGTTTGTAAAGTTAAAGAATTCTCTCTTAGTTATGAAGCTTCACTAAAAATTAATTTTAATAGCATAAAGGAAGCAGTTTTAAATTCATTGAATAGTGCAGACACATACGTCATTTCAGAATATATTCGTCCAAATAAAAATCACGATGTACTTACGATTCCTAAAATAAAAAAATATCAACCAAAATCGGAAAAACGAAAATTTAATGAAGATGGTAGTTCTTTACCGTATGGATATAATAGGAAAAAATCACGTGTTGATAAGTAAATCATTCAAATTTGTTTACATATTAATTTAAAATTTTTAAAATCTTAACATCTGGTTATCGTAAAAAAATTTTCAACTTAGATTTAAATAAAAGTATAATAATAAAAAATTTAATAAAAGATTTTTAACATAAAAATTAAAATGTCTTTTATTTTTATCTTATGTTTACAAAATAGGTACCAAAACCAATTAACTTCTTTTTTATTTTTATTATTTTTTATTTTTTCATTTCTTACAGCATAGAATGGAACGTAATAATAACAAAACAAACATAAAATTGAAGATTTGAGTTTATTTTCTCAATCTTCTTATAGAACAGAAAAAAGATACACCTATAATTATATAATTTTTTTCTTTCTTTTGTTTTTATTTTTACTTTATTACTGCATTCATAAATTTTAACATTGTTTAAAAGGGTCAAACTAGTTTTAACAAATTATTTTACACCAGGTAAACAAAAATTAGAAGAATGTAAAATATTTTTTAAGTTCATATGTACTTAGAACAAAATATAGAATATAGAGAAACAACTCATATCCTAAAATAGGTAACATATTTTTCTTATTTTTATTTTGCACCTTAAAGCTATAATAACAACTTGTAACAATTATTAATCTTCTTTATAAGCCAAACTACACTTTGTACTTCTTGTTTACGTTTTGTTTTTATTTTTATTATTTACATCTTGGTATTCAAAAGTACCTATGAATATTTTTCTTATTAAATAATAAAAACAAGTTTTTTTCGTTTCTTTTGTATCTCCTTTTACGTATGTAGGTATATTTTATTAAGCATGCGATTTTGCGCAATTAACAAAATAAACTTGATTTGACCTGAAAAAAATCATCTTTCTATTTGTATGATATCCTATTACAAAGTATCAATGAATTTATTGAAAAACCTAAATATCCTAAACTTGTTCAGTTCATTAACCTTGCCTAGCAACTTCTACAGTACCAACAACCTTCATTTCCTACTATACAACCACTTGCAACTTATAAGTTAACAACCCATGCTTATAACCTAAACCAAAACAAACAAAACAAGTTTTTGACCTACTAACCAAGAATAACCTACATTAAACCCATCAATCAAAATATAGGTCAGTGGGCATGGTCTTCGGTGCGATATGGCATGATTTTTTCCCATCCCCAAGTGCAGGATTACCTACTTTTATCATCTGGAAATAATTTACTAAATTTTGAAAATATTTCTGGTGACATAACAATCATTCGCTGCATTACGTCTTACTGAGCAATTTTCCTATTACACCAGATAATATAGTTCCGATTAAAGTTGGTAAAAATCCACCATATTGAACTAATATTTTTCGTTTGGTTTTTATACTTTTCTTTGCACAGGCTAGGAATCTTAATTTTTTTTTATGTTTTTTTAATTTAGCTTTTTGTGCTGGTGAAATTTTATTATTACCATTTAATATATTGATTGCAATTTCAGCAATAGTTTTTATAATATCATCATCACAATATTTAAGAATATTTTCACGAAATTTCTTCTTGTTGCACTTTCCTAGTACATGTAATATATGTTGATTTTTCTTCCATCGTTTCATACTTTTGACAGTTGTTCAAATCACTCGTATCACAGAAGCATATGCAATATTCTTTTGAAAAAATATTAGTTCTAATACGAAACAAATCGTTAACGTCTTGTGTTAAATCCAATACAATATAATCATGTGGACTTGAGGTTGATTCATTATATACCCCCAGGAAACCTTTTATATTTTCCGGATATAGTTGTCTAGCAATAGGAAAAATCTGCGATTTGCCTCGAGGGTTTTTGAAAAGCACTAAATATTTACAATTTAATGAAATATCTCTTGAGAATTTCCCCTGATGAAAAACGTTTTGTGTTAACAATACAATAGATACATTACGATGGTGTGAACCTTTAGTAAATAGTTCACATACCTTTTTATTTGCAAAATATAACATTAAATCATCTAAAACAATTAAAGTAGGTCTATTTTCTTTCCCACTAAACTCTTTGGGAATACTGGTATAAAAATCTATATCAAGATAATCTATATTTTTCGGAACAGCAGGTATTTCTGGGTTACACCATTTTATTTTTTCAATTTTTGGATAAATCAATCTATCTATATTTTCAATTAAATTACATACAAATGTTGTTTTCCCACAACCAGATGGTCCCGCAATCATCATTGTAAATATTGAATAAAGTTAATAATTTTATACAAGCAGCGAAAAAATTATATACAAGCAGCGAACATATTCTTAATACAGTCATTTTGAATTATGGAAGTAGAGGAGTTCTTAAATATTTATTCCTCCGTCTTATTAGATGATCATAAGAAACTAATATTAGATCTATACACACACATTAAAAATTATTCTGGAGTAAATAAGTACACTTCAATTTATGGTACTCATTCTACCCTTTGTCCATGGGCATATGATAATTCTACTTCTGGACCCGACACATGTAAATGTCATATAATAGAAAATTATAGCATCACTTTGGAAAATTTAATTAAATGGTACGAGAATAATGTCGAGATTACAAGTTGTATCAGAAATTCATAGAGGTGCTAGAAGAAAATTTACGCGAAGAAAATTTATTCAAAAGAGTTTAAATGATACTTGGTTGAAATGATTCCATATGCAAAATTCAACAAGGAATATAAATATTTATTAACAGTAATTGATACATTTTCAAAATTTGCGTGTGCTGAACCGGCTAAAAAGAAAAGTGCTGATAATGTTTTAATCGCAATGAAAAATATTTTTAAGCGGGCTGGTAAAAAACCAAAAAATTTACAATCTGATCAAGGTATGGAATTTTCCAACGTTTCAATCGTACGCTAAAAAACACGATGTGGAAACAATTTAGTTTATAAGGCACATATAAATGGTTAACTATTCTACCATCACTAATAAAAAAAATATAACTCAACATACCATCATACAATTAAACTTCCACCTAAAAAGGTTGCAAAGAAAAATGAAAAATTATTATTAATTACTGTATACAATAAATTAAAAGTATTCCGAAAAGCAAAATACAAATTTGGAGATTTTGTTCGTATAAGTAAATTTAAAGGTATATTTTCAAAAAGTTATCAGCCTAATTGGTCAACAGAAATATATACAATAGCGAAAATAAAAAGAACTGATCCAGTAACATACAATTTACTTGATTACACCCAAAAACAAATAAAGGGCAGTTTTTATGAACCTGAACTTACATCTGTTAAATTTCCTAATGTTTACCTTGTAGAAAAAATAATATGAAGAAAGGAAATCTAGTTTTGGTTAGATGACTTCGCTTTGATAAAAAACATGATTCGTGGATAAATAAACAAGATATTATTTAATGAATAAAAATTTATAAACTTTTAGTAAAAAATGCAATGCTGTCATTTAATATTAAAAACAACTTTCTAAACCCAAGTTTTTTTTTTCATTTTTTGTTTACTTTTAACTTGAAATTGATCATGTTTTCAATTTGTATTTCATAATCACAGCTTATATTATTAACAATATAATTTCAACCGTTAACTCAAAGCTTTTATTACATTACATTGTATTGTGTACATTTACATTGTATTATGAGAATAACAAAACGTTCCATTTAAAAATTATTTTGTATTCATTATGTATTCAAATCAAGTTTGAAAATGTTTTAATATGTTTAGTCTAATTTAGAATATTCAGCACTTTAAATGAAATATTAAATCATCTCACCAATTTAAAATATCAAAGACATACATTTTTTTTACTCATTCTTTATACTTTAAAAGCATTTCGATCATATTTATAAAAAGTTTATAAGCAATAATTTTGCATAATAAATAAAAAAAAAAAAATTCATTTAAATTATGTTTATAAATAAAATTTATTTAAGTTACTTTTATTTGTTTTTTTCATCCAATATTATAAACACTTTTTATTATTTTTATATTAGTTTTTAAACTCTACATTGTCTTAAATATCATTTCAAAACAACATGGGTTTTTGTTTACGCAAAAAGAACTAGTCAACAGAATATTTTTATAATAATTTTATTTTTATAATACATTCTACATTCTATATTTAAACCAAGCTTTATTTTAGTATACTAAATTTTTAATGAAGTATTTAAACCAAACTTAAAAAAACTTTTCAAATTGAAGTGGGTGAATTTATCTGAATATTTAGCAATTTTAAAGCTTCTCGAAGATAATAATAATTCACTAATTTTTAAACCACCTTTAAAAACTTATTATATAAACATTAAATCAAGTTTAAACTTAAGTTCCATAACCAAGAAAATATTTTTATAATAAAAATTATTAAGCTTCTCAAAGATAATAATAATTCACCAAATTTTAATCCAGCTTTAAAAACTTTTTATATAAACATTAAATCAAATTTAAACTTAAGTTCCATAATCAAGAAAATTTTTTATTAATAAAAATTATTTAGCTTCTCAAAGATAATAATAATTCAACAATTTTTAATCCAGCTTTAAAGACTTTTTTTTATATAAACATTTCATTAAAAATTTTATTAATAAAAATAAATCTTTAAATAAATTTAAAATATCAAACACATAAGCCTTTTACTCATACTTTACAGCTTAAAAACTCATTTGCACCCCCATATCCTTACTACTTTTGAATATAGATTAATATTATAAATAATAATATTTTAAGAGCGGATTTGATGAAAGAGAGAAAATAAAAACAAAATCAGAAAGAAGAAATTTCTTATGTGGGTCGTCCTCGTTATATGACGATTGACGAATGACGATCCACATATAAAAAAAAATATTTTCAAAATTTGTATGAAATGAGACTTCTTATAAAGTTATAATTATATGTTCTTTGCGTAAAACATAATTCTATTTTTTTACAGTTTACTTTAAAATGTCTGTTTACAGAATTACAGAATTAATTACAGACATTTTTAAGAAAAGAATAAAATTATGTATGCTATGATTACGGAATGAGAATTCGCCTATACATTTTTGAAATGAGAATGGCCCTAAAAAAAAACAATATTATATTAAGAAATGCTAAATTTTTAATATTGCAATCGTATTGC